>JBBDGP010001620.1:445000-922500 GCA_037952835.1 Lithobates septentrionalis
ACCTATTTGTGTGATTATATGTCAGTATTACATTATATATCCCTGTATGTTGTGGTCGTTCAGGTGCTTATCTGATAGTTTTTTTAAACTATTGATGCTCCCCACTGAGACCACCGCCTGTGGAAGGGAATTCCACATCCTAACCGCTCTAATGCCATGTACGCACGAGCGGACTTGCGATGGACTGAACTCCGAAGGACTTTTTGATGGACTTTCGACGAAGTTCTGACGGAGTTTCTGACGCAACGGACTTGCCTACACACGATCACACCAAAGTCCGACTAATTTGAACGTGATGACATACGACCGGACTAAAATACGTAAGTTCATAGCCAGTAGCCAATAGCTGCCCTTGTGTCGTTGTTCGTCCGTCGGACTAGCATACAGACAAACTGATTTTTCGACCGGACTCGATTTGAAACATGTTCTATTTCTAAAGTCCGTCTGATTTTTCGACAGCAAAGGTCCGATGAAGCCCACACACGATTGAATTGTCCGGCGGATTCGTTCCGTCGGACCTTTACTGTCAAAAAGTCCGGTCGTGTGTACGCAACATTACAGTAAAGAACCCTCTATGCAGTTCAAGGTTTAACACACATTAAAGCACCTACCACTTCAACATGCTTTTTTTTTTTTTCGTTTCAATATTTTTTTTAATTTCCAGTCATAGATACAAAGTAACATTATATGGAATGATAAGGCCTCAAATATAACATTTGCAAACCATATCGGGTAACATTGATGTCTTAGGGTAGTTTCATTTTATCTCATCATCACCGAACAGTTGGAATAGGTAATGTTAACATTCGGAAAATTATGGCGTAGAGGAATGTAGCTACAGGGAATTTCCATGGGGAATATATAGTGAACTTGTTGCCTAAAATGCATATTCCAGTGGATTGTAGGTTTGTGTCTGTCCTGCTCCAATCGAGCCCCCCCACCCCGCCACCCCAATGGGTTCTTGCTGTGGACTGGGGGGGATCTGGTCGGAACAGTCTGGTCCCAAACCAAATGCACACTTTCTTTTAGGTTGGGTCTGTGGAGGAACGTGTAATGCCGCGTACACACACGCGGAATTTCCGTCGGAACAATCTTGAATGGTTTTTCGGACGGGATTCCGCTCAAGTTTGCCTTGCATACACACGGTCACACAAAAGTTCTCTGAACTTTCGACCGTCAAGAACGCGGTGACGTACAACACTACGACGAGCCGAGAAAATGAAGTTCAATGCTTCCGAGCATGCGTCGAATGGTTTCCGAGCATGTGTGATTTTTTGCGTGTCAAAAATTGCATACAGACGATCGCATTTTCGGATAGGAACTTTTCCCGACCGAAAAATAGAGAACCTGCTCTCAATCTTTTGCTGGCTGGAATTCCGCCAGCAAAAGTCTGATGGAGCATACACATGGTTTCATTTTCCGACCAAAAGCTCTCAAATGCTGGCGGCATTTCCGATCATGTGTACGCGGCATAAGACACGACTCTGCGGCCCGGATAAGTCACATTTTCCAGGTGGGTATTCCCCAGGAGTTAAAATGATAGATTAGTTGCTACCTGACATTCAACTTGCTCCGAAAGAGTTACCCGCTAGAGGACTTTCAAATTTGCCTCTTTTCCTTCGTTTTATCGAAGACTTGTAAAAGAAGTAGTACCCCAGCTCTAGTGATGCCCACTCAGTAGTACCCCAGCTATACTGATGACCACTCAGTAGTACCTCCAGCTCTACTGATGACCACTCAGTAGTACCTCCAGCTCTACTGATGCCCACTCAGTAGTACCTCCAGCTCTACTGATGCCCACTCAGTAGTACCTCCAGCTCTACTGATGCCCACTCATTAGTACCTCCAGCTCTGCTGATGCCCACTCATTAGTACCTCCAGCTCTGCTGATGCCCCACTCAGTAGTACCCCCAGCATAGGTGTTGGCAGCCTATCGCAATAGGATGTGCACCCCAAAGCTCAAACACACACATGCCTTTCTCTACAGCCTCAACTGCACTGGACAGTGAATGAATAGTGAATAGTTTTCTATGCTTCAGTTATAAATGAACACAATGAGTGAGTGTGTTCACTGTGTTTATTTAGACAAGGAAGGGGTTTGTGAATTACATATTTACTAGCCCCCTTCCTGCACTCTCCATCCTGAAACATCCCATGCAACAGCCGGGGCAGAAGAGAGGAGAGGAGAGGAGAAGATGGCAGTGCTGGTGAGGAGGAGTTGGGTGAACCTAGCATTACAGATACATGAGGTTCATCTTGAACTCTTCTAAGATTAGTAAATAAGGGTGGGGGTAAACGTGAAGTAATTATAACTCACAAGGAGGCACCGTCCCTAGTAGAAACAAGGTTTAAATTTAGGAAAAAATGGAGTGGGACTTTACATGTGTCTCAGTGGAGTGTACATAACGATTTATAACACAGGTTCTTGGCAGGGTATCCCCACGTGCTCCCTGAGCTTATTGTCCCTCCCGGACCGATACGCTGCCTACACAGTCTGAAGCTATACATGAATATATTCATTAACATCCTTACGCATAACTAGATCATCCACCTTTCCCCTCCCCCATCCTTTTTGCAATATTCTTGTGTTTGTGAGACACCACTGCACATGAAAAATTATGATTTGTAACTGCAATTTTGTCAAAAGATTTTCTGCTGTTATATCTGCATTTTACTAAAGGGTTATCACCAATGCCCTACAATAGTGTAGGGGTTGTGTAGAAACGTTTCCATATGTTACATATGCAACAACAATATTTGACCTAATACTATTTTATGATACAGCTAATTTCGTTATTTTGTATCTTTAGGATATCTTTAGTATTTACATGCTGTTTGTGCGGCTTTAAAAAGCCCTGATGAAGCGGGGTTCCCAGAGAAACGCGTAGGCCATATTCTTGACATCTTATACCACAACCTGGACCAAAGAAACAGTAAACTGTACTCTTCTTCAGACTGTAATATGTTTTCAATATTTCCATCCAAGGATGGCAAATAAAGTATTTCTATTTTTCTTTTAAAAAAAACTGTGTTATAAATCGTCTTCTAAAATTAGCACTTAAAGGACACACACGCACAAACAAATCACACATAAAGTACAACAGGCTTTTGTATGACAATGATACACACGTTAAAAAAGAACTTCCTTTACTTTCCCAGACTGAGCCAAAACCTTGTTCATTTGTGTCTCACACGCTCCCCCTCCCAGACACTGCAGCTCACAGTGGGAGGGTTTCGGAAACTGAGGCAGTGCTATCAATCCAGGGAGCAGTGGGCAGGACTAGGCCAAGTGCTGATTGACAACTTACAGGCTTGTGAAATATTAGTGACATCATTAGTGACAATGCTGATAGCCACGCCCTTTGCATCACCTTTTCTTCCTAGTGTAGTGCAAGCAGGCACATCCTACAGGGGAGTGGCTATTCTGCTCTAAATTCAGTAGCAGTGCAGCATTGTTGCCACCTCACCCCTTTACAGAGGGTTCTGGTTCATCAGTTGGAGAAACAATCCCTTTTATGGGAGATACCAATCTAGATATTCAGGTATTTATGGACCTGATTTTTCACAAGCTACAATTGAACCCCTATGTTTGCTTTTTTCATTTTTCTCACAGCTTTTGTCTGTGTTCTCATATTAGGATCCTTTCAATATATAGGTTAAACCTTGTGTATCCCTTGTGCTCTAGACACATGCTACACCTCTTTGCCAGTACTGCCTCCTGTCTCTGTGAACCTCCAGCACAATATGCTATGGTTGCTTATGGTCTGATCTTTATATATATCCTAGTGATCCTTTAAGACTGCCATAAACCTGAGGAAGTCTTAATCAGTCGAAACATGTCGGGCTCTAGATCTGTGTAAAGGACACCATCATGATTAAACATGTGCACTGACAAAAAATGTGTTTGTTTCATCCGTTTGTTTAGGTCATTCGTAAATTCGAAAATTCGGAATTTGAAAATTCGTAAATTTGAACATGTGAAAATCTGGAAATTCGAAAGTCCAAAAATTCAAAAATTTGCTATAGCTATTGAACGAAGCGCCGTACTGGTATGGTGATTTGCGCAATAGATCCGCCCTGCCACAGTATATATGCAGTGGCTGGTTGGCAAGTAGTTAGGGACTGTATGGGTGGCCTTAGTTCTTCTTTAACCACTTCAGCACCGGATTTACCCCCCTTCGTGACCAGACCATTTTTTGTGGTCATGCGACGCTGTACCCAAATAAAAAAAAAATTCTTTCTTTTGGAGGTATTTGATCACCTCTGTGTTTTTATATTTTATTTAAAATATACCCAATAAAAAAAAATCTAATTTCTTCATTAATTTAGGCCAATATGTATTCTGCTACATATTTTTGGTAAAAAAATCCCAATTATGCCGTGTACACATGGGCGGACTTTTGAGCATCAAGCGTCCAACGGTCTTTCCAACGGACTTTCGACGGAGTTACGACGGACTTGCGAACGACCGGCTTGCCCACACACGAACGGATTAAAGTCCGTTCGAAAGTCCGGTCATTTGGACTAGAATAAGGAAGTTCATAGCGAGTAGCCAATAGCTGCCCTTGTGTCCTTTTTTGTCCGTCAGACTAGCATACAGACGAACTGATTTTTTGATCGGACTCAAGTCCATTGGAAAGATTTGAAACATTTGAGATTTGAGACAAGATTTGAGACAATCCACACACAATCGGATTGTCCAAAGGATTTGTTTCGTCGGACCAGTCGGGTCGAAAAGTCTGCCCCTGTGTACACGGCATAAGTGTATATTGATTAGTGTGCGCAAAAGTTATAGCATCTACAAACTATGGAATTATTTTATTTATTTGTATTAGAAATGGCGCTAATCTGCGACTTATAAAGGGACTGCAATACTGCGGTGGACAAATTGGACACCTAACTGACACTTTTTTGGGGACCAGTGACACTAATACAGTAATCAGTGCTAAAAAATATGCACTGTCACTGTACTAATGACACTGGCTGGGAAGGGGTTACCATCAGGGGAGATCACAGGGTTAAATGTGTTCCTAGGGAGTGCTTGCTAACTGTGTGGGAGGCGCTTGTACTGTGTGAAGGCAGAAATCCGTGTTCCTGCTTAGCAGAAAAACAGGATCACAGCCTTCCCTTGTCACAGAATGGCGGTCTGCCTTGTCTCCCGAACGATGTGCGGGTCCTGGTGGACATCTGCAGCTCAGAGAAAACACCGCTCTGATCAGTGCAGCTGCTAGGAGGATAGTAAACGGCACACCCAGTCCAGCTGCTCTGGCTTAGGAAATCCTTTCAACAGACCAAACAGAAACAAATGAAATCAAAGCATCATGGAGCCAATATGACCATGTACAAAACGGTGAGGGCTAATGCGTTTCGACTTGAGCCTTGTTCATAGCAGTGCTGTGAACAAGGCTCCCGCCGAAACGCGTTAGCCCTCACTGTTTTGTACATGGCCATATTGGAATAAATATTATGAAGACTTTTTCTCCAGAATTCTTTGAAATTGTTTGTTCCTGGTGGACATCGCATCTGCCAGACCCACTGATTGTCTCCCACTGTGTCCAATCACAGTGGGTCGCCAGCAGCACTCGTGTGTGCCCCAAACCTGGAAGTGCCAGACTGGCGCAGACCGGCCTCCCTGCCGCAATATATCTGCGTGGGGCTGTCGGCTAGAGGTTAAGGAATATATATATATATATATATATATATATATATACACAAAAAAAATATTACTGCAAAAGCCATGATATCAGTTTTAGCTAGAAGTTAAAATCAGTCTTCCAATGGGAGTGTCTGTATGATGACCAGGATAAAAAAGTAAAGAGGCGACTCTGTGCAGAAACGGTCACCGCTGTGGTGATTTTCACTGGTATTCCAAAGAGTAGGTGAGGACACAATCTTCTTGCCTGGGCTTTTTCTCAATTGCCAGTCCACGCAAGACAACTGGGGCCACAAAGCATATTAAGAAGCTTCAGCAAATACAACTCATTGGCTCAGTAGAGCGAGAGCAAACCCAACACAGCCTTGATCCCGAAAGTCGTCCACTAACAAACAAGACAACAAGGCAACCTGATTCCAAGCAAGCAAACAAATTACCACGGCGCTGGTAAGGAATCTGAATGGTGAACATGAGCAGTGACAATCTCAGCCCCTGTCAGCTGCAGGAGGATAAGTGGCTGCCTCGAAAAGTACACAGGAGTTGGAAGCGTGATTACATTTTCCCTTCTGCTTGTTCTGCTCGCTCCTCTGGCCCTTCAACCCTTCAAATGAGACCATCAATCTTCAGCATATGGATCCGCAAACAGCTTTCACCTAAGGCAAAAGAACCTCAGTAGACAATTTATGCTAAATTAGGTATGCTCCAGTCTGAGCACATAGACTGCCACCAAAATCCCTCTCCGGGGTCCTACACCAAATCATCCACCCTACATGCCATATCTATCTATCTATCTATCTATCTATCTATCTATCTATCTATCTATCTATCTATCTATCTATCTATCTATCTATCTATCTATCTATCTATCTATCTATCTATCTATCTATCTATCTATCTATCTATCTATCTACCTATCTCATAGATCTCATATATCTTAGGCTGGTCATACATTATACAATTTTCTTCTACAATTCTCTTTAGATTTGCCAAAACCATATAATATTCAATTTGTACGCAATCAGCCAGGCCCTTGTACTACATAGTTAAAGGTAAATCTAAAGCAAATTGAACAAGAAAATTATATAATATATGACCAGCCTAACTCTATCTATCTATCTATCTATCTATCTATCTATCTATCTATCTATCTATCTATCTATCTATCTATCTATCTATCTATCTGGAAGGTGCAAAAAAATGTAGCGCTAACATACTATATGCTCTGTGGTGCAGTGCAAGGAAAAAGGTAATAAATAAAACCAAAAACCAAATGTGACAGTCAATCACAAAGTAAAAAGTCCAAAATGGAATAAATAAAGTCAGCAAAGTCCAAAGGAAAAGCGTGACAATAAAGTGTCAGTCTTCTAATCGTGAAAACGACCTTATGGGACTTCAACAGTGGTGAATCCAATAGATGAAATAGTTGAGGTACTCTTACGAGATAAGGTGGAGATAAGGTGGACCCAGATGTCAGCGACATTGGGTCAAATAGGCTTAGATAATCGAATCGGTGGCTCCCTCTGATGGTGATGGAAGTCCAGGATCCCCTCAGATGTCTCAGCAATACTGGAGGCACAATGTGTCCAAGGAAATACACCACAGCCACTCTCCAGATAAGGTGGACCCAGATGTCAGCGACATTGGGTCAAATAGGCTTAGATAATCAAATCGGTTGCTCCCTCTGATGGAGGTAGAAGTCCGGGATCTCCGCAGATGTCACCAAAATGACCTTCGTGGAACTCGGCATAACTGGAGGCACAATGTGTCCAAGGAAACACACCACAGCCACTCTCCTGAATGTGTAAAAGCTGCGCTTATCACATAGGGGGAGACCTTTTGTTGGGGCTCAAGTTGGTATTGCCGCATACATAGGGGAAAAGTGTGCCCCTTTTGGTGCTACACCACTGTGGACAGCTTTCCTTGCTGTGTGTGCCTTCTCCTGTCTTCTCTGATCCTCCCCTTCTTCCACTGCCCCCAATCCATCTCCTGATAAGACAGAGCCTTTGGAGTCACTCTGCACATGCTCAGTTTGGTATTGCTAGAGAGTTTTTTTTTTTTCCTTGGATTGTGCATGTTATCAGCACAGGGCCAATCAACATTATAAAGATAAAGGGTCAGGGGTCTTGCAGCCTCATAGGACAGTCAGAGGAGACTAAAAACTCCTCCTACAAGCTGTGGCATCCCAGTCTTAGTCCGCAGGGTTCAATATTGTGTTGGCCCACCCTTTGCAGCTATAACAGCTTCAACTCTTCTGGGAAGGCTGTCCACAAGGTTTAGGAGTGTGTCTATGGGAAGGTTTGACCATTCTTCCAGAAGCGCTTTGTACGGAGGGGGGGTTATGGTGTGGGGCTGTTCTTCAGGGGTTGGGCTTAGCCCCTTTAGTTCCAGTAAAGGGGACTCTTAAGGCGTCAGCATACCAAGACAGTTTTTGGACAATTTCATGCTCCCAACTTTGTGGGAACAGTTTGGGGATGGCCCCTTCCTGTTCCAATATAACTGTGCACCAGTGCACAAAGCAAAGTCGATAAAGACATGGATGAGCGAGTTTGGGGTGGAGGAACCTAACTGGCCTGAGAGTCCTGACCTCAACCTAATAGAACACCTTTGCGATGAATTAGAGCGGAGACTGCAAGCCAGGCCTTCTCGTCCAACATCAGTGCCTGACCTCACAAATGCTCTTCTGGAAGAATGGTCAAACATTCCCATAGACACACTCCTAAACCTTGTGGACAGCCTTCCCAGAAGAGTTGAAGCCGTTATAGCTGCAATGGGTGGGCCAACTCAATATTGGACCCTACGGACTAAGACTGGGATGCCATTAAAGTTCATGTGCATGTAAAGGCAGGCGTCCCAATACTTTTGACAATATAGTGTATATCAAATGTAATATCTGTAAAGTAAAAGAAAAAATAGCCTTGGATGCAGATGCCATCTGAACAAAATGAAAGCTAGTGTCAGGCATCTTACACCATAAGTTCATGTGCGTGCAAAGGCAGGCGTCTAATACTTTTGACAATAGAGTTCAGTATAGTGTTCTATATCTATCTATCTATCTATCTATCTATCTATCTATCTATCTATCTATCTATCTATCTATCTATCTATCTATCTATCTATCTATCTATCTATCTATCTATCTATCTATCTATCTATCTATCTATCTATCTGTCTATCTATCTGTCTATCTATCTGTCTATCTATCTGTCTATCTATCTGTCTATCTATCTGTCTGTCTATCTATCTGTCTGTCTGTCTGTCTGTCTGTCTGTCTGTCTGTCTGTCTGTCTGTCTGTCTATCTATCTATCTACTATTTGTCCAGGGGTCTCCATAACACATGAGGTTTAGTTTTTATACTTCTACTACAACATAATAAATAATCTAAAACTAAAAAGATACAAGTCCTCCAAGACAATACATAACAGATTTTTTTTTTTTTTATAAATGTGAAATAACCCGGCACGTCTCTCTGCATGGTGAGAACTTTTAAAGAATTTAGAGATAAATAAAAAATCCATCTTCAGTTTTTAAATGAAAAATTAATTATTTTCCCTTTAGGTTGCCTTAGTTACTGAGTCTTTCTAGCCTCAAAGTCCTATTTATATATCTGTGTGTGTGCTGTGAGTTGATCAGTGTTACTCGGTGCAAGTTTACCCGGATTACTAATTAGGAAAATAACTTTTTTATATTTCATGTTCAGAATAGGTGAAGAGGTGAGATACTGTTAATGTTTCAAATATCTTTCAGTTCCATTATAAGACACTTATATGAAGAGGCATCTAGAAGCCTTGATAAGGAAAATTCCACCTTTACCCTTTCATGTCCAACCTTTGTAGCCTATAATAATTGGGCTGTCTCACTGGGGTTGTTTTACTGAAGCTGTAGAGGCCGTTGACTTGAATTCCATGTAGACAGATACCTACAAGGGGTTAACTTGTTTTTTCTTGGCTGTGTTCATTTTCTCATGTTAGTGGAGACAGCCAGATGCCAAATGTTACAATGTCTTGATGTTTTACTGCCAAAATGTAGACAGTTAATCTGCTGAAGAGGTCACCCCCTTTGGGGGCCGGGGGGTTATAGGAGCCTAATCGGGGTTCCTGGAGGAGGGTAGCCGTTAATCATGGACTTGCTGCCTTTATGTTTATGTATGAGCAGAGCCGTGCAAATACAAATGCGCGCATACGTGCACACACCCACCACTAGATTGGCGCCAAGTGGGTTATTTAAACACCTCTGCTGCACTAGGACCTTGCCTTGTGGATTACAACGTTCTGCTACCTGCTACTTGTTCCTGTGCTTGATCTCCTGTTGCTCTTTTATGATCAGTCTGACCACGCTTGAACTCTGCCTGAACCAACCCCTGGCTTGCTCTTTGACCACGTCTCTGCGTGATCCTTCTGCCTATCTGCTTACCATTGCCAACTCCAGCCTGAACCCAACTTCTCTTCTGCCTTCTGCTCTGTTCCTAACATGCCTGCTAGTTATTGACCAGCTTGCTTGACCCTGCTCTGTGTCCAGCATGTGGAGATCATCCCTACTCCTGCAGCCTGCCAAGTACCTGGTGTCTGCCACCTGCCTGCCTGCTGAGGGCTTGCTGCCTGTGACCTGCCAGCCGCCAAGTGCCTGCTGACTGCCTTCCAGCCTGCATCACGACACGATCCAGGCTGCATCCAAGCGAGCAGGGACCTCTCATGTGCAACTGCCATCACCAGAACTGCCAGGCATTCCTGCCACTCCAGGCCCTTGTGCCTCCTATTACTCTATCAGGGGTACTTAGCCGGAGGTCTAAGAGATCGCCGTTCTATCCACATCAGGCACCATCCTCAGGTACGTGACATTCAGGGCTTTTTTTCAGCGGGAACGTGGGGGAACGCAGTTCCGGCACCTCCTGGACTGACTGTATGTAATGGTAAGGGGTGCTGGGGTGTGCTGCAGGGTATTGATGCTCACTGCTGGGGGATCTATTCTAGCTGGAGGGGATCTATTTTTGCAGGGCGGTTTATTGTTGCTGAGGAGGACTATTGTTGCTGGTGGCGGATCTATTGTTGCTAGGGATGGGTCTTATGTTGCTGGGGGTCAGTTGTTGCTGAAGGAGATCTACTGTTGGGGGAGGGGTCTATTGTTGATGGCTGCCAGAGAGTCTACTAATGCTGGCCGTGCGGAGATCTGTTGATGCTGCTGGGAGTATATTGTTGCTGGGGGGGGGGGATTTTGTTGTGGGTGGTACATTGTTGTTAGGGGGATCTATTGTTGCTGGCAGAAGGGGATCTATTTTACTGCTTTTCTTGATATCATTACCAAATTCCATACAAATTACTTAGCACCACAAAATGATACTTGGTTCTGTATTGTCTAAAAGGGGCGGTACTGGGAGGTGGGTAGGGGATGGAAGTAAGGGACGGTGCACGTAGGTGGGTAGAGGCGGGGAAAAGGGGTGACTCGGAAAAGGGGAGTTCCTGCACCTATTGTCTGAGAAAAGAAGCCCTGGTCACATTTATGCAAACTCTTCAAGATGGTGGATCATACTCCTGTGGGACCATCCCCCCCACTTTGTGTCTCTTGAGTGCCTGATATCCATTGAATGGATTCATTTGAAGAACCACTGTCAACTTGCATTACAAATCTAAGCTCCAAGTCCATCGTCTCTATTTTCTTGTATTGTTCTAACCTGGCTCTATTATGGCATATTATAAATGTTTGGAAATGGGTTTACACTACACTGCATATGTGTTGAAGGCAGAGTAGATTGTTAAAATTAATTGCTAGGAGATGTGAGAAAGTTTTTGTTTCAACAGAAGAGACATGCAAAGTTTCTTTTGCTAAAAAAAAAAAAGTTCTACTTTAACTAACAAAAGTGTATTACTGCTGTAAACCTTACGTTCAAATATTGCATTTGTTAATTTGAAAACCCAAAATAAATGAAAACCAGAGGAGAAAAGAAGCAATTTTTTTGTGTGTTTTTTATGGTCCTTATAACAGAGTTTGGTAGGAAGGAGTACTTTGCCTAATGTCGTGTACACATGAGCAGGCTTTTCGACCGGACTGGCCTGACGGACTATCCGACGGACTTTCGGCGGACTTCCGACGGACTTTCCCAATGAACGGACTTGCCTACACACGATCACACCAAAGTCCGACGGATTCGTACGTGATGACGTATGACCGGACTAAAAAAAGGAAGTTGATAGCCAGTAGCCAATAGCTGCCCTAGCGTCGGTTTTCGTCCGTTGGACTAGCATACAGACGAGCGGATTTTTCGATAGGAGCTGGGTCCGGTGGAGTTCCGACGTAAAGATTTGAAACATGTTCCAAATCTAAAGTCCGTCAGATTTTCAACCGAAAAAGTCCGCTGCAGGTCCGATGAAGCCCACACACGGTCGAAATGTCCGCTGGACTCGGTCCGTCTGACCAATCCGGTCGATAAGTCCGCTCGTGTGTACTTTGCCTTATGGTAGGTATGCACCATCCCTACTGTCAGGGAAGGCTTGCCCGTAGAGGAAATGGTGAGTAAGAGCAGGCAAGAGCAGGCACAGGTCAGCGAGCAGCCGTGCAGGTGTGTGCATTTGTGTGCGCACGTACGCATGCATGCCTGGGCTCACACACATCCGACGGACTTTCCCAATGAACGGACTTGCCTACACACGATCACACCAAAGTCCGATGGATTCGTACGGGATGACGTATGACCGGACTAAAGTGAGGAAGTTGATAGCCAGTAGCCAATAGCTGCCCTAGCGTCGGTTTTCGTCCATTGGACTAGCATACAGACGAGCGGATTTTTCGATAGGAACTGGGTTCCGACGTAAAGATTTGAAACATGTTCCAAATCTAAAGTCCGTCAGATTTTCAACTGAAAAAGTCCGCTGCAGGTCCGATGAAGCCCACACACGATCGAAATGTCCGCTGGACTCGGTCCGTCGGACCAATCCGGTCGATAAGTCCGCTCGTGTGTACTTTGCCTTATGGTAGGTATGCACCATCCCTACTGTCAGGGAAGGCTTGCTCGTAGAGGAAATGGTGAGTCAGAGCAGGCAAGAGCAGGCACAGGTCAGCGAGCAGCCGTGCAGGTGTGTGCATTTGTGTGCGCACGTACGCATGCATGCCTGGGCTCACACACATCCGTCACTAACACTGGTGCCAAAATGGACTATTGGAGCTGCTGCACTAGCTCATTGTTGTCTGATCTTTAACATTCCCGTGTGACCTGCAACCAGCTCCTGTGCTTGACCAATTGTTATTGACCTGGCCTGCCTCTGACTAAGACCCCAGATTGTCTCTGGAATCCGCCTCTGCCTCCCGCTGTACCTGATCTGCTTCTCCATTGCTAACCCTGGCTTGTACCCTTACCATTCCTCCATCTTCTGCTCATGTCTGATCTGACCGTGTGATACCGAGCCGGTCTGCCTCACCCTACTATCTGCCACCTCCTGCCAGCCAAGTGCCTGCCGATTGATCTCCAGCTTTCATGGTCTTGTAGTGGAATCCTTCAGTTCAGGTACAAGATACCTGACACCTGTTATGCCCCGTACACGCGATCGGACTTTCCGATGGGAAATGTTGGATGTGAGCTTGTTGGCTGAAAATCCGACCATGTGTATGCTCCATCGGACAATTGTTGTCGGTCTTTCCGCCAACAAATGTTGGCCAGCATGTTTTCAAATTTTCCGCCAACAAACGTGTGTTGTCGGACTTTCCAATCATGTGTACACAAGTCCGTCGGACAAAAGTCCAAAGTACAAACACGCATGCTCGGAAGCAGAAGCGGTCGGTCTTGTAAACTAGCGTTTGTAATGGAGAATTGACGCGGCAAATTATGAAATCTCCAAATGTAGCAATTCTCTTCTTCTTTAATGGGATAATAATGAAGCTGCTTTGCTGGTGATACTGATGGAGTTATTGCAAACAAATTTTCAAAGGCTTTTTTTTCTAGTGATATCAAGAATAAATTATGGGTTTTTTTTGTTTTTTTTATTTGGGCAAGTCACCACAATACCATTATCCCGTAGTTTTTAAGATCAAAGATACAACTATGTTGGTGTCCCTTGTTAATTTTACATTGTATTTTTTTTAAATGTAACTGCCTACTCCCAAACTGTCACTTGGAGTAAAACACATGGCCAAGTATTATTCTCCACAATTTTTTTTATTGTGCATTAAAAAAATTTAAAAAATTAAATTATACATGCTATCTGCCAATAATCAAAAAGTGTATTCTATGCATCCAAAAATATAGAAAATATACCAAATCAAATCATTGAAAATTATGTCAAAGCAATAACTTCAAGGCCAATAATAAATAACACGTTATCTCCTGTGATTCCGCAACATGGCTGGTTGACGAACAGAAATTAACTGAAAAGCAGGAAATGAAAAACGCGAAAAGAAAAGCACAAATCAACACTCAAACTTCTACTAACACGAAATTAGCAGAAGGAGCCCAAAGGTTGGCGCTAAAGAGCTGAAAATCCACGTAGTACGTCTAGTACATCACTACGTTCGGAATTGTTGGCCAACATTTGTGTGATCATGTGTATGCAAGACAAGTTTGAGCCAACGCCCTTCGGACAAAATTCCACGGTTTTGTTTTCGGAAAGTCCGATCGTGTGTACGAGGCATTAGTCAGTGATACCAAATTCAAGGGTAATATGCAGCTACATATAGACCAGACAGAATCTAGAAGTTTGAGTCAGTTGATCTGCTTTAAATTTTGGCGCTTTCAGACTAAATACACAACATGACATATGTAAGGTAGGTTGTGTTAAGTTGAGAAGTCACCATCGAAGGATGTTTATCACTTTTGAGTTTTGGATATCATTCAACAGACAGGCATCTGATTGGGTTTCCAGGAACTTTCTTTCCACGGGTTCTCCAAATATAAATCATATGATTCAGTAGTCATCAGAATTATTTATGCCATATGCCAGTGTACATGTAAAATAAGAAACAACCTCAGATTCATATTTTTATAATGAAGCCATTTTGTCCTAAGCACTGACATGTGCACAGCCAAAAAATTCGTTCATTTTCGTTTTCGTTTCATTAGTTTATTATTTTTTTCTTTTTTCGGGTCATTCGTTATGATTGCGATTCGTAAATGCGTTCATTCGTACATTCGTACATTCGTTCATTCGTACATTTTTACATTTGTACATTTGTAAATTCGTACATTCGTAAATTCGTAAAATCGTACATTTGTAAATTAGAAAATTCGGAAATTTGTAAATTCGAAGTTTGAAAATCCAAAAACCCGAAAATTCAAAAATCTGAAATAGTAACTAACTATTAAATTATAGGTATTGTAATTTCCTTTCAAATTTGACTGTCAGTGAATGTAACAAATACGAATTTATCCGAAGTTACGAATTATCCAAAACGAATGCTGCATCTAAACAAATGGAACGGAACAAATTAATAATAAATAATAATAATAATAAAACGTTGTTATTATTATTATTGTTATTTATTATTATTAATTCATTACGCTCCATTCCGTTTTTTCGGATCATTCATAACTTTCGGATAAATTTGTATGTGTTACGTTCACTAACAGCCAAATTTGAAAGGAAATTACAATACATATAATTTAAAAGTTACTAGTAATTACTAATTGTTAAGTTATTATTAGTTAACTATTATTTTAGATTTCCGAATTTTCGAATTTACAAATTTACGAATTCACTAATTTACTAATGTACGAATGTACGAATGTTCGAATGCCCGAATTTACAAATGTCCAATTTTATCGAATTTACGAATATTCAGAAAAAATTCGTTAAACGGGTTTTTGTTAATTCGGATATTCCCGAATTAACGAATTTGTCGAAATTCGTTAAAAAACGAATTTGTAACGAAACGAATTGCACATGCCTACTAAGCAGCCATCTTACCAACTGCCAATCCTGCACCAGTAATCTGTTATCTGTTGGACAGATACTTGCCTTCTTGCTGTCTTCCAATCTCGTGTCCACTGCTGCCTACCTGCTACCGTTTAGTGGTTCCTCATCCTCTACTGCCCATTCTGTCTGCCCTATCACACCCAACTACTATCAGTTGACCCTGCCATCCTGCTCATCTCCATGGACTTGCCAGCTATCTGCCAGCACTGACTACTTGAAGAACTACAGGCACTTGTGCCTCTCTGTGCCCTCATGTCTTCTCTTACCAGGGGCTCATGAGCTGGCGCTGCAGGAGAGGCCTTTCTCTTCATGGCAGGCTCTACCACCAGGTATATGACACCTACCGTAAATAGCTTGAAGACCCAACCAGATTCTGCTGAAGGTATCATGCCAAGTTCAGATCCTTCACCAACATCGACAAGGTCAAGCAAAAACATGCCTTTTTTAACCAACGTGATGTTTTTTAACCACTTCAGCCCCGGAAGGATTTACCCCCTTTACGGCCAAGGCCAATTTTTATTTACCAGGCCAATTTTTGCGATACGGCACTGCTTTACTTTAACTGACAATTCCACGGTCATGCAACACTGTACCCAAATGAAATTTTTGTCCTTTTTTCCCACAAATATAGCTTTCTTTTGGTGGTATTTGATCACCTCTGCGGTTTTTATTTTTGCGCCATAGACAAAAAAAGAGGGACAATTTTGAAATAAAAAACTATATTTTTTACATTATGCTATAATACATATGCAATAAAAAAAACAAATTTCTTCATTAACTTAGGCCAATATGTATTCTGCTACATATTTTTGGTAAAAAATAAAAATCCCAATAAGTGTATATTGATTAAAGCGGAGGTTGGCTGAAAAAAAAATATTTAAAGCCAGCAGCTACAAATACTGCAGCTGCTGACTTTTAATATATGGACACTTACCTGTCCAGGGAGCCCGTGATGTCACCAGGCGAAGCCGATCCGTCCGTCGGCTCTCGGCTGCTGCCGCCATCATCCTCGGTAAGGGAATCAGGAAGTACCATATTGTTTATATTTTCTTTTACTATATTGTTTATATTTTTGTACGCTTGTATATTCTATGTCTGTGTGTTTTTTCTATATATGTAAATAAAGTATATTGTTACTTTTAGTACCCATTGTAAATCTTTATCTATTGGCACCGTTATAATCCCCTCCTACCTCTATCTACCATTTGAGTAAACCAATCAATAAATATACGCTTATTGAGATTTTTTTTATTACCAAAAACATGGCCAGTATGGTCAATTTACCAAATACATATTGGCCTAAATTTATGAAGACATTTGGTTTTTTAAGTTTTTTTATTGGATATGATTTATAGCAAAAAATAAAAAATATTATTTTCTTTTCAAAATTGTCAATATCTTTTTTGTTTATAGTGCAAAAAATAAAACATGCAGTGGTGATAAAATACCACCAAAAAAAGTTCTATTTGTGGGGAAAAAAATTTACATTTTATTATTACTTTTTTTTTTTTTTTTTTTACAAATTACATTACTCTTTTTTTGGGTACGGTGTCGCACAACCGCAGCAATTGTCAGTTAAAGTAAAGAAATGTTGTATCGCAAAAAAATGGGCCTGGTCAGGAAGGGGGATAAATCTTTGTGAAATCAAGTGTATAATTAGGGTCTATATTAAAGTAGATCTAAAGGCAAAAAAAAATTGGGCTGTAATAAAGGAATTTATAACCCCTGTCAGGTTTGTTTTTTGCCATTTATTTCCCATTAGGGAGATTTCCCTTCACTTCCTGTCCCATTGCCAAAACAGGAAGTGAGAATAAATCCTACCCAAGTGAGGGAAATCTTTGGTTGTCACAGGGTCACCAGAACTGGTGTCCCCTATTGGAATATTTCCCCTCTGTTCTGTTCTGGAGACAACCCCCCCAAAAAAAGGGGATTTTCTTTCAATTTCACTTTCACTTTCGGTGATAACGGTAACCAGGATAAGTAGAGGGGGCGAGAGCACAGACAGCAACAGGTGTTCTAATACCCCTTCACTCTATCCAAAACTAAAAAAAAAAAAAAAAAGTGGTGGTTGAAAATCCTAGAAAGCCCATACATTCCCTTTTTCATTGTTTATCCATAAAACAACTTACAAGTACTTTTGTGAATATTTTAGTGAATACACAGGAGGCGTAAATGGAAGATGTTTCATTTGTCAAAGTGTTCTGTAAAATAACTATTTTGCTTAAAAGGAACCTGTCAATTTTGAAAGACGCTGTTCATTGTTTGATGCAGTTTATGAAACTTTCTAAATGCTTTGCAAACAAATGGCTATTTTCACTGCTAATGTGAGCAAAGAACGAGGCAGCAACGCATCCATCCATACACAATCTCTTTATTACGATTGTCACACAGCAGTGCAGATAAGGTCTAGCAATTTTTGGAGCATGCCGGGTCTTTAATCCGTAATTTAAAGTGTATCGTACCCAAATTTTTTTTAAAAAATGCAAGACTGTATATTGCAGCATACCAGTCCTTAGATGTGATGGCTGAATTAGCTTCTATTTTTCAGGCTTTTGACGGGGTAATTCTGCCAATATGACACTTCCTGTCCTTGGGTGACAAGATACGTTCTCACAGTAGGCTGCTCCAAAGCCTTCTGTTTGAGGATGCCCCACAGATGCTCAATAGGGTTTAGGTCTGGAGACATGTTTGGCCAGTCCATCACCTTTACCCTCAACTTCTTTAGCAAGGCAGTGGTCGTCTTGGAGGTGTGTTTGGGGTCGTTATCATGTTGGAATACTGCCCTGCGGCCCAGTCTCCGAAGGGAGGGGATCATGCTCTGCTTCAGTATGTCACAGTACATGTTATCATTCATGGTTCCCTCAATGAACTGTATCTCCCCAGTGCCGGCAGCACTCATGCAGCCCCAGACCATGACACTCCCACCACCATGCTTGACTGTAGACAAGACACACTTGTTTTTGTACTCCTCACCTGGTTGCCGCCACACACGCTTGTCACCATCTGAACCAAATAAGTTAATCTTGGTCTCATTAGACCACAGGACATTGTTCCAGTAATCCATGTCCTTAGTTTTGCTTGTCTTCAGCAAACTGTTTACGGGCTTTCTTGTGCATCATCCTTAGAAGAGGCTTCCTTCTGGGACGACAGCTATGCAGACCAATTTGATGCAGTGTGCGGCGTATGGTCTGAGCACTGACAGGCTGAACCCCCACCCCTTCAACCTCTATAGCAATGCTGGCATCACTCATACTTCTATTACCCAAGGACAAGCTCTGGATATAACGCTGAGCACATGAACTCAACTTCTTTGGTCGACCATGGCGAGGCCTGTTCTGAGTGGAACCTGTCCTGTTAAACCGCTGTATGGTCTTGGCCAACGTGCTGCAGCTCAGTTTCAGGGTTTTGGCAATTTTCTTATAGCCTAGGCCAGGGATATGCAATTAGCGGACCTCCCATGAGGCATAGCAAGACTCTGACAGCCACAAGCATGACACCCAGAGGCAGAGGCATGATGGGACTTGTAGTTTTGTAACAGCTGGACGGCCGCTAATTGCATATTCCTGGCCTAGGCCAATCTTTATGGAGAAGCAACAATTATTTTTTTCAGATCCTCAAAGAGTTCTTTGCCATGAGGTGCCATGTTGAACTTCCAGTGACCAGTATGAGAGAGTGAGAGCGATAACACCAAATTTAACACACCTGCTCCCCATTCACACCTGAGACCTTGTAACACTAATGAGTCACATGACACCGGGGAGGTAAAATGGCTAATTGGGCCCAATTTTCACTTAGGGGTGTACTCAGTTTTGTTTGCCAGCGCTTTAGACATTAATGGCTGTGTGTTGAGTGATTTTGAGGGGACAGCAAATTTACAATGTTATACAAGCTGTACACTCACTACTTTACATTGTAGCAAAGTGTCATTTCTTCAGTGTTGTCACATGAAAAGTTTACAAAAATGTGAGGGGTGTACTCACTTTTGTGAGATACTGTATATACAGTATAATGGGATTATAGTGGCCCAAAGTGAAAAGGTGCAGTCATGTATAGACAAAAATATATGTAATATATGTAAAAAATTCAACAAATGTATTATTACATTTTAAAACCTGACAAACAACAAGAAAAGACTGGTGTGCAATTGGAAAGAACCATGGGTACATAACAACGATGCATATGTTAGCATGAGGCATATTACAGTTGGACGAAAATTGCTGCAAATCGTAAAACTCCAAAGCGTTTCGAAATAAGAATTCCTTCTTCGTGGGGTTGATAGAAAGAAGCAGGATATTTGTTCTATAAACAAACAAAAATATGTAGTAATATCCTCAGAAATAGTATAAACATATGTTGTAAACATGTCACTGTAAATGTTATAATGCAATATATATATACACACAATACACTTACATGTCCTAAGATGGTACAGAGCGTAAGTACACCGGTCAACATAAATCTATTAGCCAAATGTGTCCTCCATCACCCCACCAGGAGAACTCGTATTCTGCCAGAGAGATCCAGATAGAAAGAGGACAAATACAAGAACCAATAAAGGATAGCAACGGGCCTGTGTGGCAAGGAAATAAACCAAAAACAAATATAATATAAAAAAAAAAGAAAAATGGACAAAGATAATGACTTATGTCTCAATTACAGAGACATAGTGCTCAAATACAGAGCAAAATGCAATACCCACAAAATGCTATAGAGATGCAATAAATGCATCCGATGTTTTAGTTATAATGCTAAAAAAATCTAGCAAATGGCAAAAATGCACATAAGGTTGGGCAAAACTCAAGAAGTAACATAAAATAGTAACATCGCAATTACCATTATATGAGTACCGGTATTTGCATACCTCCCAACTGTCCCTGATTTGGAGCAATGTTCCTCTGTCCCTCATTCCCCCTCATTTTTCCCTTATTTTAGTCTGATCCATATAGTTGTATAAAAAATGTATAAAAAATGCACTTTTTATCTTTCAAAAAGTGTTTCCTAGTTCTAAACCTTTCATCCAATTTCTAAATTTCTGCATTTGTACACTTTAAGGGTCAATACAAAGGAATAGTAGTGGTTAAAAAAAAAGCACTTGTGGATTTAATGAACATTTTTTTGGGGGGAATTCTCCTTTAAGGGGGTGTGGCAGGGGGCGTGTCCTGTGCCTACATACATTTGCTAGTAGGTGTCCCTCATTCCCATCTCAAAATGCTGGGAGGTATGTATTTGGTGTGGCAGCAAGAAAGACACCGAACAACCAACAATACTTTTGGCGATATAATGTACATATCATACAGGAGAGGGCCTTACACCTAAAGGAAGTCTGAGCCCCATCACAACCTGTAAAGAGTTTACGAGATAGAGTTCAACTTCTTCAGTCTAGATGTCCAAGATGTGCATCTTATCAGCTAACTGAATATTGCTGCTGTCAATCACATGGCAGGGGTGGGCATATCTCAGCTGGCATATGAAAACAGTAGTTTCTGAACAAAGAAAAAGAATAACAGCAGGACCAATGGGTACTTAAGACCAGAGTAAGAGTCTTCAAACATTCCAGTACGTGAAGCACATCGTATATTTTACAAATATTCCTGGACCAAAAAAAGATTTATACAGGAATGAATAAAATGCAAACAAATGAATAAACACGCTTCAAGAAATAACTTTATATGAGTAGCTTCCTTGTCACATCAGAAGACCCCCCCTTCACAGCAGAAGCCCCCCTATCACCTAAGATTCCTCGAGCCTTCATATTAGAGCCCCCCTTTTACATCAATAGGCCCCCTATTACTTCCACCCCTTACATAACCGAGTTTCCACTTATATCAGCGCCCCCAACAAAAGCAAAGACCATCTAATCTGAATACTCAGTTTGTGGATACGCCACTCACCCTAGCTGCGCACCGGATAAAATCTTGTAGCGGGTTGGATGTGGCCCGTGGGGCCTTAGTTAGGAGATCGCTGGACTAGACTGATAAGTTCACTTTGACAGCTGTCATTTAAATGCCAACAGAAAGCTAATGCATGAGGTGTGGGGCATCAATCACCCCTATGTTCCAGGAACATGATCATATCTGACAAATCTGCCCCCGGAAAGAGCCTATACTATAGTATCAGACAACATCAGAAGCGATGTTTTCATTATTTTTCCCATTAGCATTGCCTGAACTGTTTTTATGGTGATGTTTATATAGAGATGCATTTAAAATGCCATAAGAAAAGAATTTTATAATCCAGTTTACTAAACTTTGTCATGACGGGATTTCAGCGCGCAGCACTTCTGCATGATAGTATTTTTAAGCAGCAGCCTCAGGAACTAATGTGACCACAAGTGCAGTTATGCCTTAGTAATATTGCGCTACTTGTTACATTATATGGTCCCACTAAAGCTGCAGGCCATCCCTTTAGTGGGGCAGAAGAACTAAGACCCAAGAAGCGTGGTTCCAATGGAGTGGAGGTTATTAGAAACTACTCTACTTCTGGTAATATGATATTAATTACTGCTTTTAGAACACAATGCTGATTTTTTTTTTCCCATATACTTTTTATTGCAGGAAAGCTGCACAGTTCAGTACAAAAAGTGTAAAACCAAGTAAAAGGATGGTATGCATGAAGAACATTGGTATTGATGGTGGAATGGAATGTGTTTTCATGTTTCTTCATTTTATGCATTTAAATACAATTGTATCCAGGTACAATTTTGTAGCGGTTGTTTGCTCAGGGGTGGAAGACAACACAAACGTTCCTTTAAGATATTTTTTGAGGTGTGTTTGATGGCACTGGACCGATAGAATTGATAGTTGGCTCCAATGGATCTACTGTAAAGCAATTTTCCTTCAAAGAAGGCGATTAACACATAGTATAGGTGGACCCTGTTCTGGTCCCAGTCTGCTACCTCTCTGATAGCTACAAAGGAAGCACTCACCAGATGGTAATTTCTTGGATGTGTACTGTCAGGACCTAGTTCACCTGCTGGTGGCACTGAGATTCCCTGGGTGGAGAGTTGCAGTTTCAGTGTCCACCAGCAGGGGTCTCCCAGCAGCACCTGATTTCTGCTGATATACCTTGTGCCAGTTTTTTTCTTTGCTTTTCTTTGCTGTGCAGGTGCTGTTGTCATTCATCCTGCTCCTGATTTTGCTCTTGCCCTGCATTCTGTACCCCTTATATCATCTCTCCTTGTTCCTGATCCCAGTCCTGATTCCCCGCTTGCTTGTATCTCCGGTATTCCCTGTGACCTGTGCTCCTCATCTTGTATATGGTGCCTTGCAAAAGTATTCACCCCCTTGGCATTTTTCGTGTTTTGTTGCCTCACAACCTGAAATTAACATGGATTTTTTGAGGATTTGCATCATTTAATTTACAGAACATGCCCACAACTTTGAAGAATTTTTTTTTTTATTATTATTGTGAAGCAAACAAAAAATAGAACAAAATAACAGAAAAAGTCAATGTGCATAACTATAACCTTTTGTGGCTATCACAGCTCCAAGTCGCTTTGGATAAGTCTCTATGAGCTTCCCACATCTTACCACTGGGATTTTTGCCCATTCCTCCTTGCAAAACTGCTCCAGCTCCTTCAAGTTGGATGGTTTGCACTTGTGAACAGCAATCATTAAGTCTGACCACAGATTTTCTATTGGATTGAGGTCTGGGCTTTGACTAGGCCATTCCAACATATTTACATGTTTCCCCTTAAACCACTCAAGTGTTGCTTTAGCAGTATGTTTGGGGTCATTGTCCTGCTGGAAGGTGAACCTCCATCCTAGCCTCAAATCACACACAGAGTGGTACAGGTTTTGCTCAAGAATATCCCTATATTTAGTACCATCCATCTTTCCCTCAACTCTGACCAGTTTCCCAGTCCCGACTGCTCAAAAACATCCCCACAGCATGATGCTGCCACCACCATGTTTCACAGTGGGGATGGTGTTCTTTGGGTGATGTGATTTTGTTGGGTTTGCGCCGTATATAGCGTTTTCTTTGATGGCAAAAAAGTTTAACTTTAGTCTCATCAGACCAGAGCATCTTCCTCCATACATTTTAGGAGTCTCCCACATGCCTTTTCGCAAACTTAAAACGTGCCATTTTGTTTTTTGCTGAAAGTAATGTCTTTCTTCTGGTCACTCTGCCATAAAGCCCAACTCTATGGAGCGTACGGCTTATTGTCGTCCTATGTACAAGCCTCATTTTTAGAACAGACGTATACAGTGTGGTATGCCTGAGTATCATAGAGGGGCTGACAGTGACCATTTAAAAGTTTTGGATTTCTACTAATAGTGGCGGGGGCAGGGGGGGGGGGGCGGAGACAAAGACACACAACACGGAGCTGACAGGCAGGGAGGGAGGGGGAGAGATGAAAGCTAAGAGCAGGCTGTGGATGACGAAGGGAAGTACTCTGACCACGGTGGTCAGGGCTCAGCAGCCCTGATTATCATGGTCAGTACAGGGAGTGGCAGGTTCAGGCAGGTTTTTTTTTACAGTTTAGAGGGGGGCAGATTACACAGCACAAGCACTGTGCTGTTTAATCTGCTTTAAGGGGTCACCGAAGGGGGAATCACCTCACATTTCGCAAAGTTTTGGAGCACCATTGCACTTTTTTATAGAAGCACCAAGCAATTTACAGATTTGTGCATATTATATATAATTTTGTTGTATTTTGATTTTGTATGTCACAAACACATTGATGTATATGGCACTAATCACCAGGATGTGTATTGTATAATAAAAGCTGCCAGTGCTATTTTATACTTTCTATCACCTTTGTACAGTGGCTCCAGTCTTATTTTCATTTTCATTTTGATTTAGTACTTCAGCGCGAGTTTTGAATAGATTTACTGTATTAGAATGGGACCCCTTTAAAAAATAAAAATAAAAATAATGAATTAAAGGTCATGGGCTTTCTATTGTTCCGGAATACTGCACCATTTTAAAGGGTTTGATGATATCATCACAATTCTACAAAAAAGAAAAAAAAATACCATGCCCAAGAGAAAAAGTTAGGTTAAATAAATAGAAAACAACAATCATTTACAGAAAAAAAAAATTCTTCAAATTTTTTTTGCCATTTTAATCTATAATAAAAAAAGTCTTATATTAAAAGAAAAAAAAAGAAATCAAAACGTAAACACAAGCTCAAAAGTGGCTTTTAAGCATTCTGAATTTTGGAACAGATGGCTATGCGTATTAAAAGATAAACACTTGTGTAAGAACAGAATTTCAGCAGTGAGGTGTTGAAAGTCATTTTCTATTTTTTTTAATGTTATTTTATTTTCATGTCTTGCAACGACGGGAAAAGTTGTTGCTAGGACGGAGAGAAGAATCAGCTCAAAGGCACATTGTTCGAGTCGTGTTCTATAGCTGCAGGTTAAGTATGGCTTTCCTAAGTTGCGGCTAAGCCCTGCTCTAGGTTAATGCTGCTGATTGGAAGTGGCAAAGCTCGAGCGGCTCGAATATATATTTCGAAGGAGGGAATGGAGATGCATTTGAGCATGAGAATTCTACAGGGATTCAGCAAAAACAAACAGGAAAGCAAATTGGGCGAAGGAACGTCAGATATTTTTTTGCATGAATAAAACTTATTTGACTGTAATGAGAACATGAAGTTAAGATATTTATCTTCTGTCGCTATAAACTCTGTATGTTTGCATACAGTAAGAATATTACAGTCTCTATTATATTAGAAAGGGATGTCATGGCATACAGTATATAAAGATTTTACATTTCACAGAGTAATTCCATGACTGGTGATGAGTCTATTGGTTTGCAAAACAGAGATTTTTTTTTGATCCACCTGAACGTTCGCATGCAGATTTGTCTGGCTTCTTGCATTGTGTTATTCTTCACAGATGAGCATGAAAAAATTGAGGCAAATATAAAAAAAATGTGGATTGTAGATTGTCCTGGTTCTATCATTATCCACAGTGGCAGCCTGTCCATATAGGGCACAGGGGCGCCGCCCCCCTAATCCATGCATCCTGACCCTAATCTACATGCAGGGTTCCGGACTCATGGATTCCAATTTTTTTTTTTTTTTAAGCATGTGATAAGAGCCAGAGGCTCTAATTGGCTGTAAAAAGGGTGGGCTTGGGGCACGGAGCACTGTGCCCTGAGCCCACCCACTTGTGTGACAATAGCAAATTAATATTTGCTATTGTCTTCCTGATTCTCCTCCCGGCCAATCAGGAAGCGGGTCCTGAGACCCGATTGGCCAAGAGGAGAAGCAACCATATTGGCCACCGAGGAGGAGGAGACACAGGGGAAGCCAGTGGGAAGCCGCCGTGAAGCCGCCGAGGAGGAGACGCAGGCAGAATCCAAAGCTCCCCACGACCTAGATGGGGTAAGTGCGGGGCTAGTGGGTGGACGGACAAGCGAGCGAGCAATGGGGGGGTTATGTGACCGACCGGTAGGGGTGGTGGCTTTTGGTTTCTTTGATGTCCCCCTCCCCCAAAATGGAGCACGAACCACCACTGATTATCCATAACCATACAATGGAACTGCATAGTGACCTTTAAAGTGACTTTAAGAAATGAAATGCCAAACGATGAGTTCAGAAGTGCACATTTACATCTTTATTCAGGGGCGGTGCCAACTAACACATATACTTCCTGTAAGGCACCATCCTTCCTTAATACAATGTGCACAACTATCTATCTCCTGCCGACCACATTGACAAGGATCAGAGAAAGACTTTAGTAATGGGACTTAACAAAATAGCTTCATCAGGATCCGATGACCATTGATGTAACTAAACAGAAAAATTTATTATATATTATAATACAAAAAAATAATTTTTTGTCTTCCCCTTTCTCCTGAGTCTCTCTATACATCAGTGTTTCTTTTTATATTTTACTATTTGATGTATAAATGCTCTTTATTTATATTATAATATATCATTTGATTTTTTTAGTTACATCAATGGTCATTAGATCCCGATTAAGCTATTTTTATGGCAAAACGTGTAGATCCATGATACTTACCTAGTGATTTGGAGCTATGACCTCTTTAAGCCATGATGTGTAATGTGTCACTATTCTGGTGGAAAGTTGGCATTGATGTATCTTAATTACTTTTTATGATGCTTTTCAATTTGTAATAAAAATTGATTGCTTTTATTCTTGTTATTGTGGTATTCCCTGTAAGCTACATTGAA
Source organism: Lithobates septentrionalis (assembly GCA_037952835.1). Lineage (NCBI taxonomy): Eukaryota > Metazoa > Chordata > Amphibia > Anura > Ranidae > Lithobates > Lithobates septentrionalis. The sequence goes on from JBBDGP010001620.1 coordinate 471,697, forward strand.
AATCCCATTGACAAAGTTGTTCTCTACTCATTGGGGATTGCAGAAGATGGATAGTTGTGCACAGTAAAGTCACAATCAGTGGAAAGACAGTAGCCAACATGTTTTGGAGGCCAAAGAATCCCCCTTTATCAGGGCTTGGGTTTGGTTGCTAGAGTTTAAATGTGGGCTATGATGAAACCTCCTGGACAGATGAAACATGGACAGATGTGTAGAGCTGATAATCCATAGGCTAATCCATCCATAGATACGCCATACTGCTAATACACACCCCAGGCTTTTTTAACCATCCAACAAGCTCACTACAGTAAGTTACTGGATTTTGGCAGGATCAATAGGTATGTTTTTCTGATATCTTTGAGGAAGTCCTGTACGGTGACTCAACGTGTCAGTGGTTTGGCCACGCCCCATTCTGACATCATCACGCAGAGTTGGATGTGTACAGCTGGAGGAGCCGAGCCTATGCCACATAGCGGTATTCTTTTCATTAATGCCTGTGATTCATTAATGCTTGTGAGTAGCTTTGTGTGGGTTTGGCTTTTAATAAACCATATGGATACCCCTTCCTGTATGCCAAAGCTCACCTACAACTCCCAAAATTTCTTAATTACTGGGAACTTTGGCTGGCACGCCCAAAAAGCCTAAATCTCACGTGACCCTCCTGCTTTATTGCCTTAATGTCCTAGCCACACCCATACTTTACCTTACTATTAGCTAACTTCAAATCTATCCCACTATATAAATGCAGCAGTTGATCACTTGTTAGACTTTTTACCATAAAGGTTAAGTTTATCCTTTGTACACTGTACTAATACGAACTGTTCACCTACTGTATGATTTTTTGCTACTTATGATGCACATATATGTCTGTATACTGCATACTCTTTTCAATAAATACCAAGTTAAAAAAAAACACACCCCTTAAATGTACAAGTAAAACTCGCTGCTAAGAAGCCGCCGGATTACTTTTCAGGCAGGTGGTTCTACCCCCCTCCCACTGTCACTGCCTTTACTGGGCTTCCCCATGCGCTCAGTAAGCCTGGTAAGGACGTGACCAGCCACATCCAGTTCATGGGACACAGTAAGAGGAACTGATGTTCCTCCCACTGTGTGATGTCAGGAACCAGCAGGGACAAGAATCTAATTACTTCCAGTTTCAGATATGTTTAACCACTTCATATCCGGGCCATTTCTGACACTTCGCTCCTACATGTCAAAAATCATCATTTTTTTGCTATAAAATTACATAGAACCCCCAAACATTATATATGTTTTTTTAGCAGAGACCCTACAGAATACAATGGCAGTCATTGCAACTTTTTATCTTGCACGGTATTTGCGCAGCAATTTTTCAAACGCGTTTTTTTTGGAAAAAAAACAGTTTCATGCTTAAAAAAAAAACAAAACAGCAAAGTTAGCCAAATTTTTTTGCATTGTGTGAAAGATGAAGTTACGCCGAGTAAATAGATACCTAACATGTCACGCTTCAAAATTGAACACGCTCGTGGAATGGCGCCAAACTTTGGTACTTAAAAATGCCCATAGGCGACGCTTTAAAATTTTTTACTGGTTACATGTTTTGAGTTACAGAGGAGGTCTAGGGCCAAAATTATTGCTCTCGCTCTAACGTTCGCGGCGATACCTCACATGTGTGGTTTGAACACTGTTTTCATATGTGGGCGGGACTTACGTATGCGTTCGCTTCTGCGTGCGAGCTCACGGGGACAGGGGCGCTTTAAAAAATTTTTTTTTTTTTTTTATTGTTAATTTTACTTAAAAAATTTTATTTTGACACTTTAAAAAAATATATATTTTTTTTGATCACTTTTATTTCTATTACAAGGAATGTAAACATCCCTTGTAATAGGAATATGACACGATCAGTCCTCTTTACAGTGAGATATGGGGTCAATAAGACCCCACATCTCACCTCTAGGCTGGGAAGCCTAAAATAAAAAAATAAAAAAAAACGATCGCCGCTTCACAACCGAAGCGGCGCCGTTTTTTTGAATGCAGAGGCCGGGCGTGACGTCATAACATCGCGCCCGGCCTCCGAACGATCATAGAGACTCCGGCGACCATCTGGTCCGCCGGAAATCTCTATGGTGAACATCCGGCGCCGGCGGATCCGCTATCCGACTCACCGATCGCTGAGGTGAGTCGGTAGTAGCACCGGAGGGCGGCGGGAGGGGGGGGTGTCCCCTCCCGCCGCCCGTAAGAACGATCAAGCGGCGGAACAGCCGCTATGATCATTCTTATGGTGTACGGAATCGCCGGCTGAAAATGCCGGTATCTGAATGATGTCTGTAGCCTCAGACATCATTCAGATATAAGCCCTGAAAGTGGAGGCCGTCATATGACGGCCTCCGGATGTCAAGTGGTTAAGTACTGTAGTTTGGCGCTGTTCCACAAGCATGCACATTTTTAAAGTGTCACATGTTAGGTATCTATTTACTTGGCGTAACCTTATATTTTATATTTTACCAAACAATTGGGTATTCTTATGTGTTTTTGTGCATTAAAATTCGCTAAAGTGTATTTTTTCCCAAAAAATTGTGTTAGAAAAAACTCTGTACAACACCAATCATTTTATTTTCTAGGGCCTCTGCTTAAAAAATATGTAATGTTTGGGTAATACTACAGTAAGTAATTTTCTAGCAAATTTTTTTTACATTTTTGCATACAGGTATATGTGAGAAGTGTCAGAATTGGCCCATTGTTGAAGTGGTAAGAAACATAACATGAGTGCACAAATTGCTGAGTTGTACTGAATTTTTTTTATCCCCAAAGATACACTTTAGATAACCCTGTTGCTTTGCCTGGCATGGCACAGAGTGACTATAAAATAAAAAAACAAACTTAAAAGACTTCCGGTTCCGGCGGAATGGCGGCTCCGGGACTTACCTCATTCAAAACTGGCATTACACGCCCGTGCACAGGTTGTTGTTGTTTTGCTGTCCCCTACTCTAACGGCGGCAGTGGATAGAGCTGTAGCTGCGGAAATAGCACAGCTTAGGAAAGAGCTGGGGGATCACGCTAAATGGATCTCCGAACTAGAACACCGCATGTCAGACATAGAAGATAAGGTGCAAAACTTCTTCACATCTGAACACCAATCAAAACAAGCCCAGCAATACATACTTGATAAGCTGGATGACCTAGAAGATCATTTTAGGCACAATAACCTAAGGATTATCGGTCTCCCAGAGTCTACTAATGCGTATTCATTACACGACATCTGCGCCATGCGCATCCCAGGCACCCTAGGTATATCAGAGCATTGTACTGTTGAGAGGGCTCACCGGCTAGGGGCACCTTCAAATGACAGGCACACACCAAGACCTGTCATTGTGTGCTACCTGAATTACGCAGATGGATAGAATATTCTGAGATCATTCCGGAATTCAAAATCTTTGCAGCTGGATGGCCACAAACTTCTACTGATTGCGGATTATTCCCAAGAGGTCTCCCAAAGACACAAATCATTCCAACCTATATGTACTGCTCTTTACGAAAAGGCGATCAAATTCACCTTGGCCTACCCAGCAATATTACGCTTCACAGACTCATCAGGCGAAGTCTTTCTCTTACCCAAGGGAAGCCATGCACTTTCTACAAGCTTACTTCCATATCCCAATGGATACTTCTACGCCCTCTACCCCCTCATGCTTGACTGAACCGAGGGACCAACATAGCACGAGAAACGACCACGCTAAGAAACTCCATCTTTCCGACTCATCTGGCCGCAATAGAAAGCCTTGAAAAAATCCTCAATAACACACCTCTATTCTCGCCTTTTTTAGATGAGGACATGTGGATAATGCCGTCCTAATTGATACTGCTTAGAATGTTGTTCTTTGCTGTTCTAGCTAACCACTGTTACCTTTTACCTGTGCGATATTTACTTGATGTTTTTTTTTTTTTTTTAGATACGCACAACCTTGTCGTGAGACGTCCCACTCTGCCTGAAATAAGATCAGATTGGTTCCAGTCTGGACTACAAACACTGTACATTCACCCCTCTAGCACATATCAGATGGAGGGTTGCTACATGGTCCACCGGCGAGAGTCGCACCATCCCCCAGTAATGATGTTTGCAGATGTTGGATACACATGTGGAAAAAAGCGAAGTACAGGCTTCAATGGGTATGCTACTGCATGCTAGTTTACTTAAACTTTTATTGGTATGTTCTCCACTCTCAATCCCCCTCTCTATGACTCCTCCACTTGTTACCCATTCCCTTGTCTTTTAGTGACACCCCTGAGGCATCTACATACCTACAACTAACACTCTTATTACTGACTCACATCATGCTAGCAAGACCCCCCTCAATAAATTCATAATTTATGAAAGTTATATCTTGGAACGTTAAAAGGCTGCGCTCGCCTAACAAACGTATGGCAATTCTTCGTCATCTGAAACGCCTAAAGGCAGACATAGCTCTGCCTCAGTTAACGCACCTCAAGTGGCCTCGATCCAAGTGGATAGTGAGGGCCGAACACTCACGGCAAGACTCAAAACATCTGCTTGTGAATGAGCAATAACATATATATATCAAAATCTTACATCCAGTACAGCTCCGCATCTCCACCTCCCTTTATTTGTAGCTGGGAACAACTCATTCCTAGAGACATGGGAAGATAAAGCAGTCGGTAACTCCTATAGGACTACAAGCTCTCCAAACTCCCCCACACACTTAATGCAATTTGCAGATGGCCTTCAACTAACAGACCTCTGGAGATTAACACATCCGGAGAGAAGAGATAATACTTTTTTCTCATCTCCCCACCCACAACTCGCTGTGGAGAATAGACTATACCCTTCTGAACTCTCTCATCCTCAAACACGCTTCAGACCCATGCATACACGACATAGCCATATCAGATCACGCACCGATTTCGGTCAATTTGTCAGGCCTAGTCACTCAGGGCTCTGTAAGGATCTGGCGCTTCCCCACATACCTAGAACATGATAAGAACTTATAATAGATCATCACTGACACTTGGGATAAGTATACCTCTACCCACTCTGAACACTGTGACAACCCCAATCTATTTTGGAAAACTGGGAAGGCGGTACTACGGGGTAGGATTATTTATTATGCCTCTGGCTACAAGAATAAAAATCTCTAGAGAATATTGCGAAGCGAGCAAAGCCCTACGTATAGCATAAGCCAACCTGGTACAAAACAATTCACAGGAACATAGAGACAGCGCAAGGCAAAGAACATTTTGATCTATGGGCAGAGGCACATGACAGATTACACAAGTCTATGTTCCATCTTCGCTACCACAAATACGGTAATAAGCCAGGCAAATTCCTGGCCCGTCTGTGTAAAGGCCCCCACACCCCTACACACATAGCCACCCTAAAAGACAACTCCGGACATCTCGCCACCTCACCCAAGAACATAAATCTCATCTTGGAGAAATTTTATACATCTCTATATGGCCCCAACCCCATTGACAAATCTACAGCTCCGTCCTTTCTGTACAAAGTCTCACTCCCCATTATAGATGATACATTCTTGACACAGCTCAATGCCCCAATATCTCTTGAAGAGATCACCCGTGCAAATAGATCATTATACCCGCGCAAAGCACTGGGCCCTGATGGGTATACATCTGCATTGTATAAACTTTCTCTTGAAACCATAACCCTCACTTTGATGTTGGTCTACCAAAAGATATTAGATGGGAACCAATACATAATACATACCCTCAGGCCTCCAAGCCCACATCAAGCTCATCTCAAAGAAGGGTAAAGATCTCACTGGCCCAGGCTCCTACCACCCAATTGCCATGCTCAATTTAGGTTCCAAACTTCTCTCCAAAATCATAGCTAACAGGCTTGCACCCATTGCCATCTCTAATCCACCCTTCTCAAGTGGGTTTCACCCAAGGGAGACCTGCCATGCCCAATATCCGAAAAGTCCTGACGGTGCTAGAAATGGCTAGGGCCACTTCCACTTAAACCTCCATGGAGTTAAAATTAGCTCTCGAGAGCTATGCACTGCATTATTTGCGGATGATATTCTAATTTTCACATCAAGCCCCAAGGCGGACATGATACACATCCAAGAGATATTCACAACATTTAAGGCCTGTTCAGGCCTAAGAATCAATTTCTCTAAAAGTGAGCTTATACCCCTTTTCCAAGCGCAATCTCTCTCCCCCCCCCCCCTACCAACTCAATTTCCTTCCTGTTATACACAAAATTATTGCGGAACTAGAAAACTGGTCAGGCCTCCCCCTCTCGTTATTCGTCAGATGCCATCTATTCCAGATGGTAAGTTTCCCAAAACTACTATACTTCTTTCAGATGATCCCACTATTACTAAAACAAAAACAACTCCAGAACATACACAAAGCTCTAACCATTTTTTTCTGGAAAGGCCGTAAACCTAGAATATCTATGCAGAAACTATTCTTACCTAAACATGGTGGGGGAGTCAACCTCCCCAACATTAGACTCTACAACCTTTCCTGTCTTCTGAGAGTGGGGTTAGACTGGACGACACGGACATCAAAATACTCCAATTATGACCTGGAGTCGCTGATAGTCTATCTTCCTTGCTGTACTGCAGAATCAGATCGATCCCCTCTAATCAGAAACAAAACCTCCTCATCAGGGACACAGCGGTGGCCTGGAGAGAGATCAGCAAAAAATTGGGAATTTCTCCCTTCATGTCAGGCCATCTTCCTTTTTGCGGCCACCTACTGTTTCTGCAGGAGCAGCAACACCCAATGTCCTCTACATGGGCCTCACTCACAGGATTGCACAAGTTTGCTCAACTGTTTGATGCCCCCTCAGGGAAACCTCCCCCCACATCCCAAATTCTTCACTCGTTTGGACTACCCACTCGCCACCTCTTACATATTCATCAAGCAACAAGCTTTGTGGTCAACATGTGTCCTCCTAGAAGCTTACGTTTTAAAACTTCACTATTGGACACCTTCCTAGAGCAAAACCACCACAAAATCTCTGATCTCTACAAGCCTTTGAACTCTTTTTATACAACACCAGCCCACTCCATAACTTCTACCGCTTGGAACAAAGGCCTACAATCCCCGGAGGCGCATACCACTATCCTTGCCTGCTTTGTAATAGTCACAAACCTTCTCTATTACACAGGCTTTGGTCCTTTCCCCCCATCTTATGCTACTGGAATCAAGTCAAACTGTGGCAAAAAACACAGGAATCCGCCCTTACAAGAACATTTCCCTCCTAGTATTTGGATCATTCGATGCTCCCAACCAAGACCTACCCAGGACTCAGGCTAAATTCCTACAATATAACAAGGCCTGGCTCTCCACCTGCTACATGGCAGCCAGAAGAGCAATTCTCAAACAGTGGATATCTCCTCTTCCCCCTACCATCAAAGACTTAAAATCTGACCTATTGAACCTCCTCAAGTTAGAGAAAACGGACCTGGTCTCCTCTAACCACCAGAAGTCCACATAAATGCATCGTAAATGGGCCGCTTTTATAGATAAAACACTTACAACGGCAGACCAATAGGCCATTACGGACTTATCAGACAACAAACGGCTACCACAACTGATTTAGCATCCTTCTGGATTTATGGCAAGGACTCACCCATACCAACGCAGTCGTATAGCCAGTGTTTACATCTACCCTCACGCAACTTTAAATGTGCTGGCTACATGACTATCACCTAATACCTACTGAGAATTTGATAGTGGAAATGCAAGAACAAGGGAACCTTTTGTGAGGCCACGGAGCACTAATGTTCCAGATTCCACCGCGAACATTCAAGCTATGCATGCATGTTTTATGTACATTTGTTAGACTATCTGAGCTTCCTGATTGCTCAGGTGATGTAAATTCGATTAGGGATCACTCCCCCCCTTTCTCCTTATCCCCCCCCCCTTGCACACCTCCTCATGCGGACCCTCTCTTTTCCAATATGGCGACCTGTATTATTTATTCGCAAGTTAAGTTGTCTACTGCATCATTTCACTGAAAATAAATCTTACCAAACATTGTATAGTTTTTTTTGTTGAAAACCAAATACATTTTCTTACAATCTAATAGATATGTTGTTATGTATAACAGAATCACTAAAAAATGATTTAACTATAGAACAATGTCATGTGATTTTCCATATCAACGTGTTTTCTTCACATGTAGCTCTGTAGCCCCCAACAAAGAGGCGCCCTTTTGTTAGCGTTAATAAAATCTTCATTCAAAGTCATCAACTGCAATTTATAGCCGCTTCCTTTTTGTTTCACAGGTTGATTTGAGCTCTCCGTACTGTACATCTTCCAACACTCCAAAGCCAGCCAAAAAATTTCACTGCTCTCTAATGAAATCTATTTTTTGCCTTTAACTAAAACTATTTTTAATTAGGGACGTGCAGGATTGTAAGTTAATAAAGCATATGCAGCAAGTATTTCTTCATTTGTAATGTTTACTAAAGCAATTTCACAGTATATTTGTATTCATTATTTATGAGGCCCACATATATTACATTTAATTTATAATTCAGGATGAGTGTATTCAAAATGAGGGAAATCTTTGTTCTGTAGAATTAGGGTCATGTTGGGTGCAGCTTGGAACATATTTAATATTACTCACTCCTGGATCTGTGTCAGTAAGACTAGAGAGGGGAGCAACGAAATATATCATGTGCATTTATCAATACACACACATATATATATATATATATATAATTTTTTTTTTGTGGCCACCTCTGGACACATAGGTAAATCTAGATGCATAAGTCATGCTGACCATATAAGGTATCATATAAGGTAGACACAAGACTCTCTGCAGATAAGCAACATGCAGTCATCTATTCTATTGTAGGTATTCTATTATTTAGCCCATTGCCAAGCCCTTTAACTGGTACTTAACTGGTACTGGTACTTAACGTTGGGAGTCAGAGGCGGGCTTTCTGAACACATGATCTGGAGTCTGTCTCTGATAGTAAACCATGACTGGGTGCTGTCAGTTCTTACCACCCATATACATTTTTTTTAAACAGTAAATATATACTATAAGGCATTGCAATGAATTAGGGTGCTCAAATTAAACTGTTGCAAACTTCAGCTAAAGCTATTGAGCTCCGTAAACAAAAGACCTTTTTTTCATTTTTTTTTTGCTTTGTTTTTTTAGAACATTAAATGTAGATAAACAGGTAAATATTAAAAGAAGTCTAGATTTCCAACTACTGGCTAACAGTGAGAAAACAAAGCCTTCAAATACATTTTCCATCTTTATGCTAAGAAAAAAGGAAAAATCTTGAAAACATTATTCTTTTTTCTGATCTTAATAAATCAAGAAAAAATATATGCAAAACCATTATACTTTCCCTAAAGGAAAAGTCCAAGTTTACCCAAAGTAACAATAACCCAAGCCCCCAGCCCTCCTAAAATAAACTGGACCAATGCTCGCACCCCAGCCCCTTTCTTACCTTTGACGCATAGCTACAATGTTACGTACCTGACTGTGGAGCTCGAGATGACGAGGGTGGCCTCTTGTGCAATTCCTGTCCAAACACCCCTATTAGTGGAGACAGGCACTGCTAGGGCAGTGGAAGGGCACAGGTGCCAGAAAGCTGTAGTAGTGAGTTGTAGCTTGGAGACACAGAAGTCCCTCCAGGGGTGGTAAAGAGTCTGGTCAAAAGCCTTGTTCAGTGGCAGCCAGGCAGACAGATTCAGGGTCAGGATCAGGTTCAAGGTTGGGAAGAGTCAGAAGTCGGTAAGGTGCTGGAGGTGGGTACCAAATCAGGAAAAAGTAGTCATAAATCCAAGCCGAGGTCATGTAACATAAGCGAGCAGCAGATATAACAGGCAGGGCTGATCCAAGAAAGGTGTCAGATGTAGCCAGGTCAGGAACAAGGTTAGCAGACTTTCTAGAATCAGGAACACAAGAACCAGAGCTGAAGATAATCCAGCACTGAGGCCAGGCAGACTCTCAGTTTAAATAGCCTGCTAGGCGCCAGAATCTGTGGATAAGTGCGCATGCCTGTGTGTATGCTCACGTGCCCACATATATGCGCCAATAGGCATTTGCGTGCGCATTCTAGTCCCTACTCTTTTTGGGCTTCAATGCTTATGACTCAGCACATGCGCATAAGAATGAGCACCTGCTGCACGAGATCCCTGACAATACAGCCTGTTTCAGTGTTTAAATAAAATACTCTTTAGCACTTGAATGGGGCCATATTATAAGGCTGAAAGAGATACTCAATATAAAGTTCCAATTCAAGTCGATGTGCAGCCAGCATTGAGAATTTTGTGGCTTGGAATTAGGACATAGGGCTGGGCAGAAGCTGCGCAATGGAGGCAAGTATAGAAAAAAAAGAAAAAACTCCAAAGAATGGAGAGTGAACAAGTCAAAAAGGGATATAAAGTCCCAGGAGAGATCCTTTTGACTACAGTATTTCAATTTCTTAGTCAAAAGTAGTATAGGACCAACACTCACATTGGTAGGATTGCAGGACACCCATTGTTAAGGTGGTCAATCAACCAGATAGTCAGGCCTGTGGGGAATTTTCCTATCACAGATATAAGTCGCTCTCGATACTGGTCGGGGTGATTTTATGAATGATTTCGTGCTAGGAAGGAGGTCGGATCCAGATGGAGGAAATGTGTAAGGGAACAAGTCCCAAAAATAGTTGGGAAATAGTCAGAAAATATACCAGCAGATCCTCCTAATAGAAGACGTGGGCTCACCCAAGACGCGGGCTTTGGGTACTAGCTGGTATTTACCAGGGCTCCTGATGGTGGACATGGGTTTTGAGGCATAATAGTACCAGGTCACGGTCCTCAGGATCACCCCACCAGGAGATGAGCAGGCCAGGGCCCAGTAGCATATATAGCAGGTAGGGATCAAGCAGAAGCATAGTCAATAAACAAGCCAAGGGTCAATAACAAGTGATAGCAAAGATAAGGACAGCAGCAGGTATGCAAGAAGCAAGATATCGGCTTGAGAGAGCACAATAATCTGGCAAACAGGAAGTACAGAAACATAGCTTAAATCAGGAAGTTCATGGAAAGAGCAAAAATTCAAGGTTCACAAGAGACAAGACATAAAGCAAGGTTGTCCGGAGGCGCATGCGCGGAGCCGTCCAAGATGGCCGCTTGAGACCGGAGCTCCGCACTGCCCCGGCCACACGGCTCTCATAGCGGCAGAACCGGCCCAGCAATCCGCCCACATTTAGCCACATCTGGCGGCGGAGACCCCTGAGCACCGGCACATGTCTGGAGGGTCAGCCCGGAGGACCTTGGGACCGCAATTCGAGAGCGGGGAACACAGAGGGAATTCTAAGATGGCGGCCGCTTCTCAGACACGAGACAGCACCGCAGGAGACAGGAAAGAACACAGGCAAGTGCTGGCTCCTGAAACACCCTCCTACCCAATTCAGGCTCCTAGTTCCTTCCCCTGCAGTCAGAATCCGTCCCCTACACACACTATCTCACTGCTGGAAAAACACCAGGGAACCTATGGACTTTTCCCTATGGCATTAACCCCAGAACAGCCAGGCCTCCCCACAGCCCCTGGTGGCTCTGATCAGGACATGCCACTGACTGTAGCTGATCTCTTTATCAAGTTCTCAGAGCTGCTTAACAGAGGCCTGACACAGACTGCAGACAAGATTACAGGGGACATTCGATCAGACTTTCAAAACTTGGGGTCTAGAATAGAAATGATCGAACATAAATTAGATGTTACCATCACGAGAGCCAATCAGAACACGGACCACATTCACTTCTTACAGGACCAACTTGACACGGCACAAGCAAGGATCGACGATCTTGAAAATAGATCAAGAAGGGAGAATTTCCGAATAAGAGGTCTTCCAGAAAACATCCCTGATATCCCAACCACAGTCCAGGACGTTATAAAATATCTTATACCTGGAGTCCCGGAGCACAAGCTGGAATTAGACAGGGCACACAGATCCCTGGGCCCACCCCGGAAAGATGGTTCACCTAGGGACATAGTGGTTAAGACCCACTTCTATTCCATCAAAGAAGAAATAATGAAAAAATCTAGACAGCAATCTCAGCTCAAATTTCAGGGCCACAGCATCCAAATATTTGCTGACATTTCCCCCTTTACAATTCAAAAACGACGGTCCCTGAAACCACTTCTTCTAGCCCTTTCCAGGAAGGACATCAAGTACCGGTGGGCCTTCCCCTTCGCTCTGAAGTTTACATTCAGAGGCAAACAATACTCCTTCTCCAGTTTCGTAGAAGGCGAACGATTGCTACTAAACCTTAAAATCATCACGCAAGATCACTCAATGGACACCTCCAACCCACAACAAGGTTCCGTCAAACGTCCCACGCCGACAAGCCCCACATCACCCCTATGGGATTCCACCAAGACCAAGAAAGCGAAGGACAATCTTCCCCCATGAAGGACTATAAATCTACAGGGACTCTGATTTCAACGGTTCTGACCTAACCATGGGGTCAGATCTGAATCTCCACTCTTTGAAGCACAACCATAAGGGGGAAAAGAAAGAAGAAAAAAGAAGAAAAAATGGGGAAAGGGAAAATTTTTTTTTTTCTTTTTTTTTTTTGTCTTGTGATGTTATGACCCAGGTCGTTAGCATTTAACCTCCCATACTCAAATATCAGTGATATTCTATCCCTCCAGGGCTCACAGGGCTGTTTAGTGCCCACGACGCCTCATGAGACTCACGCTGGTTTTGTTCACTGTTGAAAAAAAGGAAAAGAAATTTTTTTTTTTTTTTTTTTCTTGAATAGTTGTTAAATACAAGTTTTCGGTGGAGTCGTTTGGGGCCGGGGCAGTTGCCTAGCGCCTCCCCCTATCATTCGGTAATGATTTTTTCATGCCCGAGTGATGGGAAATTAGCCACAGAAAAGGGCTATAGTAAACTGTTTGCTTTGAATGGAGGAGGGGAGCTCTCCCCCCCGTTCCATTCTTGGCCATTCCATGGCCGTAACTCTACATCGTTAATATTTCTTTTTCTCTCTTTCTCTACCTTTCTCTCTTTTTCTACCCCTCTTTCCTTCCTAGCCATCATCGAGAAGGCATCATTTGGCACCAATGGCGATGCCACCAATGAATTCCCTCAACCGCTCATCATCTCCCAGGAACTAACCCAGGATACGGTAGGTAACGTGGGGTTGTTTGACTGTTTCACCTCTCTGCTCCATGACTTCCAATAATATACCCACGCCTCCCCTTCGCATAATCTCCCATAATGCACAAGGGTTAAATTCTCCCATGAAAAGGAGGAAGGCATTCCAAGCATATAGGTCTCATAACGCTGACGTAGTCCTCCTACAGGAAACCCACTTCCCGGAGCGGTACACTCCCTCATTCCTCCATGCTCACTACCCACAATTTTACCTATCAAATGCAGAGGATAAGACTAGGGGGGTTGCAATACTCTTCTCAAAACATTGCAAATTCACTGTCCAGCTGGAGCGTAGGGACCCGGAGGGAAGGTTTCTTCTCATCAAAGGTACTCTAGACGAACACAAATATACCTTCATCTCCTACTACGCCCCAAACAGAGGTCAAGTACAATTCTTTCGAAGGATGTTCCAAATTCTAGAACCCCTGCTTGAGGGAATCACGATCATGGGTGGAGACTCCAACACAGCCTTTGATATAGGCCTAGATAAATCTAACCCTCTTAAATCGAAACCCATTAGACCACTCAAAAGCAGTGTTAAGATAGCAAAAATGATTTTCCAGCACGGGTTGGCAGACATTTGGAGGGAACAGAACCCCTCCACAAGAGACTTTACCCACTACTCCTCCCCTCACCAAACATATGCAAGGATAGATCATATCCTCCTCTCTACCAAACATATTCCATTAACCACTAAATCATCAATTATAGAAGCGGCCTGGTCCGACCACTCCATGGTATCTCTTTCTCTACGCAGGGCAGCCTATAGGCAAAATAAGTCTAAATGGAGACTTAACGGGTCCATTCTTGCCGACCCCATCAGAGTGACAGAGCTTTCTCAAACTTTGCAAGAATACTTCAAACTTAATGACACGGCAGGGATTTCAGCAGAAACCCTATGGGCGGCACATAAAGCCACCATTAGGGGCAAATTAATACAAATCGCTGCACAAATAAAAAAGGATAGACAGGGGGACCTAACAAAGTTAGAACAGGAATACGAGGCCCTCCGCAAAAAACACAAAAGAGACCCCAAAAGTGTCCCTACAGCATCCCTTGATTCTGCACGATTAGCCTTAAATTTAGCACTCACGGCGAAAGCTGATAAACATATTAAATGGGTAGGAGCTAAGTTCTATCTAAAAAAAGACAAAATAGGCACAATGCTAGCTGATAAACTTACACCAAAACACAAATCACACTCACTTCCCAAGATTAGACAAGCCGACGGCACCTTCACGCAAAACCCACAACGTATCCTAAAATCCTTTCAGGAATATTACACTGACCTTTATAAATCACCAGGAGACGCAAACCTATTACAGATGCGGTCATTCCTAGATGGCATTACCCTTCCGACCTTGAAAAAGGCACATGTTGAGGAACTGGAAACACCCATAACAACTGAAGAGGTCGGTGAGGTAATCAAAAACCTAAAAGGAGGCTCCGCCCCAGGCCCCGATGGCTTTTCAGTGCCCTACTACAAAACTTTCTCAGCAATCCTAACACCATACCTAACTAGATTCTTTAATGCAAAGAAGGATGGGAAACCGCTAGGTAACACTCTAAATTCTGCATATATCACCGTAATACCTAAACCTGACAAAGATGCAGGGGTAGTAGGGAATTATAGACCTATTTCATTGATCAATAACGATCTAAAAATCTTAACCAAAGTCATGGCAAATCGCCTAGCATCGTCCCTAAATCAATACATCCACAAAGACCAGGTGGGATTCATACAGGGACGACAAGGGCCCGACCAGGTACGGAGAGCAGTGGACATAATCTCTATATTACAATCTGGATGGGAGGGGGGCCCCAAACAGGAGGGAATGCTCCTCTCCTTAGACCTACAGAAGGCCTTCGATTCGGTCTCATGGCCATTTTTATTCTTAGCCCTACAAAGGTGGGGCTTTGGGAAAAACTTCCTGGGAATGCTACAGGCTCTTTACTCATCCCCAGAAGCAACAGTGAGATTACAGGGATATTATGCAGATCCAATTCCAATAGCTAGAGGAACTAGACAGGGGTGCCCTCTCTCTCCCCTGATATTTGCCCTTATCATTGAACCCCTTGCGATTGCTATACGTTCGAATCCTGATATAAAGGGAGTGGACTGTGGCTCTTCCTCCCACAAATGCGCCTTATTCGCTGACGACCTATTACTTTTCCTAACTTCCCCTGACACATCCCTACCCGCTTTATGCTCTTTACTAGACACCTTTGCCTCAGTGTCAGGCCTTAGGGTTAATATGACGAAATCACAAGCCCTCAACATATCTCTACCACCCGAAAGCGTTACATACTTGAAAAGCACTTTTAAGTTTGGCTGGGGAGAATCCTCCATAAGGTACCTAGGCCTTAACCTCACACCCAAACTAGAACAATTATACAAAGCCAACTTCCCCCCCACTTACCGCAAATTAGAATCGGATCTTTTGAAATGGTCCCAACACCGGATGTCATGGGTGGGTAGAGTAAACTCGGTGAAGATGACCCTCTTGCCGAGGTTGCTCTACCTCTTCCGCGCGCTACCAATCGCGATCAAACGAGATCACCTCAAATCATTCCAGGGCAAAATTATTAGGTTCATTTGGGACAAGAAGGGACCGCGATTTGCACAACGGACCTTATACAATTTGACTACACAAGGAGGGCTAGGCCTCCCAAACTTAATATGGTATTACCAGGCTGCGAGACTGGCCCAACTATCGACGATTTATCTCAGGGTTGAGAAACCAGACTGGGTCTCCATAGAGAGACATGCAACTCCGAAACACACACTAGATTATCTTCTGTGGTCCCCACCAAAAAATAGACCCCCGATTCTTTCCCCCACCCTATCGCAATCTTTTACTCTTTGGGATAGCTTGAGGAAGCTTCCCTCCCTGGTCTCTGAGCTCCAACCGCTGGCCCATGTCTTCCATAACCCGCAGTTCCAACCTGGGATGAATATCTCTGCATTTAAATGGTGGCTGGATAAGGGAGTGTACCGCATAGGGCATTTTTTCTCTTCAACTGGACCCCTACCCCTAAAGCACTTTGAGGATAAACTGGATCTCCCTACTTCAGAGAGGTTCAGGTTTTTTCAAATCTTCCACTTCCTCAAAGCCATTTGGAAAAACAAACCAAATCCCCCAAATTTTACAGAATACGAACGGTGGTGCGGACAAGCCATGGAGCAGAGGGGAGGGATATCGATAATCTACATGTCCCTAGCCAACAATGCTAACAAATTACCATACATGACAGCCTGGGATAGGGACCTCCAAGAGGTTCGAAACCTAGAGGACTGGCATGAGTCGTTTTCTAGATCGCTCAAAGGAATATACAACACCTCACTCTTGGAAGCCAACATAAAACTTTTCACAAGATGGTACCTAGTGCCCACTAGACTAGCGTCCATATTCCCAAACTCTTCACCACTTTGCTTCAGAGGATGCCACAGCTTGGGGACAATGCTTCATACATGGTGGGAGTGCCCAAAAATTAGAGGATATTGGAATAATATCTTCCACATCATACGTAAAGTCACAAAATGTCCAGTGACCCAAAATCCTTCCATAGCCCTTCTGAACGGCTACGTTCCAAACGTCCCCAAGCTGTCACGCACTTTGATCCACTTCATCCTGACAGGAGCGAAAATATCAATTGCCAAAGCATGGAAACAACCGAAAGTCTCTATTAATGCTACGAAAAGGAAAATATCTTGGATAATGACCCAAGAAAGGCTAATCAGTGTGCTTCTGGACAAACCTAACCAGTTTGAGGCAATCTGGGAGCCGTGGGCTCGCTATGTGGGAATTTCCTTAATAACCGGCATTGACAATCGTTCTTAAAGTAACGGTGACTTCTCAATGATGGGCACCACCTCCCCTTCTCCTCCCGCTCCTCCTCTACGCGTATAACTTCTCCTATAGTGCCCTTGACACTATATCTTTTCTTTCTTTCTTTCTTTCTTTCTTTCTTTCTTTCTTTCTTTCTTTCTTTCCTCCTTCCCTCTTTTCTCTCTTTCCCTCTGGAATGCTCTTTGTAGCCTATCAGGCTAGTACTATTTGTTATCCAGGTTCGACTCAGGCCCCCAAAGGGGGACTAACAGTTCTGTTAAACTATTCACTCAGGACAGATTTACAGTCTCATTACTGGTCAGACGGAAGCCTCCGGTTCACAAGTTACCACAGGGGAGGTTGGGGCTCCCTTTTCTCTCCCAACACAGTAAGATCCCAATGGGGTGTTGGGAGTTGAGGGTTCTATCAGCACCCCTTATACATTGCAAGAGGCCAGTTACTGTCTAAGTTCAATGTATTGTTCATGTATTTCAGGCATAGTGTTATATTACTTGATACTAATGTCGTACTGTATATTTCTATCTGAAAACCAATAAAACTTTAACTTCAAAGCAAGGTTGTCCAAGGAATCTATACTCAATAAATCAACACGTTATCCCTTTTTAATTAAACATGCGTGAATCAACATGCATAAATAATGAAACCCAACCATTAATCAGTAATTCGTAATAAATACAAGATCAATAAAGTGAACCAATTTCATAAAGTTCAATTTCATGAAAAATAAATAATAAAAAAGTGCAATCAATTCATGAATAAATACATAAAGGCAAATCAAATTTACAAGCTCAAGTTAAAGTGAAAAAATAAATAAATAAAGAAGTCAAATTTCCTGAAGAAAATCTAAATGTGCGAAAAGCCCCCACAGATGGCCAGCTCCCAACTGCGATAAGCTCAGCAAAAAGAGAAAAAGAGTGCCAAAAGACCACTCCACCAAAGGGTTAATAGGCTCCTTACCAAAACAATAGATCCCCCATGGAGAGGGGCAACAAGCCCCAAAAATGGTCATTGAACCCAGAGGTACTTGTATGGAAATTAATGCTTTACATCAAGTACTGGTCATGAAATGCATTTATACACCATGCAATTTGTGGCGCTAACAATGGCTATATCGTTTTTATTACATGAATCATTGCTGTATATATATATATATATATATATATATATACATATATATATATATATATATATATATATACATATATATATATATATATATATACATATATATATATATATATATATATATATATATATATATATATATATATATATATATATATATATACAGTGGGGAGGGAAAGTGTTCAGACCCCCTTACATTTTTCACTCTTTGTTATATTGCAGCCATTTGCTAAAATCATTTAAGTTCATTTTTTTCCTCATTAATGTACACACAGCACCCCATATTGACAGAAAAACACAGAATTGTTGACATTTTTGCAGATTTATTAAAGAAGAAAAACTGAAATATCACATGGTCCTAAGTATTCAGACCCTTTGCTGTGACACTCATATATTTAACTCAGGTGCTGTCCATTTCTTCTGATCATCCTCGAGATGGTTCTACATCTTCATTTGAGTCCAGCTGTGTTTGATTATACTGATTGGACTTGATTAGGAAAGCCACACACCTGTCTATATAAGACCTTACAGCTCACAGTGCATGTCAGAGCAAATGAGAATCATGAGGTCAAAGGAACTGCCTGAAGAGCTCAGAGACAGAATTGTGGCAAGGCACAGATCTGGCCAAGGTTACAAAAAAAATTCTGCTGCACTTAAGGTTCCTAAGAGCACAGTGGCCTCTATAATCCTTAAATGGAAGACGTTTGGGATGACCAGAACTCTTCCTAGAGCTGGCCGTCCGGCCAAACTGAGCTATCGGGGGAGAAGAGCCTTGGTGAGAGAGGTAAAGAAGAACCCAAAGATCACTGTGGCTGAGCTCTAGAGATGCAGTCGGAAGATGGGAGAAAGTTGTAGAAAGTCAACCATCACTGCAGCCCTCTACCAGTTGGGGCTTTATGGCAGAGTGGCCCGATGGAAGCCTCTCCTCAGTGTAAGACACATGAAAGCCCGCATGGAGTTTTCTAAAAAACACCTGAAGGACTCCAAAATGGTGAGAAATAAGATTCTCTGGTCTGATGAGACCAAGATAGAATTTTTTGGCCTTAATTCTAAGCGGTATGTGGGAAAGGTATCGAGGGAAAGATGAATGCGGCCAAGTACAGGGATATCCTGGATGAAAACCTTCTCCAGAGTGCTTAGGACCTCAGACTGGGCCGAAGGATTACCTTCCAACAAGACAATGACCCTAAGCACACAGATAAAATAACGAAAGGAGTGGCTTCACAACAACTCTGTGACTGTTCTTGAATGGCCCAGCCAGAGCCCTGATTTAAACCCAATTGAGCATCTCTGCAGAGACCTAAAAATGGCTGTCCACCAACGTTTACCATCCAACCTGACAGAACTGGAGAGGATCTGCAAGGAGTAATGGCAGAGGATCCCCAAATCCAGGTGTGAAAAACTTGTTGCATCTTTCCCAAAAAGACTCATGGCTGTATTAGATCAAAAGGGTGCTTCTACTAAATACTGAGCAAAGGGTCTGAATACTTAGGACCATGTGATATTTCAGTTTTTCTTTTTTAACAAATCTGCAAGAATGTCAACAATTCTGTGTTTTTCTGTCAATATGGGGTGCTGTGTGTACATTAATGAGGAAGAAAAATGAACTTAAAAGATTTTAGCAAATGGCTGCAATATAACAAAGAGTGAAAAATTTAAGGGGGTCTGAAGACTTTCTGTCCCCACTGTATATATATATATATATATATATATATATATATATATATACAGCAATGATTTATGTAATAAAAACGATATAGCCATTGTTAGCGCCACAAATTGCATGTGTATAAATGCATTTCATGACCAGTACTTGTAAAGCATTCATCTCCATACGAGTACCTCTGGGTTCAATGACCATTTTTGGGGCTTTTTGCCTCATACATAATGTTGGTAAGGGACTTGGGTATAGGGGTAAGAGTCCAATTTAGTTTAGTTAAACTGGAGGTATGGGTTATGCCGCACGGTTGGAATTTCCAACAACAAATGTTCGATGTGAGCTTGTTGTCGGAAATTCCGACCGTGTGTAGGCTCCATCGGACATTAGCTGTTGGAATTTCTGACAACAAATGTTTGAGAGCTGGATTTTAAATTTTCCGACAACAAAACTTGTTATCGGAAATTCCGAGCGTGTGTAGACAATTCGGATGCACAAAATCCCACGCATGCTCGGAATCAAGCAGAAGAGCCCCACTGGCTATTGAACTTCTTTTTTCTCGTCTCGTTGTACGTGTTGTACATCACCGCGTTCTTGGCAATCAGAATTTCTGACAACATTTGTGCGACCGTGTGTATGCAAGACAAGTTTAAGCCAACATCTGTTGGAAAAAAATCCAGGGTTTTGTTGTCGGAATGTCCGATCATGTGTACGCGGCATATGTGTTATGCCGCGTACACACGAGCGGATTGTCCGACAGAAAAAGCTTTTCATCATATATACCGATCGTGTGTAGGCCTCATCGGTCATTCTTTATCGAAAAATCTGATGGACCTAGAAATAGAACATGTTCTAAATCTTTCCGACGGACCCAATTCCTATCGGGAAAACCGATCGTCTGTATGCTGGTCCGATGGACCAAAAAAGACGCATGCTCTGAAGCAAGTACGAGATGGAAGCTATTGGCTACTGGCTATTGAACTTCCTTTTTCTAGTCCCGTCATAAGTGTTGTACGTCACCGCGTTCTGGACGGTCGGACTTTGGGTTGACCGTGTGCAGGCAAGACCGCTTGAATGGAATTCCGTCGGAGTTACGCCGGGGAAACTGTCGGAGTTTATTACGACGGCTAAACCGGTCGTGTGTACGCGGCATTAGTTTAGGTAAGTTTGAACTTGTCCTTTAGGATTGGAAAAACCTTCGAAACTTTAAATGCGTTATGTGACCTGGCCTTTTTTTATTCAGACCTTCTCAACCTTAACTGAGTTACGTTACATAACCACAAATTATTATTATTTTTTTTATTAATATTTATTTTTCTTAAAAATACCTAACAATTTGGCAAAATAGGGGCAACAAAATGTTTTCTTTTCCCGGAGAAAATTTATAGTTTTTCTATAATTATACCAGGGTTTTGTTATGTTGACTCTTCAGATACCATTAGTCGTAACTGGAGTTCTTATTCAATAAGCAATATTAAATGAGTAGAAGTAATAAGCATCAAACTATATCTCTCCTGAAAGCATAAACAGTTTGGAAAGATGTGCCCCCCCAGAACACTTTATTCCATTAAGTTATCCCCTTGGGAACTCAGAGATGTGGATCCAGTTCTTTCGCATCTGACTCCGAGAGGGCCTTCTGTGAGGTATCTGCTCCTTGGAATTTGCCGCCTGTGAAGTTGAGCAAGTTTGACAGTAAACTCTGCCTGTCATCTCGTAGTGTGAGGGCTGGAGTGGAGTGGCTTCTGGCATGTCACGAATCCCAGAAATAATGATGAGTATAATATCTGAAAAGTAAAATCTTGGAAAACTGACTTGCAACTTAACTGATTTGCAACTTTTCAAACCTCAGGGATATGCACTCACTGCATGCAGACACACATAAGGACTATGTCCAACCAAAAAAAGAGATAATTTGAAGCACAGAAAATTTCTAAATAAAGTAGCAGGTTTCCACTGAATCTGACAGTGCTCAAAACTAGGCAAGTATAAAAGTAGTATTAAACCCTCAGAGTTTTTTAGTTTAAAGTTGAACTATACTGCATCTGACAAACAACTGGCCACTGCCCCCACCTATAACTGGCCTTCACAGCATGGAGCACATAGAAGGACAACACGTGCAAAACAAAGCCAAATAAAATTCCCAGCTCAACTCGCCAGCCAATCTGCTACCAATCGATTTATCCTGTCTAACGGCTTGTGTTAAAAACAGGGGTACAGTTTGCAGCTTACACATGTATTTGCAAATGTGTGCTGAGCCGCTCCAAGGCATTCTGCAGTCCCATCTCTTGTAAATTTATGAGAGCCTCCATAGTAAAAGCACATGCATTCTAATGGATAGATAGAGGGCAGGTAAGCCTGGAGGTAGCCCAGTCATCCTTAACCACTTGCCGACTGTGTCACGCAGATATACTGCGGCACAATGGCTCTTCCGGGCGAAATCCCTTACGCGTACGTCCTACCCATTTCCGGACACCAGAGGGCGAGCGAGCGCGCGCTGCACGACGGGGGACCCGATGTGCGTGGCCAGCGGGCACGATCGCCTCCGGCCACGTGCGATCGCGTGCACGTGCGATCGCGACACAAATCCCTGTGCTGTCAGAGGAGAGGAGCCATATCGTTTCTTCCTACTAAGTGGGAAAAACGATATGGCTCCTCTTCTAGTCACTCACATCCCCACACAGTAAAATAACAGGTGTCCGCGCTTAAGAAAAATAGGTGAACTGCAGCCTCCCTATTAAAGAACTTCACTAAAGGGAAGTCCAAAATCCCTATCCCTGTTTTTTTAATCACATCCCCACACAGTTAGAACATGCTGAGGGAACACACAATTAAACCCGTGATCGACCCCTAGTGTTAACCCCTTCCCTGCCAGTGACATTTACTAAGTAATCAATGCATTTTTATAGCACTGATCACTGAACAAATGCTAATGGTCTCAAAAAAGTGTCAAAAGTCTCCGATCTGTCCGTCACAATATCGCAGATCGCGCCCATTACTAGTAAAAAAATAAAAAATAATAAAAATGCCATAAAAATGGCATAAATCTTTCCCATAGTTTGCAGACACCATAACTTTTGCGCAAACCAATCAATATATTTTTTTTTAGCAAAAATATGTAGAAGAATATATATTGGCCTAAACTGATGAAGAAATTCGTTTTTATTTAAAAAACTTTTGGGGATATTTATTATAGCAAAAAGTAAAAAATATTGTTTTTTTTTTCAAAATTGTCGCTCTTTTTTTGTTTACAGAGCAAAAAATAAAAAACGCAGAGGTGATCAAATACCACCAAAAGAAAGCTCTATTTGTGGGAAAAAAAAGGACGCTTGGGTACAGCGTCAAACGACCGCGTAATTGTCAGTTAAAGCAATGCAGTGCAAATTGTAAAAAGTGTTCTGGTCAGGAATGGGGTAAAATCTTCTGGGGCTGAAGCGGTTAAAGGCACAGGGGCACACTGGACACCAAGCACATAGCATTTTAGCAGCAAAGGTGTCTAGTACGTCCCCTCACCAATATTACATCGGTAACAAACAAATGGCCCCTGCCCCCACCTATAACTGGCCTTCACAGCAAGGAGCACATGCAAGGGCAACGTATGCAAAACAAAACCAAAGAGAATTCCGAGCTCATCTCGCCAACCAGTCTGCTACCAACCGAATTATCCTGTCTAACAGTTTGCTTTGAAATCTGGGGTTTAGTTAGGAGTCTTGGGACACATTTGGAAATACATGCGTAAGCTGAAGAGCCGCTCCAAGACACCCCAATATTTCTGCAGTTCTAATTTTTGTAAATTAATGAGAGCCTCCACAGTGGAAGCACATGCATTCTAATGGATAGATAGAGGGCAGTTATAGGTGGGGGCAGGGGCCAGTTGTTTGTTATCGATGTATTATTGGTGAGGGGACACATTGGACACCTTCGCTGCCATTGTGCTATATGCTGGGTGTCCAGTGTGCCCCTGTGCCTTTAAATAGGACATGGCTACCTCCAGGCTCACCTGCCCTCTATTTGTGCATTAGAATGCATGTGCTACCACTGTGAAGGCTCTCATAGATTTACAAGAGTTAGGACTGCAGAAATATTGGGGTACCTTGGACCGGATCTGCAGGTGGCCTGGTATGGTTCAGGAGAGGGGGGGACGCTCGGTCCTTTCCTGACCTGCCAGGCTGCATGCTTAGATAAGGGTCTGGTATGGATTTTGGGGGGGGGGGACCCCACACCATTTTTTTTACATTCTGGCATAGGGTTCCTCTCCAAATCCATACCAGACCCAAAGGGCCTGGTATAGACTGGGGGAGGGGGGCCCACACTGTTTTTCTTTATTTTTTTAATAGCTGGGTGCCAGCAATTGTAACCATGATACATATTAATTTGGATTTGACTCATATTTTTTTCTTTACTAATGTCATTTTTGCTGTAGCAACTACATTTAAAGGAATTTTTCATACATCGGTCCCGCACACTCCAGACCCACTGCTGCTAAGTAGTGCCCACCAGTACCACCTACCTTTGCCCACCGTTGCCACATACCAGTGCATATCACCACTGCTAAGCAGTGCCCACCAGTGCCACCTACCAGTGCCCACCAGTGCCACCTATCAATGCCCATCAGTGCCACCTATCAGTTCCCATCTATGCCACCTATCAGTGCCACCTATCAGTGCAGCCTCTTCAGTGCAGCTTCATCAGTGCCCACCAGTAGCGCCTCATCAGTGCCCATCAGTGCCACTTATCAGTGCCCATTAGTGTCGACTTATCAGTGCCTATCAGTGCTGCCTATCAGTGCCCATCATTGCAGCCTATCAGTGCTGTGACGGAAGTCACTGTTGGGCGCAGGGTGACCAAGAAAAGAATGAACCCCGAGAATATGATTGGATTACTTAAAATGGGACAGTAATATTTATCCACAATATCTCCCAGGATATATGTAAAGACTATTCTTGGTTTGTTTGGTTCTGAACTCAACATGTTAGTTGAGAGAGTTGATCACATTGGCCTCTAGAACTGGGTAGGAGCTGGACAGTCTACTCATACTATCGTTTTTTGCCTTTTAGGCTGAGGAGGGGGGAAGATCACTGTTTGTATTATTAATTGTAATTATCTCCTTGCTATTGTGAGAAGGTGTCCTGTGTTTATACTAATGTGTGAAGCTCGATGACCACAAGTCTGTCCTAATGGTCATGTCTCAGAGTCACCTAGTCTGGGTAAATGATTTAGTAAACTAGCTCATGTTAATTAGGTTTCTGGTTACAGTTGTATTGTTAGAGTAATATGAGCAGGAGGGGGGAACCTCCTCTTTAACTGTATATAAAGACTTGTAATTTTGGTTCTAATAAAGAGTCTGATTCCTGTTTGACCCTCCGTACAGAGTCTTGTCTCGTACTTGGGGGGAAGAATTATTCATATTGGTTCCTTGTTTGGCTGATTGGAGTGTTCGGGAGCTGCCTTTTTGTTAGGAAATGGAATGTCCTTAATGGCTTTAACCCCCTTTCATACTCCGGTGTAGTTACAAGTGCCCATTAGCGCAGCCTATCAGTGCCCATCAGTGCAGCCTCTCAGTGCAGCCTATCAGTGCCCATCAGTGCAGCCTCTCAGTGCAGCCTATCAGTGCCCATCAGTGCAGCCTCATCTGCGCACATCAATGAAGGAGAAAAATTACCTATTTGCAAAATTTTATAACAAACTATGAAAACTGTTTTTTTTTTCAAACTTTTTAGACTTTTTTGTTTGTTTAGCAAAAAATAAAACAAAATTGTGGTGATTCAATACCACCAAAAGAAAGCTCTATTTGTGTGAAGAAAATGATAAAATGTCATTTGGGTACAGTGTTGCATGACCGCGCAATTGTCATTTAAAGTGTAACAGCGCGGAAAGCTGAAAATTGGCCTGGGCAGGAAAGGCAGTTTAAGTGCCCAGTAAGCAAGTGGTTAAGCTTAGTTTGGTTTTGACTGGAATTACACTTTAAGTCCCTTGCAAAGTGAAAATTCCCTTGAAAAGTTAACAGCCTATTTGCCTTTAGTAAATCAACCCCTTGGAGTCTGGAGGACACTCACACTACACATTTTTTGGTAGATAAAATCTGAAACGAATGCTATACGTGGCCAACATTAATATTCTAATGTTGTCTATCTTGCGTAAGATTATGTAGAAACTCTCACATAAGTTTATCTTCGTAAAAACCAAAAGCTGCCTGTCACTTCCCAGATGACAGCGCCATAAAACAGGAATGCTGCGAAGAGGCACATCAAACTTGGCACGAAAAACCCGGCGCAGTCTAATGTTCCCCGCATAATTTGAGTGTTTATCCACTCCAACAAAAATAATGGATGCTGTTAATGATTAGTGGCTCTTAACCCAAACTTCTATTAATGATCGGACAAATAAACAAAGCTTTAATGAACGCCATCTGGTCGTAGAGTGACTTGTTGGCTGCGCTGGCCTACTAATGAGGTAATACCTAAATCCACAACCATGTGTCAGTCTAAGTGGTTCCTTATCATTAAGGCTGTAGCTGGGTGAAGGCTAAAAAACCTTCAAGGTATAAGTAATGGCACTCAAGATCAAAGCATCAAGAACGTAAGAAGGAATACACCTGATGTTTTTTTTGCCGTCAAAATTTAATTTACCTGATGTTGGTTTTTTTCCAGTTTTTTTTTTTTAATTTGCTGACAACACGGCTTGTGAAAGTAGCCGGTTTGAGAGCCGGTGCATTACCATAAAGTATTGTTCCGGATGGCAGGCTTCTTTTGAAGGGTCATTCCAACGTTGGGAACCTGTCAGTGATTTCCTTTCAAAGAAGACTGGAGTTTATCCAAACCCCGTGAATTATTTGTTTTCCCAAGGATCTGCTTGATGCTGTTGGCACTTATTGTTTAAGAGAAGACGAGGGGAGCCTCATTTGTAATGGGCAGAGCCAAGAGTCTTAAAGTGTGGTACATATTATTTTTCCATGTATTCTTTCGGACCCTACAACGCAGAGAGAACATAAATCGAGTTTATGTGATGTTAATAGTTTAGGACTAAGTTACACATGAAGAGGTTAATAGCTCGGTTGTATGACCTTGGTAGCCCAATTAAAGTGAGTGCAATGCATGTTGATGCTCAGAATAACGAATGTTAACTGACGGCATATATGTGAAGGAGGCCTTGAAGCAGTATTAACCACCTGCCTACTGGGCACTTTTACCCCCTTTCCTGCCCAGGCCAAATTTCTGCTTTCAGCGCTGTCACACTTTGAATGACAAATGTGCAGTCATGCAACACTGTACCCAAACAACATTTTTATCATTTTTTTCACACAAATAGAGCTTTCTTTTGGTGGTATTTAGTCACCTAAACACCACTGCGTTTTTTTTTGCTAAATAAACAAAAAAAAAAGGTTTTCCATAGTTTGTTATTAAATTTTGCAAACAGGTAATTTTTCTCCTTCACTGATGTGCGGTGATGAGGAGAGGCACTGATAGGTGCTGATGAGGCTGCACTGATGGGCATTGATGGCGCTGATGAGGAGGCACTGATGGGCACTGATGAGGAGGCACTGGTGGGCACTGATGAGGAGGCACTGATGGGCACTGATGAGGAGGCACTGATGGGCACTGATGAGGAGGCACTGATGGGCACTGATGGGCACTGATGAGAAGGCACTGATGGGCACTGATGAGAAGGCACTAATGGGCACTGATGAGGAGGCACTGATGAGGCTGCACTGGTGGGCACTGATGAGGAGGCACTGATAGGCGCTGATGAGGCTGCACTGATGAGGCTGCACTGATGGGCAATGATGAGGAGGCACTGATGGGCACTGATGAGGCTGCACTGATAGGCACTGATGAGGAGGCACTGATGGGCACTGATAAGGAGGCACTGATAGGCGCTGATGAGGCTGCACTGATGGGCACTGATGAGGCTGCACTGATGGGCACTGATGATGAGGCGCTGATGGAAACTGACGAGGAGGCACTGATGGGCACTGATGAGGAGGCACTGATGGGCACTGATGAGGAGGCACCGATGGGCACTTATGAGGCTGCACTGATGAGCACTGATGAGACTGCACTGATGAGCACTGATGAGACTGCACTGATGGGCACTGATGAGGAGGCACTGATAGGCAACACTGATGGGCACTGATGGGTGTCTAGGGTTGTCACCTGTCCAGGATTTACAGTCTGGGTTTTGAATCATGTGTCCAAGTTTAAGTCTGCCTGAAACCCGGACACACCGGCTCCCCAAGTAACCAAGGTAGTCACTCACAAATCTGTTGCCGCCTGGGAGCTGCGGGCAGCTGTCTGGGGCAAGTTTGGCATTACTGAAGGTTGGGGCGATGAGGTTAGCAAGAGCAATTTGGCCACACCCACTTCTCGCCTCATTACTACTCTCCTTGGGGCATCCAAATCTGTCCCAGGTCTTTTATCATTTTATAGTGTTTACTACAAAAAATAAATAAATTGCCCTGCGCCACTAAAGTGTTTGGGTTTGGCTTGAAAAACAGGTGGCAACCCTATGAGTGGCACTGATGGGCACTGATAGGTGGCACTGATAGGTGACACTGAGGAGGAGGCACTGGTGGGCACTGATTGGCAGCACTGGTGGGCACTGTTGGGACTGCACTGATAATCAGGACACTGATAATTAGTGATTATCAGTGTAGATGTCCCTTTTACAGAAGCCGGATATCATCTCTCCTCTTCTCTCCTCACACTGTCAGTGTGAGGAAAGGAATGCCGGTAACCAGCTTCTGTTTACATTCGTGATCAGCTGTGATTAGACACAGCTGATCACTTGGATCTTTACCTCAATCTGTGATCAGCAGTGTCCGGCACAAGTGCACAAAACAAGGACATACTCACTAACCAAACTCTTAAACCTTGTGGACAGTCTTCTCAGAAGAGTTGAAGCTGTTATAGCTGCAAAGGGTGGGCCAACTCAATCTTGAACACTACGGACTAAGACTGGGATGCCATTGAATTTCATGTGCATGTAAAGGCAGGTGTCCCAATACTTTTGGTAATATAGTGTAGTTTGCTTCATGGCCATGGCATGTATACCAAACCGTATGACTGCTGTGTTCGATTAGGGAGAGTGGTAAACCGTGGCTCAACCCCCTATTTTTACTGCTCCCTCCCAGCCACAAGGGTAAACTTTTTCACTGCATTCATGTAATCAGTAGAGAAGTAGATCACAAACTGCTGGAAGCAGGAAGCCCCTGCAAAGGTTTAGCTTAACTCTACCCATCTCCTCGCCTTATGAGCTAACACTCAGCTAATTGTGAGAAGCAGGATGCATGAATAGACAGTTCCCTTAAGACTTCATTGTTCTCCATTCTTGTTTGCCGACAAGTTTTTACGCTTTATTGTTTTGTTGATCGGTGCAGACAGGCGGAATTATAGCACAATGCTCACACTGGCCTCCAACTCATACGACAGCTCTTAAAGCAGCGGGAAAGAATAGCTAAACGCAGAATGGTATGTATGAAAAAAAGTGATTTGTTTTTGCTGGGTACATTGAAAAGAACTAATGTCATTTTTAGGGACACCTGCACTCTTTGTTTAAAAAAAATCAATAGAGCATACAGTCAGGTCCATAAATATTGGGACATCGACACAATTCTAATCTTTTTGGCTCTATACACCACCACAATGGATTTGAAATGAAACGAACAAGATGTGCTTTAACTGCAGACTTTCAGCTTTAATTTGAGGGTATTTACATCCAAATCAGGTGAACGGTGTAGGAATTACAACAGTTTGTATATGTGCCTCCCACTTTTTAAGGGACCAAAAGTAATGAGACAGTTGGCTGCTCAGCTGTTCCATGGCCAGGTTTGTGTTATTCCCTCATTATCCCATTTACAAGGAGCAGATAAAAGGTCCAGAGTTAATTTCAAGTGTGCTATTTGCATTTGGAATCTGTTGCTGTCAACTCTAAATATGAGATCCAAAGAGCTGTCACTATCAGTGAAGCAAGCCATCATTAGGCTGAAAAAACAAAACAAACCCATCAGAGAGATAGCAAAAACATTAGGTGTGGCCAAATAAACTGTTTGGAACATCCTTAAAAAGAAAGAACGCACCGGTGAGCTCAGCAACACCAAAAGGACCGGAAGACCACGGAGAACAACTGTGGTGGATGAGCGAAGAATTCTTTCCCTGGTGAAGAAAACACCCTTCACAACAGTTGGCCAGATCAAGAACACTCTCCAGGAGGTAGGTGTATGTGTGTCAAAGTCAACAATCAAGAGAAGACTTCACCAGAGTGAATACAGAGGGTTCACCACAAGATGTAAACCATTGGTGAGCCTCAAAAACAGGAAGGCCAGATTAGAGTTTGCCAAACAACATCTAAATAAGCCTTCACAGTTCTGGAACAACAACCTATGGACAGATGAGACCAAGATCAACTTGTACCAGAGTGATGGGAAGAGAAAAGTATGGAGAAGGAAAGGAACTGCTCATGATCCAAAGCATACCACCTCATCAGTGAAGCATGGTGGTGGTAGTGTCATGGCGTGGGCATGTATGGCTGCCAATGGAACTGGTTCTCTTGTATTTATTGATGATGTGACCGCTGACAAAAGCAGCAGGATGAATTCTGAAGTGTTTCGGACAATATTATCTGCTCATATTCAGCAAAATGCTTCAGAACTCATTGGACGGCGCTTCACAGTGCAGATGGACAATGACCCAAAGCAACCAAAGAGTTTTTTAAGGGAAAGAAGTGGAATGTTATGCAATGGCCAAGTCAATCACCTGACCTGAATCCGATTGAGCATGCATTTCACTTGCTGAAGACACAACTGAAGAGAAAATGCCCCAAGACCAAGCAGGAACTGAAGACAGTTGCAGTAGAGGCCTGGCAGAGCATCACCAGGGATGAAACCCAGCGTCTGGTGATGTCTATGTGTTCCAGACTTCAGGCTGTAATTGACCGCAAAGGATTTGCAACCAAGTATTAAAAAGTGAAAGTTTGATGGATGATTACTTTTGGTCCCTTAAAAAGTGGGAGGCACATATACAAACTGTTGTAATTCCTACACCGTTCACCTGATTTGGATGTAAATACCCTCAAATTAAAGATGAACGTCTGCAGTTAAAGCACATCTTGTTCCTTTCATTTCAAATCCATTGTGGTGTATAGAGCCAAAAAGATTAGAATTGTCCCAATATTTATGGACCTGACTGTAAATACTAAATTACGAATGTAAACAATTCACCTTCTTCCAGATAAAATAAACTTCTGCATAGAAATGTGCAGAATGGAAAATTTGTTTTGTTTCGATTCGTTATTTACAGAAATGTGTTTAGTTAAAACGGAGGTCCACCCTAAAATAAAAAATTACATTAATATTCTCAAAAAAATATAAAAAAAAACCTTTGAAAAATTTTTTTTTTTTTTTTCGCTTACCAGAAACCCCTGTTGCTAGTCTTCCTAATCTGCCTCTTCCTATTCTGTGGCGCTGTTCTCCTCTTCGATGAGATGCCCCGTTGTCTTATGGGACATGTGTGTGTCCCAGAAATCAACAGGGCCATTCACAAAGCGCCGCGCGACTTGCGCATGTGCAGTAGGAAACAGGCAGTGAAGCCCCAAGGCTCCAATCCCTGTTTCCCTTTGTTAAGATCGGCCACCGGGGGGGGGGGGGGGGGATGGGGCGACATCGCGGGCTCCCTTGACATGTAAGTGTCCTTATTAAAAATCAGCAGCTACAGTGTTTGTAGCTGCTGACTTAAAAAAAAAAATTGTGGCTGGAACACCACTTTAAATCTAATTAATTTAAAGAGGAGTTCCACCCAGGGGGGGCCGTCAAAAAAAAAAAAAAATTAAAAGTCAGCAGCTACAAATACTGCAGCTGCTGACTTTTAATCGGACACTCACCTGTCCCTGGGTCCATTAATGCGGGGGATCGAAGCCCCGCTCGTCTCCCCCCTCCGCCGTCGGCGCCGGCATTTCAACTGTGGGCGCCGGGCTGTGGCTTCACAGCCTGGCACCCACTGCGCATGCGCGAGCGGCGCCGCGCGCCGTGATTGGCCGCTCAATCACCTGGGACCTGTAATGGGTCCCAGATGATTGACAGGAGGGGGGGAGCAGAGCGGAGCCCTTCCTGTGCCGAGGAGGAAGTGATGTCACCAGCCCAGGCTAAGGAACAGGCAGACTACGAGGGACCACCTAGCAACAGGCATTTAGAGGTAAGTGGAAAAAAAAAAAATATCCAAATTTTTTTTGTTTTTGTTTTTAGAATTTTTACAGGTAGTTTTGTTTTTTGGGTGGAACCCCACTTTAATTTGTTTGCGGAATTCTTTTTTTTTTTTTCAGGGCTAAAGTGGTTCAAAAAAAAAAAAGATTTATTTATTTTGTTATTTTTTTTATTTTTTTCTATTTTGGGCCAGTTTTCCTATGAAAGGATAATGGAAATGGAAAGATATTCATTACTATTTACCACCAAATGAAAGCCCAATTTGTCCTGAAAAAAAAGTGTTATAATTCACCTGAATGCACAAAGTAGTTGTGATTATACGTACAATTCTACTTATGCCCCGTACACACGATAGGATTTTCCGACAACAAAATCCAGGTTTTTTTTTTCGACGGATGTTGGCTCAAACTTGTCTTGCATACACACGGTCACACAAATCTTGTCGGAAAATTCCGAACGTCAAGAACGCGGTGATGTACAACCAGGGGCGGACTGACCAGTCGGTCAGTTGGGCCGCGGACAGGGCCAAGCCCCTGAAAGGGGCCCGCCAGCGCCACCTGCTGGAACTCTCAGTGCTCCCATGGGCACCTGCGACCATCGTTTCAGGCTTACCCGGGCCCCTGCGCTGCTGGCGTCGCTATTGAAGGGGGGGCGACCACTGGTGACACCAGGCTCTGAGTCAGATTGACACTGGGTGCCGTGGCTCCCTTTTTCCCTTCCGCTATCCAGCTGCACGTGATGTGCGGGAGCATGGGGGAGGAGGGACGAGGGAGTGAGGCAGAGGGTAGAGACAAATCAGCCTCCTCCTCAGCTCTGACATTCACGCACACAGGCCGGGAGCAAGAGCGGGGGAGGAAGGACACCTGCCATGTGAGTGATTCTAGGGAGGGGAAGGGGGGTGGTGTATAGGAAAGCGGGGGTGTTTTGGGTTAGAGAGGACTTGTATTAGAAGGAGGGGGGCAGATTTGAAGTTTGACCCCCCCAGCACAATTCCTCTCCCCTCTCAAAACACCACCTAGCACATATCCTATCCTCCACCCCCCCTTCCCCTCCCTAGAATCACTCCTGGAAGCACAATTGTTACCTGCCCAGACTCTTCTCACTCCCCCCCCTGAAAAGCATCCTGTGGCACATGTTACCTGCCCAGGCCCTTCTCACCCCCCCCCGAAAAGCATCCTGTGGCACATGTTACCTGCCCAGGTCCTTCTTACCCCCCCCTTGAAAAGCATCCCGTGGCACATATCATCCTTTAACCCCCCCTCCCAAATCACAGATCTCATCCCAGCTCCATCCTGAACCCCCCCACCCCCACCCCCTGACTCCATCCCAGCGCTATCCACCACCCCGCTCCCATCCTGGCTCCATCTAACCCCTCGATCCCATCCCAGATCCATCCACCCCCAAAACCCATTCCAGCTCCATCCACCACCCCCCGTTCCCATCCTGGCTCTATCCACCACCCCGTTCCCATCCTTGCTCCATCCACCACCTCGTTCCCATCCTGGCTCCATCTACTGTGGCAGGCTGGGAGGAGAGCCACGTGGATGCACAAGCCTGCTCAGTGCCCCGGGGGTGGGGGGGTGTGACACCATGTTTTACCACACCAGATGACACTAACTCTAGTGATGCCACTGCTTGGAAGGTAAGGGGGAGGGCGAGCGCTCTCTAATCACACAGATCTGGGATCTCCCGCTTACCCGGCGACCGCTGTCATCCAATGTCCCGCCCCCTGGCTCCTTGGACAGACATCACACTGGTCTAATGCGTGTGTATCAATAGAGGTGGGACATTGGATGACAGCGGCTGCGAGGTGTCACAGCAAGAGATACCCGCTCTTTGTAATCTGGAAGCTCTCCTCTCTAATCCCCATGCACTGGTGAGGCTGCTTTCATGGGCATTGGTGAGGCTACATTGATGAGGGGGCTCTTTCCAACATAGGCTCTCAAATGGAAACAGAGAGGACCCGCACACAATGTCATTACCCATTGCGCTGCACGCCACTGTGCACTGGGCCTGCTGCAAACCTTCTAGTTCTACCGTCCCGGATAGGGTTCGCAGTCTCCCTCCAAGTCCCTCCTTCGCCTCGGCAAACAGTGCCCGAAACGGCGGAAGAGGAGAGGACACACCAGCCACCCACAGCAGGACCAGGGTGCCATCAAACCACCCACTGTGACCCACCCACAGCAGGGCCAGGGTGCCAGCCAGCCACCCACAGGGACCCACCCACAGCAGGGCCAGCCAGCCACCCATGGTGACCCACCCACACCAGAGAGCCAGCTAGCCAGCCACAGTAGGGTGCCAGCCAGCCACCCACCCACAGGAGCCAGTCACAGAGGATGCGGGAGCCAGCCACAGCTACAGTACTAATAGTAATAGTTAAGGTAAGAGGAGTGCTACACAGTGCCAATTTTATTTTTACTTTGTGAGAGGTTGGGGCAGGGGTGAGAGTCATGGCACAAGGAGATAGACCCATGAGGACCAGAGTGAATGAAGGTGTTCACTGTACACTCCGTTAGAAAGAGGTTCCCCTCCAGGTCCCATTATACCCCTTTGTAGTCTCTAATGGGACCTGTGGGGGACTCTCTCTAATGGACAGTGTTAGAGACACCCCCCCTCCAGGTCCCATAAAAAAAAGGCAGAAATTGTACTTTGTTCAAAATGTAGGGCATGTAGTGAGCCATGGGCGGGGTCAGGGGTGGGTCATGGGCGGGGCTTGACAGGGGGCCCTTGTTTTATTTGAGTGTTGTCAGTCCGCCCCTGCGTACAACACGTACGACGAGCTGAGAAAAATGAAGTTCAATACCCAGTGCGGCTCTTCTGCTTGATTCTGAGTATGTGTGGAACTTTGTGCGTCGGAATTGTGTACACACGATCGGAATATATGACAACAAATTTTATTTTTCGGAATATTTGAGATCCCAGATCTCAAATTTTGTGTGACGGAAATTCAGATGGAAAATGTCCAATGGAGCCCACACACGGTCGGAAATTTCCGACAAGCTCCCATCGAACGTTTTCCGTCGGAAAATCCGACCGCGTGTACAGGGCATAACACATGTCAAAGTTGTAAAATTGTGCTTAGGCATTTAGATTTGTTTTACCCTTAGCCGAGAAGGGGTTAACTTGCTTTTACTCACCCGGATACTAAATGAGCAGTTAACACTTGCAGTGCGGACACTGACCCAATGCATGGGAAGATTTTCACATTTCCCAGGGTTGAGCTTTATTGCTTGAAGGAGCCCCCCCAAAAAAAAGACATCTATGTGAAGCATTATAAATAACTTTCTGGTGTTAGCAAAAAGTTTAAGAATTGAAACAATTTAAAGAAAAAAACAAATCAGCCCATTAACCCTGAAATTCTTTTTCTTTGAAGCCTTTCAGCTCTTTCAGCAGACAACCATGACATCATTATTCTTTTATACCGAGTCAATAAGGGCAAGCAGCATATAAACCAAGAAAGCTAAATAACCGATCGACCTCCCCGTCACATGTTGGTAGGCCCGAAATTTGATGTCTTGTCTTAGAGCTTAGAAGGTTCAAACTAAAAGTGCAGATGAAGCTAAAAATGTTCATTTTCCTGCCTTTGAAAATGGAGTACCGTGGGCCGTTCCGTTATGCACAATGATTTTACCCATAGGCAAGTTTTTTTTTTTTTTTTTTAATGAGGTCTCCGAGAACAAATATATACAAAAGAGAAGGGAAAAGGCTGCGGAATGACTGTAACCTTGAAGAAACTGAGGATAGATAGGAAAGGATGACAAAAAACCAACAAGGACGGAATACTGTACGAGATAGCAAAAGAAACGGCATAAGGGTAATTTGGCAAAAGAGCGATCAATTAGTACAGGGCAGAGCCTGGTTGGATTAGTACAACCTACCACCAATGATTACTATTGCAACCTAATAAATGATAGACGTCATAAAAGAAAGTTACTTGGTTTCTTTGGTAATTTTTTTAATAAACTGTATGTAAACCTGTAGGCAGGTGCAGTCTACTTTCTCCACTGTAGGTGGCGCTCGTTCACAGCAGCATTGCAGTTGGAGAGGAAGTCAAGAGGAACATGGCAGGGGTCTCAAACTGACGGCCCTCCAGCTGTTGCAAAACGACATATCCCATCATGCCTCTGGGAGTCATGCTTGTAACTGTCAGCCTTGTAGTTTTGCAACAGCTGGAGGGCCGCCAGTTTGAGACCACTGCTCTATGACTTCCTGGGTCACTGGGGAAGCTATCCGATTGGATACTGCTGCTGCCCCACTGTGTGACTCTAGCAGCCATCTTGGGTCAGTCAGAGCCTATTTAAGGCCCTAGCTCCCAGGTTTGGAGCGTTTTTGCTAGTGGGTAGGTACCCCGTGTGTTAGTGACAGAACTAGCTGCAATGAAAGGTTCCTGACGAGGAGAGGAAGTCAAGAGGAACATGGCAGGGGTCTCAAACTGGCGGCCCTCCAGCTGTTGCAAAACAACAAGTCCCATCATGCCTTTGGGAGTCATGCTTGTAACTGTCAGTCTTGCAATGCCTCATGGGACTTGTAGTTTCGCAACAGCTGGAGGGCTGCCGGTTTGAGACCCCTGCTCTACGACTTCCTGGGTCACTGGGGAAGCTATCCGATTGGATGCTGCTGCTGCCCCACCGTATGACTCTAGCAGCCATCTTGGGTCAGTCAGAGCTTATTTAAGGCCTTGGCTCCCAGCTTTGGAGCGTTTTTGTTAGTGGGTAGATACCCAGTGTGTTAGCGACAGAGCTAGCTGAAGGGAAAGGTTCGTGGCGAGGAGAGGAAGTCAAGAGGAACATGGTAGGGGTCTCAAACTGGCGGCCTTCCAGCTGTTGCAAAACAACAAGTCCCATCATGCCTCTGCCTCTGGGAGTCATGCTTGTAACTGTCAGCCTTGCAATGCCTCATGGGACTTGTAGTTTCGCAACAGCTGGAGGGCCACCAGTTTGAGACCCCTGCTCTACGACTTCCTGGGTCACTGGGGAAGCTATCCGATTGGATGCTGCTGCCGCCCCCCCCATGTGACTCTAGCAGCCATCTTGGGTCAGTCAGAGCCTATTTAAGGCCCTGGCTCCCAGGTTTGGAGCGTTTTTGTAAGTGGGTAGGTACCCAGTGTGTTAGCGACAGAACTAGCTGTAGGGAAAGGTTTGTGATAAGGAGGGAAAGCGTAGGTTGCATATCCTCGCTTAGGTACAAGACGGCCAGGCTGCATTCTGCCCCTCCAAACAGGCGCTGTCAGTTAGGCTGAAACCTGCTCCCTTCACGTTGTTGGACTGGTGAGTGTTCTGGGTTGGGCTGTCTTGCCACCGGGTTTATTGTGAACTGTCTTTGCATAACTTCAATACAAGTTATCAATACAAGGCTGTGTGTGTTATTGCCGTCACACCGTGCTGCACCCCACCTATAAGCTTGTAGAGCACCCTAGAAGGTGCCGGTGGCTTTAATGGTCCTATTTCCTCCAAGTCAGTGCACACA
Source organism: Lithobates septentrionalis (assembly GCA_037952835.1). NCBI lineage: Eukaryota > Metazoa > Chordata > Amphibia > Anura > Ranidae > Lithobates > Lithobates septentrionalis. The sequence continues at coordinate 509,128 of JBBDGP010001620.1, forward strand.
CATCCAGGCACACAGTATTTTCTTCTTCCCCACTGGCTCAAATAAACAGTCTAGGGGTGTCTTTTGTATTTTTATTGCTGAATTGAACTTGAATGGGTATAGGGAAGAGCATGGGATACCCAAGAAGAACTGATTTGGCTGAGGACACTTTTCTTCTCCCTTTTGCAGCAGAGAGCTTTCACAAAGTGCGCTACTTGCTGGAAAAAGTGCCTAAGACTTGCTTGTTTGTTGAACTGAGAGTTGCACACAGTGTCTAGGGAGCTGGATTTAAGTCACTACTCACAAGTCACAGGATCATCATTTGCCTTCTTTCTGATATCCACCGGGCACTCGACATTGAGGGAGACAAAGACTCCCGATACTGCAGGCCATTTTTGCGACACGGCACTGCGCTACTTTAACTGACAATTGCGCAGTCCTTCGATGCTATACCCATAAAAAATTGATGTCCTTTTTCCCACAAATAGAGCTTTCTTTTGGTTGTATTTCATCACCTCTGCGTATTTTATTTTTTGCGCTATAAACTAAAAAAGACCAACAATTTTGAAAAAAAAAAAAAAATAATAATTTTTTATTTTCTGCTATAAAACACATCCAATAAATATATTGAAAAAAATCAAATTTCTTCATCAATTTAGGCCAATATGTGTTCTGCTACATATTTTAAATATTATAATAATATTTTAAATATTAAAATCTTAAAAATCCCAATAAGTGTATATTGAATGGTTTGCGCACAAGTTATAGCATCTACAAACTATGGGATATTTTTATTTATTTATTTACTAGTAATGGCGGCGATCAGTGACTTACAGCGGGACTGCGATATTCTGACACTAACTGACGCTTTTGACACTTTGCGGGAACCAGTGACACTAATACAGTGATCACTGTACTAATGACACTGGCTGGGAAGGGGTTAACATCAGGGGCGATCAAAGGGTTAACTCTGTGCCTAGCCAGTGTTTTTCTAAAATGTGGGAGGTGCTTTTACTAGGGGAAGACATGAATCCTAGTCCCTGCTTTGCAGAGACACAGAATCAATCCATCCCCCCCGTCTGAACGGGGATCTGCTTTGTTTACATAGGCAGATCACCGTTCTGCATCTATGCCGGATGATCAGCGGGTGCCAGTAGACATCGAATCCCCGGTACCCGCCGCTGGGCTCCCTCTGTGTGTGAACACAGCGAGAATGAGCCACCGGCAGCACGCATGCCCGCCACCTACCCGGAAGAGCCGGATTACATATACATACGTGATCCGGAGCACAGCTGCCACCCTGTAGCAGTAAAACGGCTATAGGGCAGACCTTAAGCAGTTAAGAAAAAAAAAATCAGTGCAACAGTAGACAAAAATATGTTTGTGTTTTTCTTTTTTTATGTTTGTTTGCATTTCTTTATGTATCAGTAGACATGTGCACTGACGGAAAATGTATTTGTTTTAGTTTCATTCATTTTTTGTTTGTTTGTTTTTTGGGTCATTCGTTATGATCGCAATTTGTAAGTTGGTAAATTCAAAAATTCATAAATTCGAAAATCCGAAAATTTGCAAGAATAACTAACTAACTAACTAATAATAACAAACTATTAAATGATAGGTATTGGAATTTCCTTTCAAATTCCGCTGTTAGTGATCGTAATGAATACGAATTTATCCGAAGTTACGAATTATCCGAAACAACGAATTCCGCATCTAAACAGATGGAACGAAACGAATGAATAATAATAATAAAACGTTTTTATTATTATTATTTATTATTATTAATTTGTTACGTTCTATTCATTCAGATACGGCATTCGTAACTTCGGATAAATTCGTATTTGTTACTTTAATAAACAGCCAAATTTGAAAGGTAATTCCAATACCTATAATTTAATAGTTAGTAATAGTTAAGTTATTATTAGTTAGTTATTATTTCAGATTTTCAAATTTGCGAATTTTCAAATTTACGAATATTCGATTTTACGAATATTCGGAAAAATGTGTTAAATGGGTTTTCGTTAATTCGGATATTTCCAAATGAATGAACTTGTCAAAATTAGTTAAAAAACAAATTTGGAACTAAACAACTTGCACATGTCTATGTATCAGTAATATCTTTCCCCGTTAAAAAGCAGCACCTAATCTCAAGATTTGTGCACCAAATGCAACTGCTCTCTTTAGTTTGTCTATTTTTTCTTTTGTGTTTTTTTATTTCCTTTTTCCTCTTTTCATGTCCATTATTATATATATCAATAAAACCTCAGATAGTTTATAAACCCAGCAGATCCGAGTCTTCTATTTAAAACTCAGGCATCTGTCGGATAGCACCGGCTGTGGTGTAAAAAAAAAAAAAAAAAAACGCATCGCGGTGGCTAATAGCGATGGAGACGGCTTGGTGCCAGGAAGCAGAATAAAAATAGTGTTCCGTAACTTTTATTCTGAATTAATGACATTACAACAGAGTTCTTTACATCAGAAAATAAAATGAAATTCAACCTGCTGACTCTGACTTGCTTTTACTTAAAGGTTAAAAACAAATTCACCGTAGGTTGTGCGAGAGTTGAAGGTCACTGCTGAGCTTTGATGTATTTGCAAGCTTTGTCTTTTAAAAAAACTCTATTCTTTAGAAAACTAAAACACAATATAATAGTCACAGGATTATGAAGCAAAAATGTAAAGCTAAGTTTTTGTATTTATCCCAACACCACTAAAATCCGAAACAAATTATATATTGATTCGCTGTTGTAACACACCTGGGTGGGCTCAGAGCGCACTCTCTGCGACCCAAGCCCACCCTATATTGAAGCCTCTGGCTCTAATCAGTGCTTCAAAAAAACACCCCCGCCGCATTGGAATCCATGCACCGGTGTCCTGAAAGGGGCCGGAGGCATTGACAGGGGAGGCGGTGATGGACGGGGAGGGGGGGAGCGGCGCCCGTGAGCCCGTGTGCCCTTAATGGACGGGCTGCCCCTGATGTGCAGTTTGTTTTGTTCTGAAGAAACATTCAGACACATTTTTCGTTTTTCGGAGATTTGGATGTATCTGAATACCCAAAGTGTACTGAATGCTCCGATTAAGGAAACAAAATTCGTCCGAATTTCCGAAAATTCAAATTGAAATTCGAATCAAATCCATAAACCATTTTGAACGAACGCTGTTTCAGTTAAGCCAAACATGATTTAAAGAGTCATTGGAGTTTATTTACTAAAGGCAAATCCAGTTTGCACTACAAGTGCACTTGGAAGTGCAGTCGCTGTAGATCCGGGGGGGGACATGCAAGGAAAATAAAAAACAACATTGTAGCTTGCACATGATTGGATGAAAAAATCAGCAGAGCTTCCACTCATTTCAGATCTACCCCTCAGATCTAAAGCGACTGCACTTCCAAGTGCACTTGTAGTGCAAAGTGGATTTGCCTTTAGTAAATCAACCCCACTGTAATCAAAATGCATGTTTTATATATAAACATTGCAGCTGCCGCATTTGAATCGAAAGAAATTGGTAGATTCAAAGAAAATTTGATAAAATACATAAAACAAATTCCGAATATGAATTCCGAATACGAATCCCGAATATGAATTAAACTAATTAACCTGATTTAACAAAACTAAATACCGTATATACGCGAGTATAGGCTGACCCGAATATAAGCCGAGGCACCTAATTTTACAACGAAAAACTGGGAAACCGTATTGACTCGAGTATAAGCCTAGGGTGGGAAAATGCAGCAGCTACTGGTAAACAATGCCCATCTGCAGCCTCACTGTGCCCATCTGCAGCCTCACTGTGCCCATCTGCAGCCTCATTGTGCCCATCTGCAGCCTCACTGTGCCCATTTTCAGCCTCACTGTGCCCTTTTGCAGCCTCACTGTGCCCTTTTGCAGCCTCACTGTGCCCATCTGCAGCCTCACTGTGCCCATCTGCAGCCTCACTCTGCCCATTTGCAGCCTCACTGTGCCCATTTGCAGCCTCACTGTGCCCATTTTCAGCCTCACTGTGCCCATTTTCAGCCTCACTGTGCCCATTTTCAGCCTCACTGTGCCCTTTTGCAGCCTCACTGTTCCCATCTGCAGCCTCACTGTGCCCATTTGCAGCCTCACTGTGCCCATTTGCAGCCTCATTGTGCCCATTTGCAGCCTCACTGTGCCCTTTTGCAGCCTCACTGTGCCCATCTGCAGCCTCACTGAGCCCATTTTCAGCCTCACTGTGCCCATTTGCAGCCTCACTGTGCCCATTTGCAGCCTCACTGTGCCCATTTTCAGCCTCACTGTGCTCATTTGCAGCCTCACTGTGCCCTTTTGCAGCCTCACTGTGCCCATCTGCAGCCTCACTGTGCCCATTTGCAGCCTCACTGTGCCCATCTGCAGCTGTACCTTTGATTACTAAAACAGTGGGTGTCTCCTGCTGTGTCATGCAGTCTGATCGGCGGCCGTCCATTGTAACAAAGCACCGCCTCCTGCTCGTCCGTGATAGATGGAACACTGATAGTTTCCCAGCATTGTATCAGTGTTCCGTCTATCACCGACGAGGAGACGTGGCATTGTTACAATGGACAGCCGCCGAACAGACTGCACGACACAGCGGGAGACACCCGCTGTTTTAGTTATCAAAGGTACAGCTGCAGATGGGCACAGTGAGGCTGCAGATGGGCACAATGAGGCTGCAGATGGGCAAAATGAGGCTGCAAATGGGCACAGTGAGGCTGAAAATGGGCACAGTGAGGCTGAAAATGGGCACAGTGAGGCTGCAGATGGGCACAGTGAGGCTGCAAATGAGCACAGTGAGGCTACAGATGGGCACAGTGAGGCTGCACCCCCACTCGAGACCCTCACTCGAGTATAAGCCGGCTTATACTCGAGTATATATGGTAATTAGATTAATGAATCAAAACTACTTTTTTTGTCATGCACCTGTCTATCTAATACCAACCCCCCCCCCCCTCATTTCAATGAATCCGAAATAAATTATATTGAAATTAACAAATTCATTTGTATTCATTTGAAGAGAAACAAAAGGGTGCCAGATCAGCATAAGGTAAAAAAAACACATGAGTTTATTCCAGTAAACACGCGTTTTAGCGCTAGAAATTCAATGTGCTTGTGAGACGTTAGGAAAAGTCCTGCAAGCAGCATCTTTGTGGCGGTTTGGGAGCGCTGTATTTATCTCTCCCGAAATGCCCTGCCCATTGAAGGCTTCGGAAGCGTCATAACACAAGCGCTTTTAACCCCTTCTTCATCCAAAATAGCGCCGCTTAAACAGCGCTAAAGCCCCGCGGAAATGATCGGCGCTGTAGCACTAACGCGGCCGCGGCCCCAGTGTGAAAGGGGTCTTACATGTAAAATTGCAAAGTTCTGTGTATATGGATGATGTGCAAGGCAGGCTGGCAGCACAGGAATGGATAGACTGAAGGATGATCAGCCACTGAGCCAAGAGCCCGGATCTGCTAAGGAAGATGGAAACCAGCGGCGCCAGGAGTCTTATAAACTGTCAATATGATATATGGATGATGTTACCCACCTCTACCCTAAAATATACCCTAAACTGAGGCAATACTGATATTGATAAACTGTCAATAGGGCTATAAGTGGACCAATCAGGGACGGGCAAGGGCAGACCTGGCCGCGCAAGAAAAAATTAACCCGGGCTGGTGACAGAAGGGGGAATAAAACAAAGAAAAATGGTTAAAAATGGTCCACTTTAACTCCACTTTCATAGGGAAAAAAAAAAATTGAAAAAAAAAAAGAAAAAATAATATAGCGTATACAATTGCGACACAAGTCATATTGTAATTGAATATGATTAAAAATTACCTTTCCCTTTCAATTAGCAGCTCTGTAATTTTCTGAGAATGCAATATGGCTACCTGGAGGTGTTCTGTAGACAGAATGTGTACAGGATGCTCCCAGAAACATCATATCCTGTTTGTGTGATTGGCTCACTAATTTTCCCGGAAGTCTGCATTAAGATACAAGTCAGATTTTGGGCATCCCCTGCAACAAAAATTTAATTTTTGGTGAGATACTCCCAATAGGAAATCATGGCTAAAGGAATGCAGGCCCAGCAACTTTCCTCCTACCCTGCAGGTGCACAGCTGGTTGATAATTATGAAACCACTCCCATTAGACTAATGCACATGGACACAGAGAAAAACACAGGGATTTCTTCAGAATGACCACAGGTAGGAATCCACAACAAAGTTTGTTAAAATCCCTGCAATGTATATAGATCACCCAGAGGGGAATGTTTTTTTCTCAACAAAAGTGGACTCTTTAAAAATGCATTTACACTTCGCGAAAACATGTGGCCAAAGAAAAACTTGACACTATTGGCCCACCCTTTGCAGCTAGAACAGCTTCAACTCTTCTGGGAAGGCTGTCCACAAGGTTTAGGAGTGTGTCTATGGGAATGTTTGACCATTCTTCCAGAAGAGCATTTGTGAGGTCAGGAACTGATGTTGGATGAGAAGGCCTGGCTCACAGTCTCCCCTCTAATTCATCCCAAAAGTGTTATATGGGGTTTAGGTCAGGACTCTGTGCAGGCCAGTCAAGCTCATCCACCCCAAACTTGCTCATCCATGCCTTTATGGACCTTGCTTTGTGCATTGGTACAAATCATTTGGGGTGGGGAGGGGGGATTATGGTGGGGGGTTGTTTTTCAGGGGTTGGGCTTGGTCCCTTAGTTCCAGTGAAGGGAACACTTAAGGCATTAGCATTCCAAGACATTTTGGACAATTTCATGCTCCCAACTTTGTGGGAACAGTTTGGGGATGGCCTCTTCCTGTTCCAACATGACTGTGCACCAGTGCACAAAGCAAGGTCCATAAAGACATGGATGAGCGAGTTTGGGGTGGAGGAACTTGACTGGCCTGCACAGAGTCCTGACCTTAACCCGATAGAACATGTTTGGGAATTAATTAGAGGGGCAACTGCGAGCCAGGCTTTCTGTCAGAAACCATGAAATCAGGCCGACAAAGAAGTACAGTTAAATCACACTTGTTTAATAATAAAGGTAAAAAGAACAAACGTAGTCAAAACATAGCCAAAGTTCAGTAACCGGAACGGATAGTCAGCCAAGCCAGAAGTCAGGGATCAATGTAGTGGAACAGCAAGCAGGATCTGGAGCCAGAAGGGATGTCAGCAAATCAAGTCTTGAACAGGATCTCAGGAGATAGTTTCTGTGATGTTGACCAAGGCGAAGGCAGAGATCCTCTGGACTGAGCAGCTTAAGTGGGCAGGACTTACGAGCAGGATATCATCAACAGCTGAGTAACTGTGGAGAGATAGGAGCTGGCAATTAGCCGACAGCTGAGCGGCCAACATCAGTGCCTGACCTCACAAATGCGCTTCTGGAAGAATGGTCAAACATTCCCATAGACACTCCTAAACCTTGTGGACAGTCTTCCCAGAAGAGTTGAAGCTGTTATAGCTGCAAAGGGAGGGCCAACTCAATATTGAACCCTACGGACTAAGACTGGGATGCCATTAAAGTTCATGTGTGTGTAAAGGCAGGCGTCCCAATACTTTTGACAATATAGTGTTTTTTTGTGAGCAACCATGGTCAAGGATGAAGCGCACAAAGGGCAAACTTAGAACCAAACTATCTGATGAGCACCTTGAGAATTGCTACTACATCCATCCAACCCGATATTGATGCGTTCATTTATCAAAAACAGTGTCAGATTTTACACTGGTTTTATGTTGCCCTTATTTTTATGATAAAATTTATTACAACAAAGGAAGTTTTATTACTCAGATAGGTACATATTTATATCAGAGGTCATTATCTTGTGATATGTCCAAGTTTTTTTGTTCATCAGCTAGCCTTGTTGTTAGTGTATTTTACGTATGGCCCAAACCAATTCCTCTTCTTCCAGTGTGGCCCCGGAAGATAAAAATATTGGAAACCCCTTCTGTTAAGCTAAAAGTGAACCTAATACTAACCTAACATCTATACAGATATTAGGTTTACTTTAGCTTACGGACACAGAGGATGACTGATCAGTGTACCGACCCGCTGCCAGTAGCACGTGATCATTGTGACCAATCACAGCAGATCACATGACAGTTGTAAACAATGAATGGCTTCCTTTTATGGCATTCATTGTATACAATTGTGTTGCTAGCTGTGATTGGTCACAGTGATCACATGGTACAGACAGGCCAATCACAGCTCATTTGTGCCATGTGATTAGCTGTAACCAATCGCAGCTAATTGCACTGTCATTCAGTAAAAATATTTGGTTATAGCAGTAAAATCCGTTGCTATAAGCAAACGTAGTATGTAAAAAAAAGAAAAAAACCTGATCAACTCCCCAGAATGGTACAATGTTACTATGGTAACCCTGTATTGTTCTGGACACAGTACATAAAACAAAATGAAAAAAAAAAAAAATATATATATATATATATATATATATATATATATATATATATATATATATAATCCATTTTTTTTTCTTTCAAAAAAAAAAAAAATAATAATTATATATATATATATATATATATATATATATATATATATATATATATATATATATATATATATATATATATATAAAATTATTATTATTATTATTTTTTTTTATTGAAAGAAAAAAAAATTGATTACATTTTTTTTTTTTACACAGTCAGTGTCCATGGTCACTGCCACACCAGTTATATAATGATGCTGTTCTACACTGGTAGCAGTATGTACAAAAAAAAAATGTAAAAACAAATATATATTTTTCTTCATTTTCCAATAAATTGTTGCAAAACAATTACAACTTCAAAAAACGCACCATGCCTCTTACTAAATACCACAGACTATTTAGTAATTTAAAAAGTAATTTAGGGCGTATTTGTACTGTTCTGGTATTTACAGGTCTCCAGAAAAGTATATGATGACGTAGTTACATCAGGATTGCTCGATTTTCAGATGCTGTATATACACCATAGTTTGTGAACACTATAACTTTCCTACAGACTAATATACACTGATTTGGGTTATTTTTGCCAAAGGAATGTAGCAGAATACATTTTGGCCTACATTCATTTATGAAAAAGGTTGATTTATTTGCAAAATTTTTAACATAAATGAAGAAAAACACTTTTTTTTTCAAAATGTTTGGCCTTTTTTTTTTTTGTTTTTTAGTAAAAAAAAAAAGTGGTGATTAAATACCGTCAAAAGAAAGTTCTATTTGTGTGAAATTTTTAAAAAAAGTTTCTTATGGACACAGTGGTGCATGACTGCGCAATTGTTATTCAAATTGCGACAGTGCTGAAAGCTGAAAATTGGCCTGGGCAGGAAGGGGGTAAACGTGCCCTGCATTGAAGTAGTTAAGATACAGTTTCAGTTTTTGGAAAAAAAGATCAGGTACATTGGCCATGTTTGGCCTAGATCAACAGCAGCAGCAGCAGACGTTAGGACAATGGTGTGTACTGTATTCATTTAAACCCCTTAAGCTTCTTGCAAGTGAGCAATAATAACACTGTCGATATTTCATCTTAACTGTGAGTGTGAGACCCTCTCTCTGCCTTCCCTGGAGATCTCCTGTAGCCATTGGCTGAGATGTTGGAGGGGCCCCTCTTTTTTTAACTTTAGCTATCAGGGAGGAAAGTTGATGGGTCTTGTGGCAGTGGTACACCTCTGTGGCTCCTCCAGTAGGTCTGGGCAGCGGCAACTTGGGCCACAGACAGGTGATTCGGACAAGTACTGCGGCGACCGACAGTGCATACAAGTCTAGCTCAGTCCAGCAGTTTGGGTCAGAATACATTAGCACTCAACATAAACTCGAGCAGCCGGCTCCTTCTTTCCCCAGCGAGACACAAACAACACCTCTTCCTCTGCAGTGACTCTCTGTTGGTGTTGGTGGCTCTGTTGTTGGCTCTCTGTTGGTGGCTCTCTGTTGGTGTTGGTGGCTCTCTGTTGGTGGCTCTCTGTTGGTGGCTCTCTGTTTGTGTTGGTGGCTCTCTGTTGGTGGCTCTCTGTTGGTGGCTCTCTGTTGGTGTTGGTGGCTCTCTGTTGGTGGCTCTCTGTTAGTGTTGGAGTTGGTGGCTCACTCCAACTCTTCCTCCCTGGCTTCCCAGGCTGTTCCTTTTAATACCTCCCGTCTGCTCCTCCTGCCCTCAGGTACCCCTGAGTTCAGTAGTTTGTTTCCCAGCCTTGGCAATGAATCCAATCTCTGCCCAAACTACATTTCCCAGCATGCTGCAGTCCAAGGTCGATCCCAAAGATAAGCACACCTGCTACTGCCATATTGTGAATGAAAAGAAGTCTTGCACGTCCGGTAAAATTAACTCTCGTTACACAGTATTGAAGAGATAATGGAACTCAAATAAACTGGGAGGAATGTCAGTTATGCCGCATACACACGGTCGGATTTTCCGACGGGAAATGTTGGATGTGAGCTTGTTGTTGGAAAGTCCGACCGTGTGTATGCTCCATCGAACATTTGCTGTCAGAATTTCCGCCAACAAATGTTTGCTAGCAGGATCTCAAATTTTCTGCCAACAAAACTTTTTGTTGGAAAGTCCGATCATGTCTACACAAGTCTGACGCACAAAAGTTCACACATGCTCGTAATCAAGCAGAAGGCGCCGTACTGGCTATTGAACTTCCTTTTTCTCGGCTTGTCGTACGTCTTGTACGTCACCGCGTTCCCACATTCTTAATTGTTGGCCAACAATTGTGTGACCGTGTGTATGCAAGACAAGTTTGAGTCAACATCCTTCGAACAAAAATCCGCGGTTTTGTTGGCGGAAAGTCCGATCGTGTCTACAGGGCATAGAGCTACCTCGGCTGGGCGGAAGACCTCAGAGACACTTCCCCATGACCAAACATGTGGGACAAACGGCTGACCTGCCACTGCAGTAGTTTAAGCTATTTCCTAGTAGGATTATCTGACTGCACAAGTCTGGTTGGCTTGCTCTGCTACTTAGTTAAAACTGGGGAGTGGGAAGTTTTCACTTTACTGAGATTTGTAATAAATCAGAATATTTCAGTGAAATTAATTGAAGTCAATGGTGAATATGAAATTGCAGTGCTTTGTGATGGTTTAAGGGTGCAATATGAGTTAGGTGGCTCCTGAGGGTTATGGAAACTCCTTTCAACTATCCTCTAATGCTAACCTCCACCCTAACTTTAGGGCTAACCTCCATGATAACCTTAACCCTTATGCCGCGTACGCACGAGCAGACTTTTCGACCGGACTGGTCCGATGGACCGAGTCCAGCGGACAATCCAATCTTGTGTGGGCTTCATCGGACCTTCAGCTGACATTTCCAGTGGAAAATCTGATGGACTTTAGATTTGAAACATGCTTCAAATCTTTCCGACGGACTCAAGTCCTGTTGAAAAATCCGCTTGTCTATATGCTAGTCCGTGGGCTTCATCGGACCTGCAGCAGACTTTTTAGGTTGAAAATGTGACGGACTTTAGATTTGGAACATGTTTCAAATCTTTACGTCGGAACCCAGTTCCTATTGAAAAGTCCGCTCGTCTGTATGCTAGTCCAACGGACGAAAACCGACGCTAGGGCAGCTATTGGCTACTGGCTATCAACTTCCTTTTTTAGTGCGGTCGTACGTCATCACGTACGAATCCGTCGGACTTTGGTGTGATCGTGTGTAGGCAAGTCCATTCGTTCAGAAGTCCGTCAGAAGTCTGTCAAAAGTCTGTCAAAAGTCTGTCAAAAGTCCGTCGAAAGTTCGTCGGACCAGTCCGGTCGAAAAGTCTGCCCGTGTGTACGCGCATAAGAGTGGTAGTAAACTGCAGCAAAAAATCCCCCTAAAAAGAAACAAATTGGGCCCCGGGCAGTTTAAGTCATAATATGCTATTATGCATGGCATACTAGCACATTATGATAGACTTACCTGAAAATGAAGCCCTCCAGCAGCGAGCTGTCACCGCTGTAGGTGCTTCCATCTTCAACATTCTTCCTTCCAGGTTAGTGGGCTTCGGCCGCAAGAATGGCCGAGCTGCAATGACATCACTCTGCTGAGTCATGGCCATGGCATGGAGTTCTATGGATGACGCGGTCCATTCCTAGCCCAGTGTGCATGGGCCTGGTGATGACACAGGCTGCTTCTAAAGTAAATATCTCCTAAACGATGCACGTTTAGGAGATACTTACTGTACCTTTACGTAAGCCTTATTATAGACTTACCTATAGGTAAAAATCAACAAAGAGAGTTTACTCCCACTTTAAGCTAACCCTAACAATAACCCTAATGCTAGAGCTAACTAACTCCATATTTTAGTTTATAAAGAAAGTCATCATATGAGCTATATGTCAGCACTGCATCCTCGAGTTTTCAAGGGGAACTTTTTTCACCTGTAGCGGTACCCCCGTAGAGGCTGCTGAGTGATGTGGCCCACCTTTCACCCTGTCAAGCCCGACATTCACTTCCAGACACTTCAAGACAATGAACAAGTCCATAAGCTCTGTTTTTTTGTATTTTATTGAGGGATTAGGACTTAGATGGGGTTAAAGAATTCATGGGATGACCAGAAAATGATTCTTGCATGGTATGGGAAAATTCAGATAATCTCCATCTGCACAATACTTGCTGCAGACTATCTCTCCTTCTCTCTCCAGCACAGTTCTTTAGGCTCAGCTAGCACATGGTTAGGCCTGACTCTTGCCCGTTGCAAACCCTGACAGCCCTCCTAGCTGCAGCAGCCCGACTTCACTGCCAATAACATCACAGTATCTCCCGCTGGCTCTACATCCATCTCCGACTGTCTAGTTCTCTCCGGCATGCCTCTCCCAGCTCTCCCGACTGTGCCTGTCACTCACCGACACCTGATGGATCCTTCCTGGAGACTTGCCCGGCAGTATTCCCCGTTGTCCTCTCCTGCTCCTGTTCAGGACACCCCTGGATTGTGTGGGGTTCCTGTTCAGCTCTGAGCTCCTGGCCCAAAGTCACCCCCCCACATTGTGGGGCTCCCTCCAAGGCCCCGACAGCCTAACACTCCATCTCCAGTTCTTCCACCTAAACAACTCCTCCCCAGCTGGGCTGACTCTTGGTTATTAAGGAGGCCTGCCCCCTGCCAATCCAGGTTGGGGATTGGTCAGGGCTCCTCAGAACACTCCAGACAGCTCCACCTTTCTTCCACTCCTTCCTTCCAGAAGCCTCTAGAAGCAGAAGGGAGGTAACCAAAAGATGAAACTAGCTGTGAGTCGCCAGCCTACTCTAAACCACTCCCAGCCACAGATCAAAACAAACAGGCCTAACTTTCAGCTAGGCCTGCCTAAATTTACCTGCACTGACAAAAATCTCAACTCTAGCACCTACCTAGGTAGAGGGTGCTACACACATAATTTCTCCATTTCTCTATTGAAGACATTTCATAAAAGGCAAAATCAATAAATTGGAAAACAGCCGGTCAGCCGTTCATCCCTACTAGGGAACAAAAAGGGTGGCAATCATGAAAGGGGGGATCTACTAAAGAGTGGCCTAAATTTACATCTGCTCCTGTCCCCATATAGCTCCATCTCCGAGCCCGTCATATAGTTGAACCATTTTTATGTACTCATTTCAATCACCTTTTAATGTAGTCTATTATTATATTATGCAATCTTTGATCAAAATCTTTGCTCTGCAGCAGGCCCACTAGCCATTCTCCTACCCCTTGCCTTTTCATTTTCCTGGCATGTCTTTTTCAAACAGCTTCTGTCAAAGCTGGGACCATTTACAGTTAAAATTAAAAATGCAAAAACCATCCAGATAATTTGATATTTCTTCCTTATTTATTGGAAAGAAGGTCCCTAGCTACAGCAAAAACATGTTGATTTTGATTGTTCTATTGTGAAATCAATAGCTGGGCTCGTCAGATGGCGTTTTTATGACACAAAGCAGAAAAAAAGAGAATGTTTTTATTGTGTTCTGTTCCATCTCCCAAATGCCATTTTCGGATGAAACATTACAGGAACATGATGCATATGTTTAGATTTTGTCTCCTTCCCCCAAAGGTAAAAGGAGGTAGCTTCACCTCAAAGTGATTTAGTAATAAATTCCAGTAATTCTCAGTGATCAGTATAAGGCTTGGCGTGTTTTTAGAATTTATGAAAGCAGAAAGGAAAGGGGAGAAAATAAGAAATTGTTATCAGGCATCACCACTTCGAGCTAATAACACATCTCTCTATCACTGGCACATCAATATTAGCTTGCAGGGGAACCTTCTCGAAAAGGTCATGAGGCTATGACGAATAACATTTGTTGGTATTCTTGCTTCATCAGATGTCATCATTGCTCTGCAATCCCATTTGGAGGAATAGGGAGTGGAGCGTTGTCTTAAAGGTACACTTTAGTCAAAATAGAAAACTACCGGTAGGTTTCCAAATGCACGCAGGAAACCCAATTTAATCTAATAGCCCTTTGAGTTTTTAACCTGGTGACCCACAAACCCCATTTGCTCACCTGTTTTAATGCAGCAGAATAATTCCCAAACACACCCACTGTTGGCTCCTTGGTTCCTGATCCTTTCCAGAGATAGCGAGGCAACTATCTTTTTTAAAAGGAGGTCAACGACATTACTTTCATAGTTGCCAATAGTCCTGAATTTCCCAGGACATTCCCGGTATTTAGACCCTTGTCCCAGTCTTACCGCGTCCCAGGAAATTTCACGGGAAAGCGGCGTTTTTACGATTTTTCACCAGACCTGCTGCTAGAGGTCCGGGGCTGGTACTAGTGAATTGTCTCCGCCGCCATTTTACCAGCTCTCATGAGGAAGAAACAAGAGGCGGAGCCCCGGTGGCTGCTTCATTTCTGTTGGCCACCGCTTTCATTGCCGCCCAGGCTCTGCCTTTCACTTCTCTTCAGCCTCCACGAGAGCTGGTCTTCTGTAAATGGCGCAGAGACCTAATCACAGATACAGAGCAGCATGGACTAGCTGCATCTGTGGTGACAACGTGTGCTGTATCTTGGTGACAAGCTGCATTTGTGGTGACAAGTGCGCTGCATCTGTGGTGACAAGTGACAATCTGCATCTGTGGTGACAACGTGTGCTGTATCTTGGTGACAAGCTGCATCTGTGGTGACAAGTGCGCTGCATCTGTGGTGACAAGTGACATGCTGTATCTGTGGTGACAAGTGTGCTGCAGATCTGTGGGGACAAGTGACAAGATGCATCTGTGGTGACAAGTGAGCGCTGTATCTGTGGTGACAAGCTGTATCTGTGATGACAAATGACAAGCTGTATCTGTGGTGACAAGTGCGCTGCAGATCTGTGGTGACAAGTGACACGCTGTATCTGTGGTGACAAGCTGTATCTGTGGTGACAAGTGACAAGCTGTATCTGTGGTGACAAGCTGTATCTGTAGTGACAAGTGACACGCTGTATCTGTGGTGACAAGTGACACGCTGTATCTGTGGTGACAAGTACGCTGCAGCTCTGTGGTGACAAGTGACAAGCTGCCTCTGATGAAAAGTGAGCCAAGCTGCATCTGGTGGCAGGTGATGGTGGCAAGTGACACACTCAGGGCTCGCACTGATTCTGCATTATAGTGAGTTGAACTACTTCATTTTATATTACAATGTAATATAAGAAATAATACGCTTCAGTCATCCTGACACCATAACAACCATGGTGCTGTAATGATTGCAGCGCTAACACCAGGTGTTTGGAGTATCTTTATCTGCTTTATCTACCTTCTTGCTTTCCTTCCTTCTCTCTCCTTCTTCACTCACTATCTCTTTCTTTCTTTCTCCCTCCATCCCACTTTTCCTTCTCCCCTCATTCCTCTTTCATCGCAGACTCTAACCACACCCCCTTTAAGCCACGCCCAATATTTAGTTTAGACCACGGCCCCTTTCTTTGCTACGCACGCCACATTTTTCCACCCCTTGCTACACCACGCCTACAAATGAATGCCCTGCCCTCTAATTATAATAAGACCCCCGCCTACAGACGAAAAAGTGTCCCTTTACATTTTTTGAGAATGTTGGAAATAATGTACTTTGTTAGAAGAGAGTGCCAGATTTAAAGGAGAAGTACAGCCAAAGCTCCTTTGGCTGTACTTCTCCTGTGGATCACAGGAGTGCAGTACTTTTTGTACACCTGTGACCCGTTTTCAGCAGACAGCAGGCTGAAGGCCACTTTCAGGTGATGTCACAGAGCGGGTCCATGCTTTGGAAAGATCGTGACCACATGTTCGGGATCTGTCACTCATCTCAGCCTTTAATCAAGCTCCTGCCCCCTCCACAGCCCAACACTCCAGTGAGCACTTGGGGGGGGGGGGCAGATTAGAGAGCCAGTGGCTGACAGTCACCAGCTCTCTGCTCAGGAAGCTCTGAGAACCGAGTAATCAGCGGTATTTGATCGCTCAGTTCTCAGCCTTAGAGCCGATGAGGGACACATACAGCATCAGACCGATGCTGCATCCATAGTTACATAGTTACATAGTTACATAGTTAGTAAGGTTGAATAAAGACACCAGTCCATCCAGTTCAACCTGAGTGAGTGTGTGTCTACAACCCTGAACCTTGTCCCTAACCCTGTACATCGCACACTCACATCAGTCCCTACCCTCAATCCAAGGTCCCCATTCATATACTAGGGCCAATTTTGACAAGCCAATTAACCTACCAGCATGTCTTTGGAGTGTGGGAGGAAACCGGAGCACCCGGAGGAAACCCACCCATCCACCTAGGCAAGTATTTAAAAAAAAAAATTCCCGTACTTCTCTTTTAAGGTTTGGAGTTCAGTTCAATGTTTATTTGTCCTAACAGTAAATAGGACAACCAATGTGTTTCAGGGACACAAAGTAGACCTTCCTCCCTTTCCCTAAAGTTTGTGTTAGTATGAATCTCTGCATGCCGATGTGAAAACACCTAACTTTGCCTTCTTTATTACTTTTTTTTTTTTTACTTCACTCACCTATTTTTGGTTTTCACTTTGTGGTTTCTCTGAAGGCAGTTGTGGGAAAGCAACATCAACATTTCAACATTGCCTTCAGGAAAACCCCAACCATAAACCAAAAGATCTCATAAGATCTTGCAGTAGTATCACTCCCTAGGACACACTTAACCCCTTGATCGCCCCCTAGTTTTTAACCCCTTCCCTGCCAGTGTCATTTAGACAGTAATCAGTGCATTTTTATAGCATGGATCACTGTATAGATGACAATGGTCCCAAAATAGTGTCAAAATTGTCCGATGTGTCCGCCATAATGTCGCAGTCACGATAAAAATCGCAGATCGCCGCCATTACTAGCAAAAAAAAAAAAAATAATAATAAAAATGCCATAAATCTATCACCTATTTTGTAGACGCTATAACTTTTGCCCAAACCAATCAATATACGCTTATTGACATTTTTTTTTACCAAAAATATGTAGAAAAATACATATCGGCCTAAACTGAGAAAGAAATTTGTTTTTTTTATATATATATATTTTGGGGATATTTATTAAAGCAAAAAATATTCCTTTTTTTTCAAAATTGTCCCTCTTTTTTTGTTTATAGAGCAAAAAATAAAAACTGCAGAGGTGATCAAATACCACCAAAAGAAAGCTCTATCTGTGGGAAAAAAAGGACATAAATTTTGTTTGGATGCAACGTCGCACGACCACGCAATTGTCAGTTAAAACGACGCAGTGCCATATCGCAAAAAGTGCTCTGGTCAGGAAGGGGGTAAATTCTCCCGGGGGTGAAGTGGTTAAGAAGTCAAAAATATAGCTGTATTCACATTGTCCCCGCCCAGGGACTGCCCCCCTTAACCACAAAAAAAAGAGCGACAATTTTGAAAAAAAAACAAACATTTTTTTTTTTTACTTTCTGCTATAATACATGTCCTAAAAAAAAAAAATGTATTCATCAGTTTAGACCGATATGTATTATTCTACATATTTTTAGTAAAAAAAAAAAAAAAAATCGCAATAGGCGTATATTGATTGTTTCGCGCAAAAGTTATCGCGTCTACGAGCTACGGGATCGATTTAGGGACTTTTATTTTTTTATTGTTTTTACTGGTAATGGCAGCGATCTGCGATTTTTAGCGGGACTGCGACATTTCTGACCCCAAATTACACTTTTTGGGGACCAGTGATATAGAAATGCACTGATCAGTGTAAAAATGACACTGGCAGGGAAGGGGTTAACACTAGGGGGCGATCAAGGGGTTAAGTGTGTTCCCTCAGCGTGTTCTAACTGTAGGGGGGATGGGCTTACTGAAACATGACAGAGATCACTGACAGAGATCACTGCTCCCGATCACTGGGAGCAGTAGATCCCTTTCATGTCACCTGTCAGAGCCTCTCCTCGCCGAGATCGTGGGTCGCGGGCCGCCGGCGGACATTGAGTGTCTTTTACGGGCTGACGTACAGGTACGTCAGTTTGCACAGGAGAGCCATTCTGCCGACGTATATCAGCGTGAGCCGGTCGGCAAGTGGTTAATGTGTTTCATCACTACTGGCTTGATCACAAGGATATTATTAAGTCATGTTGGAACAGGAAGGGGCCAGCCCCAAACCGTTCCCACAAAGTTGGGAGCATGAAATTGTCCAAAATGTCTTAGTATGCTGATACCTTAAGAGTTCCCTTCACTGGAACTAAGGGGCCAAGCATGGGCATCCGCAGAGCTTTTTTTCAGGTGGGGGCATCATTTTAGGGTCACCCATGCCCCTTTTCGACAATGTCATTATCACATTATCATGGTCAGAGACTGTAGACGTAGTCTCCTTTGATAAGCCCTCAGTTATGGCCAATAGGGAAGGAACGGAGCGGGCAGGAAGCTGGGCGGGGAACCTGGGGAGAGCCGCCGTCTCTTCTCCCTGACTAGAGAAAGGTGGGGCGAGGACAACCCACAGCTCGCCTTTCTCCTGTCATAGCGCCATTGAGTTCTCTGCTGGACTGAGCAGGGAAAAGAGCCGAAGTCACACTACACTGATGGGGGGGCTTGACAGCACCTTGATGGTGTCACCCCACTGGCGGGTGGCACCCGGGTTTGGGCTGCCCACACCTCAATAGCGACGCAACTGTGCTGAATTTAAGATCTGATCCCTGATTCCGGGGGGGGGGGGGGGCACTTGACCCCCCTTGCCCCTACCTGCGGACGCCCATGGGGTCAAGCCCAACCCCTGAAAAACAACCCCACACCATAATCCCCCCTCCACCAAAAGATTTGGACCAGTGCAAAGGCAGGCATCCCAATACTTTTGGTAATATAGTGTACATCTTGGAGTAGATTTCTCTAGCATAGATTAAATGTTTGCCTTGGTCACCGGTCTAGCAGCCCAGCTAGAACAATGACCAGAGCTGGCCTTTAATCCACTCCCCTTGGTTTCCTTTGCAATCTTTACTGAAGAACTCATCAGAGGAGGAAAACGTAGGAAAACCATCTAAAGCATTCATGGAAAGTGTAGACGGCAGATTAAAGCAGATAAAAGTCCTCTTATAGGTGTGTGTTCCCATGGAAGTATGGATTGTTGCCTTTTAACCCAATCAATGCTATGCTGCCTTTCAACAATGTGAAATATATTTTGCAATCAATTGTTATTCGATCGATAAGTATTGATTTTGTCTAGCACATGAATGTTATTGAAAGGTAAAGCTGCAAAACAAATTAAGAAGAAAGCATTAGCGTGTACTATATTTTAGTGAATCTCATTGTGATTATGACATTATTTTATTAAGGTTAAGAATAATGGACCTCATGTTCAGAGAGCTATTGTGCAACAGAAGCTTTGGTCCGCAGCAGCCAATCAGAAGAGGCCAATCTCAGTAAAATGTGAGGCTGAAAGGAAACCAGTACTGAGAAAAATATGGAATACGGGAACTGCACCATCAGAGGAGATCGCATTAGGTGATAAATGAATCCAATGGGATCCGGTCTAACGGACGGGTACTCTTTCTACTGAAATTGGTGATTTGGATTTTTTGGAAGGTTGGATTATTCCTTGCAGAATTGACCAAAATTAGTACATATAGTTACATAGTTAGTCAGGTTGAAAAAAGACCATCTAGTTCAACCAAAAAAAAAATAACAATATTAATAATAATAATAATACAATCCCATACCCATAATCCTTCACCCACAGTTGATCCAGGGGAAGGCAAAAAACCCCAGCAAAGTATGATCCAATTTGCTACAGCAGGGGAAAAATTCCTTCCTCATCCCCCGAGAGGCAATCAGATGTTTATGTCATTTGGTGTTTGCACAGAGTTTTTTCAAACACAGTTTTTTGTTTTTTTCTCCTATAAAAATAATAAACATATTATACTTACCTCCTCTGTTGCAGTGGATTTGCACAGAGCAGCCCGGATCCTCCTCTTCTCGGGTCCCTCTTTGGTGCTCCTGGCCCCTCCCTCCTGTTTAGTGCCCCCACAGCAAGCAGATTGCTATGGGAGCACCCGAGCTGAGTCACAGCTTCCTGTGTCCATTCAGACACGGAGCCTGACTTGGCCCCGCCCCCTCTCTTCCCTGACTGGCTAGCTAAATTTGATTGACAGCAGTGGCAGCCAAAGGCACCGCTGCTGTGTCTTAGCCAATCAGGAGGGAGAATCTCGGAGGCTGAGAGACTCGTGGACAATGCTGGACAGAGAGGGACCTCAGGCAGGACCGTTGATTGGACCCTGGGCAAAAAACTTCTTGGGCCCCCCCATGCAATTTCACTCTCCACCTGCTCTGAGACATACAATAAATAGCAGCTAGACTTAAAATCAGTTTACTGTATCAGATCAGGCAGCAATTGCGATTGGTTGCCAGCGGTTACAGCATATCATTACTGCTTACTGACTGGTTGCTAGAGGTTACAGCACACATTACGGCTCACTGATTAGTTGCTAGAGGTTACAGCAAATTATTTCTGCTTGTTAATTGGTTGCTAGAGTTTACTGTACAGTAATACTGCTCACTAGAAGTCACAGCACATCATTTCCTCTCTCTCTCTGCATGGGGGCATGATATACATATGAATGTCACCTTTATTTACATATCAATGCCGCCGGCCACAGCTATTTAGTTATGAATGATGCAGCTATTTACATATGAATGTCGATATTTACATGTAAACACAGGGTCTGCAGATGAGTCATCTGTACACAACAATAGGGCAGAGCTGGGCAGCATTATTACCAGCACTTCACACTGAGATATCGGGACACAGCACAGGACTAAAACTTCAAGGGACAAGGGAATTTAAACTGGGATAGTTGGCAAGTATGGGGCGGGTGCTTTGGGCCCCACAACAATGACAGGGACCAGGGCAGCTGCCCCTTTTGCCCTGCCTTAAAGACAGCCCTGACCTCAGGTAAGTATTAGGGGGTGCTGGGGTGGCTGCTGCACACAGAAGGCTTTTTATCTTCATGCATAAAACTTTTACAACCCCTTTAACCACTACCAGCCCAAGCCTACTCTGGCACTCCTCTCCTACATGTAATAATCATCCTTCTTTTGCTAGAAAATTACTCAGAACCCCAAAACATTATATATGTTTTTTTTTTTTAGCAGAGACCCTAGGGAATAAAATAGTGGTCATTGCAACTTTTTATGTCCCACAGAATTTGCGCAGCAATTTTTCAAACGTGTTTTTTTTTTAGGAAAAAAACAGTTTCATGAATAAAAAACAAAACAAAAAAAAAAACACCAAAGTTAGCCTGATTTTTTTGTGAAAGATGATGTTACGCCGAGTAAATAGATACCTAAAATGTCATGCTTTAAAATTGCACACACTTGTGGAATGCGAAACTTCAGTACTTAAAAGTCTACATAGGCGACGCTTTAAACATTTTTACAGGTTAACTGTTTAGAGTTACAGAGGAGGTCTTGGGCTAGAATTATTGCTGTCACTCTAATGTTCATGGTGATACTCCACATGTGTGGTTTGAACATTTACGTTTACATATGCGAGCGCGACACAAGTATGAGTTTGCTTCTACAGTATAAGTCCTCAGATCTCGCCTCTAGGCTGAAAAGCCTAAAATCGAAAAAAAAACCGATCTCGGCTTCCCAGCCATGGAAACGGCAGTATTTACATCTGGCAAGGCCAGACGTGACAGCATAATGTTGCGCCTGGCCGTCAAAGGTCATAGAGAATGGTGGAGACCATCTGGTCCACGGTATTCTCTATGTCCGCCACCTGCCGATTCATTCTCCAGCTCATTGATCACACAGGCGAGCCGGTAGAAGCACCAGAGGGCAGCGGGAGGGAGGTAGATCCCTTCCTGCCGCCTGTAAAAACAATTAAGCGGCTAAACAGCCACTATAATTGTTTTTACATGACAAGGAATCGCCGGCAGAAAAAGAATATATCTGATTGATGCCTGCAGCTGTAGGCATCATTCAGATTTAACCACTTAAAGCGGAGTTCCACACAAAAATTGAACTTCCGCTTTTCGGATTCCTACCCCCCTCCAGTGTCACATTTGTCACCTTTCAGGGGGGAGGGGGGAGCAGATAGCTGTGTAAACCTCTTCCGGGCATAGATCGCGGCAGTATCCACTGCGATCTATGCCATGTCCGGCCCCTCCCCCCCCCCTCCGCTGCCTTCTGGGAAACGCACAAGTCCCAGAAGACAGCGGGGACCAGTGAGATCATGCAGCGCGACTCGTGCATGCGCAGTAGGGAACCAGGCTGTAAAGCTGCAAGGCTTTACTTCCTGATTTCCTTACCTAAGATACCGACGCCTCCACCCGGGAGCCGAGGGACAGATGGGCTTCGGGTGAGGACATTGTGGGCACCCTGGACAGGTAAGTGTCTTAATATTAAAAGTCAGCAGCTGCAGTATTTGTAGCTGCTGACTTTTGTTTTAGTTTTTTTTCTGTGGAACTCCGCTTTAAAGTCCAAGACGTCATATCACGTCCACCTAAGGAGAAGTGGTTAATTCATTTTAATGCAAAAAAGCACAATATATAACTCTTTTTTTGTTAAAATATAATAAAAGATGATGTTACACCGTGTATATAGATACATTACATGTTATGCTTTAAAATTGCGCACGCTTGTGCAATGGCAACAAACTACGATACCTAAAAATCTCCATAGATCATAGAGGTGGGAAGAGACAATCTGGTCTCTCCTCACCTCTGTGACCAGCCGTGCAAACCATCGGATTGTTTCCCGGGTTCGCTGATAAGAACGGTAAGCCTGAGAAACTGCTTCTAAAAGCAATCCAGCGGCTAATCAGCTGCTGGGATTGCTTTTATGAGAAAGAGAATCGCCGGCTGAAAAAAATAAATACCCAACTTATGGCCGATAGCTTCAGCCATAACCCCAGTAGACCACTTTAAAGCTGCAACATATATATATAAATATATATATTGCGGTCTTTAAGTGGTTATGATGTTGCTGAAGTCTTTTGGGGATCCCTACACACGAGCGGAATGTCCAACAGAAAAAGTCAGATGGAAGCTTTTCATCGTCTATTCCGATCATGTGTATGCCTCATCTTACTTTTTTTTTCGAAAATTCTGACGGATCTAGAAATAGAACATGTTCTAAATATTTCCGACGGAACCAATTCCTAATCGGGAAAACCGCTCGTCTGTATGCTGTTCCGACGGACCAAAAATGACACATGCTCTGAAGCAAGTACGAGGTGGAAGCTATTGGCTACTGGTTATTGAACTTCCTTTTTCTAGTCCCGTCGTACGTGCTGTACGTCACCGCGTTCTGGACGGTTGGACTTTGGTTGGACTTTGGTTTGACTGTGTGTAGGCAAGACCACTTGAATGGAATTCCATCGGAGTTCCGTCGGAGAAACCTTTGGAGTTTATTCCGACGGCAAAACCGGTTGTGTGTACGCGGTATTAGAGGGGTAGTTGAAGAACCTCTGTCAGGTTTCATTTTTTTATTTAGTAAAATGTTTAGGGGTAGAAGGTCGGTCCAGTTTCTAGAGTAGGAAAGCCAGGTCAAATCCCCACAGCAAGGTGATGGACACCAAAGAAAAAAAAGCTTTGCAAAAGTATTTACTATTGTCAAGTCTATCTAAAAATAAAAATAAATGTTTTTGCCGGAGTGGATCTTTAAGTCTTAACTAGGGATGAGCCGAACACCCCCCGGTTCGGTTCGCACCAGAACCCGCGAACGGACCGAAAGTTCGCACGAACGTTAGAACCCCATTGACGTCTATGGGACTCGAACGTTCGAAATCAAAAGTGCTCATTTTAAAGGCTAATTTGCATGGTATTGTCCTAAAAAGGGTTTGGGGACCCGGGTCCTACCCCAGGGGACATGTATCAATGCAAAAAAAACTTTTAAAAACGGCCGTTTTTTCGGGAGCAGTGATTTTAATGATGCTTAAAGTAAAAAAAAAAAAGTGAAATATTCCTTTAAATATCGTACCTGGGGGGTGTCTATAGTATGCCTGTAAAGTGACGCGTGTTTCCCATGTTTAGAACAGTCCCTGCACCAAATGTCATTTTTAAAGGAAAAAATCTCATTTAAAACTGCTTGCGGGTTTAATGTCATGTCGGGTCCTGGCAATATGGATGAAAATCAGTGAGACAAACGGCATGGGTACCCCCCAGTCCATTACCAGGCCCTTTGGGTCTTGTATGGATATTAAGGGGAACCCCGCACCCAAATTAAAATAAGGAAAGGTCCCTATATACTCTGAACAGCAGTATACAGGCGGTGCAAACAAGACAGGGACTGTAGGTTTGTTGTTAAGTAGAATCTCTTTGTAATTTTGAACATTTTTAATGTGTTTAGCTCCAGCCAAAAAATCTTTTCTAAGCTTTTTGGAAAACATAGGGAAGGGTTATCACCCCTGTGACATTTGTTTTGCATCTTTCCTCCTCTTCAGAAGATTTCACCTCACTTTTTTGTCCCAATGAAAAATGTTTTTTGAAAATTTGGGTTTTTTTGTGGAACAAGGATTGGAAAGCATCAGTGGAAAGGAGAAATTGTTTTCCCATATTAACTCTTACATGAGAGAATTTCCCTTCCTATGGGTAGATTTCATCTCACTTCCTGTTGTCTCCTTCCGTTTGCAAGTAGGAGTCGTTTGTAAGTTAGATGTTTGAAAGTAGGGTCCTGCCCTATATACTCAGCAGAAATTTGGGCCTTAGGTGTTGCTGTGGCCAAAACACTGTAAGCCCTCACAGGGCCCTGCTGTGAAATATTAGATCAAGAATTGTAATTACATGCCCCTGTTGAACAGGAGCTGAAAAATTAGGCCTTAGGCACTGGTGCTGGTGCCACAACACTGCAACCCCTCACAGACACTCTAGTTGGAACGCAGGAACGAGCACTGCTGCAAAGTATTGCATCAAAAATTGTAATTACACGCCCCTGTTAGACAGGGGCAGAAAAATTGGGCCTTAGGCACTGGTGCTGGTGCCACAACACTGCAACCCCTCACAGACACTCTAGTTGGAACGCAGGAACGAGCACTGCTGCAAAGTATTGCATCAAAAATTGTAATTACACGCCCCTGTTAGACAGGGGCAGAAAAATTGGGCCTTAGGCACTGGTGCTGGTGCCACAACACTGCAACCCCTCACAGACACTCTAGTTGGAATGCAGGAACGAGCCGTGCTGCAAAGTATTACATCAAAAATTGTAATTACACGCCCCTGTTATACAGGGGCTGAAAAATTGTGCCTTAGGCACTGGTGGTGGCGCCCAGAACCAAAAATGTTCTTACAAGCTATCAGCGTGATGATTGAGGAGGAAGAGGATAATTACTCAGGGATAATCACTCAGCATCAGCATAGGCAGTCTTTGAAGGGATCTGAAAAAAATTATTCAGTTACATCAGCATCAGGTGCTTTGTAGCTGGTGGTGATCCAAGACTGATTCATTTTTATGAAGGTCAGCCGATCGACCGAGTCAGTGGACAGACGCACCCTGTGATCGGTTACCACGCCTCCAGCAGCACTGAATGTACGTTCCGAAAGAACGCTGGATGCAGGACAGGCCAGTAGCTCAATTGCATACTGTGCAAGCTCTGGCCAGTGATCCATCCTCAAGACCCAGTAACCCAGAGGATTTTCGGTGGGAAAGGTGTCCAAGTCTGATCTTGCCCCTAGGTATTCCTGCACCATGTAAAACAGACGCTGGCGATGGTTGCTGGAACCGATCATACCTTGGGGCTGCGGACCAAAAAATTGTCTGAACGCATCGGTCAGACGGCCACCTTCTCCACCGCTCCTTCTTTGACTGACCGAAGCCTCAGCAACACGTTGTCCAGAAACAGGAGTTTGTAACCTCCCAGTCTCTGGGAACGCGTTGCACAGACCTTTCTGCAAGGCCTCCCGAAGATGTTTCATCCTCTGCTCCCTCTGCGATGGCAAGATAAGGTCCGCAACCTTACCCTTGTAACGTGGATCAAGGAGGGTTGCCAGCCAGTATTGGTCCTTCTCCTTGATACCACGAATACGAGGATCCTTACGCAGGCTTTGCAGGATCAGGGAGGCCATGCAGCGTAGGTTTGCTGAGGCATTCGGTCCGGAGTCCTCTGGGTCACTAAGGACAACAACGTCCGCAGCCACCTCCTCCCAGCCACGTACAAGTCCATGTGTTCCTTGGGACTGATCCCTTAAAGACTGCTGATGCTGAGTGCCAGGCTCCACCTCCATACTGACACAATCTTCCTCCTCCTCCTCCTCCTCCTCCTCGTCCTCTTCCTGTGTGATCGGCGGGCACGCAGGAACACTGTCTGGATAAAGGGGGCCTTGAGAGCTAAGGAAGTCCTCCTCTTCCTGCCTCTGTTCTGCCTCAAGTGCCCTGTCCATTATTCCACGCAGCGTGTGCTCCAACAGGTGGACAAGGGGGACAGTGTCACTGATGCATGCACTGTCAGTGCTCACCATCCTCGTGGCCTCCTCGAATGGTGACAGGACAGTGCATGCATCCCTGATCATGGCCCACTGGCGTGGGGAAAAAAAACCAAGGTCCCCTGACCCTGTCCTGGTGCCATAGTCGCACAGGTACTCATTGATGGCCCTCTGCTGCGTGTGCAGCCGCTGCAGCATGGCCAACGTCGAGTTCCACCTGGTGGGCATGTCACAGATTAGGCGGTTCTTGGGCAGGTTAAACTCCTTTTGGAGGTCCGTCAGCCGAGCACTGGCATTATATGACCGGCGGAAATGCACACAGACTTTCCTGGCCTGCCTCAGGACATCCTGTAAGCCCGGGTACCTGCCCAAGAACCGCTGCACCACCAAGTTAAGGACGTGAGCCAAACAGGGCACATGGGTCAGTTGTCCCTGTCGGAGGGCAGAGAGGAGGTTGGTGCCATTGTCGCAAACCACCATTCCTGCCTTAAGTTGGCGTGGCGTCAACCACCTCTGAACCTGCCCCTGCAGAGCTGACAGAACCTCTGCCCCAGTGTGGCTCCTGTCCCCCAAGCACACCAGCTCAAGCACCGCATGGCATCTTTTGGCCTGCGTACTTGCGTAGCCCCTTGAACGCCTACGGAGCACCGCTGGTTCCGAGGAAGAGGCCATGGAGGAAGAAGAAGAGGAGGGGGTGGAGGAGAGAGGTGTGTCACAATCAGCATTTTGGAGGCGTGGTGGCGGAACAACCTCCAACACTACTGCACCTTGTCCTGCATCCTTCCCAGCTGCCAGCAGAGTCACCCAATGCGCCGTGAAACTTAAGTAACGTCCCTGTCCATGCCTGCTGGACCATGAGTCAGCGGTAATATGCACCTTACCGCTGACCGCCCTGTCCAGCGAGGCATGGACATTGCCTTCCACATGCCGGTAGAGAGCCGGAATCGCCTTCCGTGAGAAAAAGTGGCGTTTGGGTACCTGCCACTGAGGAACCGCACATTCCACAAACTCACGGAAGGGGGCAGAGTCTACCAACTGAAAAGGCAGCAGTTGAAGTGCTAGCAATTTTGCCAAGCTAGCATTCAACCGCTGGGCATGTGGATGGCTGGGAGCAAACTTCTTTCGGCGGTGCAGCAGCTGGGGCAGGGAAATTTGCCTGGTACAATCTGACGTCGGTGTACCAAAAGCAGATTGCCCACAAGTACTTGGCTGTGACACACCTAATTCTACACCTTCATTCCTCTCACTGCAGGTCTCAGAGAGGACTGAAGGTCTAGTGGGGTTGGAAATCTCAGCTGATGAGGAGCAAGGAGAGATCCTCTTTGTTCTTTGGTGTGGGTCTTTCAGATACGCTTGCCAACGAACTGCATGGCAGGTCAACATATGTCTGGTCAAGCATGTGGTACCCAAGCGGGAGATGTTTTGGCCACGCGAGATACGCTTGAGACATATGTTGCAAATAGCAGCGGTGCGATCTGATGCACTCGTCTCAAAAAAGGCCCACACCAAAGAACTTTTTGAATAACGCGCAGAGACTGCAGCGCCCTGCACATGTGGAGCTTTGGGGTGTGATGCAGTCAATGTGCTGCCCTTAGGCTGGCCCCTGGAGGGCATCCTGCCTCGTTGGTGATGTGCCGCCTCCTCCTCCTCCTCCTCCTCCTCTCTCCTATCAGGCACCCACGTTGAGTCAGTGACCTCATCATCCCCTCCCTCCTCATCACTGGAGCAAACCTGGCAGTATGCTGCAGCAGGGGGAGCATGACTGCCAGATTGCTGTCCTTCTTGGGCACCCCCTCTGTCCGTGCTCATGTTACTGCCTTCATCGAGCTCAGTATCATCATCAGAGCCTTCCAAACGCTGGGCATCCTCCTGGAGCATGTACCCAACACTGTGGTCAAACAGTTCGAGGGAATCCTCATGAGGACATGGTGGAGCTAGGGAAGGAGTCACTGATGACATTGAGCTGAGGGAAGAGGCCGCTGCTTTGCCAGACAAAGCACCCTGGGCATGGGTGAGAGAGGATGAGGAGGATGAGGACGGCTTGGTCATCCACTCGACCAAGTCTTCCGCATGTTGCGGCTCAACACGGCCAGCTGCCGAAAAAAAGGCCAAGCGTGTCCCATGGCCACGTGCTGATGAGGATGCACCGTCTCCACGACCAGCACTAGACACAGAGCCTGCTTGCCCTCTCTTATTGGCTTGTGACTGTCTGCCTCTCCTTCTTGGCCTTCCAGACATACTAATGGCCTGTAGCTGCACTAAGCTGGGATAGAACACCTGTAATTTTCTTCAGGTAGCTTTATATACTGTAACCAGACAAGCCTGCCTGTCAGTAGGAAGATAACAGGAACGGATCTAGCTGAACACTGTGAGCAGGACACACTGTACTAAATGTAAATAGTCTAGCTGCCTGACCGTGGTACTAATAGGATCAAAAAGAACACCTGTAATTTTCTTCAGGTAGCTTTATATACTGTAACCAGACAAGCCTGCCTGTCAGTAGGAAGATAACAGGAACGGATCTAGCTGAACACTGTGAGCAGGACGCACTGCACTGAATGTAAATAGCAGGAACGGATCTAGCTGAACACTGTGAGCAGGACGCACTGCACTGAATGTAAATAGCAGGAACGGATCTAGCTGAACACTGTGAGCAGGACGCACTGCACTGAATGTAAATAGCAGGAACGGATCTAGCTGAACACTGTGAGCAGGACGCACTGCACTGAATGTAAATAGCAGGAACGGATCTAGCTGAACACTGTGAGCAGGACGCACTGCACTGAATGTAAATAGCAGGAACGGATCTAGCTGAACACTGTGAGCAGGACGCACTGCACTGAATGTAAATAGCAGGAACGGATCTAGCTGAACACTGTGAGCAGGACGCACTGCACTGAATGTAAATAGCAGGAACGGATCTAGCTGAACACTGTGAGCAGGACGCACTGCACTGAATGTAAATAGCAGGAACGGATCTAGCTGAACACTGTGAGCAGGACGCACTGCACTGAATGTAAATAGCAGGAACGGATCTAGCTGAACACTGTGAGCAGGACGCACTGCACTGAATGTAAATAGCAGGAACGGATCTAGCTGAACACTGTGAGCAGGACGCACTGCACTGAATGTAAATAGCAGGAACGGATCTAGCTGAACACTGTGAGCAGGACGCACTGCACTGAATGTCAATAGCAGGAACGGATCTAGCTGAACACTGTGAGCAGGACGCACTGCACTGAATGTAAATAGCAGGAACGGATCTAGCTGAACACTGTGAGCAGGACGCACTGCACTGAATGTAAATAGCAGGAACGGATCTAGCTGAACACTGTGAGCAGGACGCACTGCACTGAATGTAAATAGCAGGAACGGATCTAGCTGAACACTGTGAGCAGGACGCACTGCACTGAATGTAAATAGCAGGAACGGATCTAGCTGAACACTGTGAGCAGGACGCACTGCACTGAATGTAAATAGCAGGAACGGATCTAGCTGAACACTGTGAGCAGGACGCACTGCACTGAATGTAAATAGCAGGAACGGATCTAGCTGAACACTGTGAGCAGGACGCACTGCACTGAATGTAAATAGCAGGAACGGATCTAGCTGAACACTGTGAGCAGGACGCACTGCACTGAATGTAAATAGCAGGAACGGATCTAGCTGAACACTGTGAGCAGGACACACTGCACTAAATAGTCTAGATAGAAGATAACAGGAACGGATCTAGCTAAACTGAATACAGTGTATATATATATATGCAACACCTGGGATGCATATATATACACAATACACTGTAAGTGCAGCTAACTGACTGATTGTTCTGCCTAATCTATCTAACTCAAATCAAATGACACTGTCTCTCTCTCTCTCTATCTCTCAGCACACCGGAACACACACTACACAGGGCCGCCGTGCAGGCGGCCTTATATAGTGTGGGGTGTGTACTAAATCCCCTGAGCCATAATTGGCCAAAGCCACCCTGGCTTTGGCCAATTACAGCTCTCTCTACTGACGGCGCTGTGATTGGCCAAGCATGCGGGTCATAGTGCATGCTTGGCCAATCATCAGCCAGCAATGCACTGCGATGCCGCAGTGAATTATGGGCCGTGACGCGCCACACGAATTTGGCGCGAACGGCCCATATCGTTCGCAATTCGACGGACGGTCGAACAGCCGATGTTCGAGTCGAACATGGGTTCGACTCGAACACGAAGCTCATCCCTAGTCTTAGCCTATGACCGCCTGCAACTACTACAAACCATCAGGAAAGATAAGCCAAAGCTGACTTATTTGTTCCAACATAAATCATACAGCGATTTACACTTTCCATCTCTGTAATATCACTACTGGCTACGACAGCTTAAGAAACAGAAATGCTGTCGCTTCTGATTTGTTCATAGCAGACAGAAAGACTTTCATTTTTCTAATTATTTCTCTATCTGGGGATTTTTTTTTTTTTTTTGCTTATTTTTTTAGTCATTGGATTTTTTCCATTTGTATCTCTCCATAAAGATGTTAATTAATATAGATTTTCCACTGTGTACTAAAAGATTTGTTTTTCAATTAATCAAACCTGAGATGAATATTTAATTGGACATGCAGCAGTTTATGTAATAAGTGTAATCAGCGACAATCAATATATTTGTGTAAGATTTGTAGCAACTCCAGGATTGCAAAGTCCAAATGTTAAAGGTTTTTTTCTTCTCTCTTTTTTTTTTTTTTTTTAATAAAACATCTAACAAAGCCTATCATTTCACATCACCAGGTGTTGACATTTTTTCAGCGTTTTCTTTAATTCTACCTTTTTTTTAATCATTTTGAAAAAGTATGAAATGCTAACTGATTAAATTCTAAGTTTAATGAGCTTTGCATACAATAAGCTTTTATACATTTTCAGTCAACTTTAAGCAGTCCTTATGTTAAGTTATCCTTTAATATATCCCCCCCCCCCCCTATGTGCAATCCAGCTGGGATATAATTACCTTCCTCCCCAATCCAGCTATTTTTTCTTCTGTGACAAGGCCACTCTTTATACTGGGGCTGTGCAACATGGCTTCATTCAATTATATGGGTAAGCTGTGTAGCCATGTGCTGGACTACAGAAACGTGGAAAAGGAGACATTACCCTTTCTAATCAGCAGAGGGAGCACTATAGCCAGGAAAGCCTATAGACATCTATGCAGAACGGTGAGGATTGTGGGAATTGTAGTCTGAAATGTCAATCACAGAATGGGACTTATGAACCTTTACGAAACAGTTCCCATAAGACATTGAGGAGGAAGGGGAGTGGTGCAACAGCTTTTACCAGACTGCACTGCAAACCTCTTCCTCTTTGCACCATGGGAGCCAAGGTGCTTACATCAGTCCTGGTGCTCATAGATCATCCACAGGACGAGGGACCAAAGCCAGAGACCTGGGGGTGGAGACACCCAGGGCAGCACAGGCCACAGTGATTACATCTGCTTGCCACAGGGAGACCAGGGCATCCTCTCAGCACCTACTGTATCTCACAAAAGTGAGTACACCCCTCACATTTTTGTAAATACTTTATTATCTTTTCATTTGACAACACTGAAGAAATTACACTTTGTTACAAAGTAAAGTAGTGAGTGTACTAATTGTATAACAGTGTAAATTTGTTGTCCCCTCAAAATAACTCAACACACAGCCATTAATGTCTAAACAACAAAAGTGAGTAAACCCTTGAGAGAAAATGTCCAAATTGAGTCCAAAGTGTCAATATTTTGTGTGGCCACCATTATTTCCAGCACTGCCTTGGGCATGGAGTTCTTGGACATGCAGTTCACCAGAGCTTCATAGGTTGCCACTGGAGTCCTCTTCCATTCCTCCATGATGACATCACAGAGCTGGTGGATGTTAGAGACCTCGCGCTCTTCCACCTTCCATTTGAGGATGCCCCACAGATGCTCAATAAGGTTTAAGTCTGGATACATGCTTGGTCAGTCCATCACCTTTACCCTCAGCTTCTTTAGCAAGGCAGTGGTTGTCTTGGAGGTGTATTTGGGGTCGTTATCATGTTGGAATACTGCCCTGCGGCCCAGTCTTGGAAGGGAGGGGATCATGATCTACTTCAGTATGTCACAGTACATGCTGGCATTCATGGTTCCCTCAATGAACTGTAGCTCCTCAGTGCCGGCAGCACTCATGCAGCCCCAGACCATGACACTCCCACCACAATGCTTGACTGTAGGCAAGACACACTTGTCTTTGTACTCCTCACCTGGTTGCCGCCACACACGCTTGACACCATCTGAACCAAATAAGTTTATCTTGTTCTCATCAAACCACAGGACATGGTTCCAGTAATCCATGTCATTAGTCTGCTTGTCTTCAGCAAACTGTTTGCGGGCTTTCTTGTGCATGATCTTTAGAAGAGGATTCCTTCTGAGATGACAGCTATGCAGATCAATTTGATGCAGTGTGCGGCGTATGGTCTGAGCACTGACAGGCTGACCCCCCACCCCTTCAACCTCTGCAGCTAAGCTGGCAGCACTCATACGTCTATTGCCCAAAGACAACCTCTGGATATGACGCTGAGCACGTGCACTCAACTTCTTTGGTCGATCATGGCGAGGCCTGTTCTGAGTGGAACCTGTCCTGTTATACCGCTGTATGGTCTTGGCCACCGTGCTGCAGCTCAGTTTCAGGGTCTTGGCAATCTTTTTATAGCCTTGTCCACCTTTATGTAGAGCAACAATTCATTTTTTCAGATCCTCAGAGAGTTCTTTGCCATGAGGTGCCATGTTGAGCTTCCCGTGACCAGTATGAGAGAGTGAGAGCGATAACATCAAATTTAACACACCTGCTCCCCATTCACACCTGAGACCTTGTAACACTAACGAGTCACATGACACCGGGGAGGGAAAATGGCTAATTGGGCCTAATTTGGACATTTTCACTTAGGGGTGTACTCACTTTTGTTGCCAGCAGTTTAGACATTAATGGCTGTGTGTTGAGTTATTTTGAGGGGACAGCAAATTTACACTGTTATACAAGCTGTACACTCACTACTTTACATTGTAGCAAAGTGTCATTTCTTCAGTGTTGCCACATGAAAAGATAGAAGAAAATATTTACAAAAATGTGAGGGGTGTACTCACTTTTGTGAGATACTGTACGTGATCCAGCGCACAGCTGCCACCCTGTGGTAGTAAAACTTCTATAGGGCGGTCGCTAAGTGGTTAAATAGATGGTTTTGTGTTTTCAGCACCAAAGCTCCACACCTACATGTACTGCATTGAGCTCTCAGTATTGAAAGGTTATATACCTGAACAGGAAGGCAGATCTTGAAACTCCAACTCTACACTACTAAAAAGACAAATCGTGATGATTCAACCCTCCCATTTTTTTTACCTATAAACCCTCTCACTTGCAATTATTCTACTATTCTATTCTACTTCTACTATTATGAATAAAACTATTTTGAATATATTTCAACCTCTGCACCACAGTTAAGCGTTTAAGGCTTCTTGTTTTTTAAGGAGAGCTTTCAAACATACACAAACTTGAGGTTCTCGCTTACCATTTTTGCAGGTCCGTCTACTTTGTATAAATAAACAAAACTTGGCTCGAGGTTCTTAGAGCAAAGCGTTGTGGAGAATATTTTTGATGGTATTACTCTTGGTATTCGCCTCCCATGCAGAAATCCCTCCCCCCCCCCTGCCCAGCCGTGCTGAAAATGATCCCAGAGCTGCAAAGTTATAATGACTGATTACATTGCGAATGGCCCCAGCGATGCAGTCGAATAGGGACTGCTTGTAATTCAGGGCTCCATTAAAAATGATTGATGGGTCAGAGCACTGGCTGGTGATCATAAAAATGATTGCCGACGCAAACTCTATCGTGGATTTCCTATAGAGAAAATGATTAGTTTGTTGTTGATGATCAGTCACACTAATTTAACTCGATAATCTGCGCAGACTTGTTTAAGCCGGGGTAATGATAAATCCACTTGGGGAGGAGAATGATGAAAAAATAATGGCTGCTCCTTCGTTGTTATTTAATCAAATGTTCCTGAAGATGAACTGACGGTGGAGGTGTGAAGGGTCTTTTCCCATGGCAAGGTCAGCCAGAGAAACTTACAAAAGTTTTGCAGGAACGAATAAACATTTTAAAAAATGATTCCATTTTCTGGAATCAGATAGCCTGGTCAGCATTTAATAGGCCATTGTTTGTGCGTGTGTTTTTTTTTTTTTGGTTTGTTTGTTTGGTTGTTTTGTTCATTAGTTTCAGTTGTTTTTTCTTATTTTGTTTCCCTTTGTTCTATTCAGTTTTTCCCCATATAGAGGTAGGTGATTGTATTATAGCTTATATTAATAATATTATTCAGATTTTGTTTTGTTTCATTGTATTGTCGGGTTTATTTAATCAGTTTTCCTTGCATGTTCTGTCTTTTGCTTGTCCCTGAGGTCTGTCTGCGGCTGACTGGTCTTTGGAAGGGGCAAGAGAGGCTTGTTCCACTTCCCATCATGTAGCTGAATGGCATGCTGGTTGCTCACGTGATGGGTGAGGTTTTCGTGCATGCCCCGCTGGCGCGTGATGTCATTCCATTGCATCCCATACACCACGTATGTACAGTGCCTTGAAAAAGTATTCACACCCCTTGGAATTTTCCACATTTTGTCATGTTACAACCAAAAAACGTAAACTTTATTTTATTGGGATTTTATGTGATAGACCAACACAAAGTGGCCCAAAAGCGTGAAGTGGAAGGAAAATGATAAATGGTATTCAAAAGTTTTTACAAATAAATATCTGAAAAGTGTGGAGTGCATTTGTATTTAACCCCCTTTGCTCTAACTAAAATCTAGTGGAGCCAATTGCCTTCAGAAGTCACCTAATTAGTAAATAGAGTCCACCTGTGTGTAATTTAACCTCTGTATAAATACAGCTGTTCTGTGAAGCCCTCAGAGATTTGTTAGAGAACATTACCATAAAGGCCAAGAAACACACCAGACAGGTCAGGGATAAAGTTGTGGAGATGTTTAAAGCAGGTTTAGGTTATAGAAATATATTACAAGCTTTGAACACATTGTTCAATCCAAAAAAGGAAAGAGTATGGCACAACTGCAAACCTACCAACACATGGCCGTTCACCTAAACTGACAGGCCGGGCAAGGAGAGCATTCATCAGAGAAGCAGCCAAGATGTCCATGGTAACTCTGGAGGATCTACAGAGATCCACAGCTCAAGTGGGAGAACCTGTCCACAAGACATCTATTAGTCGTGCTCTCCACAAATCTGGCCTTTATGGAAGAGTGGCAAGAAGAAAGCCATTGTTAAAAGAAAGCCATAAGAAGTCCCATTTGCAGTTTACAAGAAGCCATGTGGGGGACACAGCGAACATGTGCAAGAAGGTGCTCTGGTCAGACGAGACCAAAGTTGAACTTTTTTGGCCTAAAAGCAAAACGCTATGTGTGCACATAACCCTGAACATACCATCCCCACCGTGAAACATGGTGGTGGCAGCATCATGTTGTGGGGATGATTTTCTTCAGCAGGGACAGGGAAGCTGGTCAGAGTTGATAGGAAGATGGATAAAGCCAAATACAGGACACTCTTAGAAGAAAATCTGTTAAAGTCTGCAAGACTTGAGACTGGGGCGGAGGTTCACCTTCCAGCAGGACAACGACCCTAAACATACAGCCAGAGCTACAATGGAATGGTTTATATCAAAGCATATTTGTGTGTTAGAATGACCCAGTCAAAGTCCAGACCTGAATCCAAATGAAAATCTGTGGCAAGACTTGAAAATTGCTGTTCACAGACGTTCTCCATTAAATCTGACAGAGCTTGAGATATTTTGCAAAGAAGAATGGGCAAAAATGTCACTCTCTAGATGTGCAAAGCTGGTAGAGACATCCCCAAAAAGACTTCCAGCTGTAATTCCAGGGAAAGGTGGTTCTACAAAGTATTGACTCAGGGGGGCGCTATACAAATGCACGCCACACTTTTCACATATTTATTTGTAAAACGTTTTGAAAAACATTTATCATTTTCCTTCCACTTCACAATGATGTGCCACTTTGTGTTGGTCTATCACATAAAATCCCAATAAAATACATTTATGTTTTTGGTTGTAACATGACAAAATGTGGAAAATTTCAAGGGGTATGAATACTTTTTTAAGGCACTGTAGGTGTGGCCTGGGCTCACTGCCCACAGGGGAAAAAACTCAGATGGAGACTGGTTGATGCAGGAAAATGTAAAAAATGTATAAAAAAATATATGAAACAAATTTATGAAAAATAAAAAAAAGTGTGGGGTTATACAGGAGGTCTTTACTTACTATGACTGTTTCTTCTTCAGGTATATGGAAACACTACCCACCCATGAGGCAGATTTCCATATTTTTAGATTGGAGGTTAAATGTATAATATACAAATAAATGAGGTGTTCTTAATTATACAATGTTGTTGTTTGTTCCTTACTAAGAATTTGGAACACCTAAAAAAATGTAGCTTTGTTTCTTTAAGCTTTTATATGTCCAAATTCTGTAATTGTCTTCCCACTTTTTTACAACTAAAAGAATTTCTCCATGCAAATAGCTGCAACAGTAGATTTCGCTTACAGTGCCATCGTTCGGTGACCATGTTCTTGATACTTGTTAGATCTGAAGATGTGGCTTGGTGAAGCTTTGAAATGTCTTCAACATTACAGAACAAGTCCATATGAATGTAATTACTACTACTAGCACCACGTGTTGGTAAATTACTTGGTTTTGCCACACAATACAATGGTTCTCTGTTTCAACTATTATACCAGCCTTTCTTAAAATTTTTACCCCAGAGGAACCATTAAAGTAATTTCTCAGGGAACCCCTGCTTAGATTAGTTCATTAGGAAAATGTCCCTTGCATTGGAGGTGGAAGGGAAGAACACCCCCCCCCCCCCCCCTTACAGTGGTGGTTACAGTGGTGGTTACAGTGGTGGTTAGTATGCCACCCTTATGCCGCGTACACACGGTCGTACTTTTCGTCTACAAAAGTCCAACAGACGCTGATGGACTAAAGCTGGCTGGTAATCCGATCGTGTGTGGGCTTCTCCGGACTTTCAACTGACTTTTTTAGCCTCAAATCCGACGTACTTTAGATTTGAAACATGCTTCAAAACTTTACTTCGTAACTACGACGGACCCCGAAATCCGCTCGTCTGTGTGCTAGTCCGACGGACAAAAAGCCACGCTAGGGCACCTATTGGCTACTGGCTATGAACTTCCTTATTTTAGTCCGGTGTACGTCATCACGTACGAATCCGACCGACTTTTGTGTGGTCGTGTGTAGGCAAGTCCGTTCGTTAGAAAGTAGGCCGCAAGTCCGCCGCAAGTCCACCGAAAGTCTGCCGGAAGTCTGTCGGAAAGGCTGTCCGACTTTTGTAGACGAAAAGTACGACCGTGTGTACGCGGCATCACAGACATCTCTAAAGATCACTGGTGTCATGCTACTGGATCTGCCATGTAATAATGGATCTGGATCTATGAAGGTACCATTAGATAGGAGGTCAGTTAGCCACAGCTCAAAGAAAACCCTAGCAACCTCAGGAGGAACCCTAACTCCATAAGGACTGTTTCTTACTATTTTGAGGGTGTACTCCTGTGGGCCATTTTCCTGTTCATCACTTTCCGTTCAACCAAGGTCTTCTAAACACATAAAGAGATGCTCAAGGTCAGCTTGCAAATGGCCTTGTAAATGGAAAGAGGACAGGTGTTGGGGCACCATGTGGAGGTCTAGGTGTTGTGGACACTGCTTTTTATGTCATTAATTTCTGGCTCAAATATGGGCTCTTTGGCAGGCTGCTATTACAAGGTGACATGAGAATATATAAGAAATGATAGGGGCTGCCTCACTGCACTGGGTTCCCCCCTATAATTAAAATATCACTTTTGGGTGAAATAACCCCTTTATTTGACTGAAGTACTAAAGTACTAAAAGTAAATCTTATGCCGTGTACACACGTCCGGTTTAGCCGTCGGAATAAACTCCGAAGGTTTCTCCGACTGAACTCCATCCAGAACGCGGTGACGTACAGCACGTACGACGAGACTAGAAAAAGGAAGTTCAATAGCCAGTAGCCAATAGCTTCCGTCTCGTACTTGCTTCAGAGCATGTGTCGTTTTTGGTCCGTTGGAACAGCATACAGACGAGAGGTTTTCCCAATAGGAATTGGTTCAGTCGGAAATATTTAGAGCATGTTCTATTTCTAGGTCCGTCAGGATTTTCTAAAAAAGAAGTCCGATGAGGCCTACACACGATTGGAATAGACGATGAAAAGCTTCCTTCTGACTTTTTCTGTCTGACATTCCACTCATGTGTACAGGGCATTAGGAGTACTTTACAAATATCCATTGCTCTCCACTGGCTTTATGAATAGGAGTTTCAAAAAGCTGGGAGGGGAGTGTAGTCACATGACCTGTCAAAATGGCCATGACCAGCACTTCTCCATTGATGTAGTTTCCTCCGCTGAATTAAGGAAAAAGAATTCTGTTAAGCACCTCAAGCTCAATATTAGGGCCTGCATTTTATGAATGGCCCACAAAATGCAGGCCAGAGTATAAAGAAATACTGCTAATTATAAAGGAAATTGGATCTGATTTCTGTTGAAAATTAGAACCTTAGTCTTAGCCTAATTCTTATCATTACCTTAAGTATACTACAACATTTATCTCTGAACCTATCCCTTAACCTACTTTAACCTACAGTTACCTTTAACCTACAAGGTGAAAATTGACCCCTAATTCTAAGGCAGCCCATATGTTTATCTTTTTTTTTTTTTTTTTGTTCAACCAGCAGGCTAAATGAAAAAAAAAAAGATCCAATTACCCCATTCACACTTTTGATTTGGATGGGGGAGGAAATCCTCCCGCTGTGTCATTGTGTTCTGAAGGTGGGGAGTCTTCCCTGCCATCAAAATACAATGATCAGTTCTGCCAGCTATAGCCGGCGGCACTGAGCGAGTGGGGAAAAACTGACAGGCTGCTTGTACAGAAGTCGATCAGTAGATTGCTTTCTGTACAACCAGGGTACCTATGCATGGATCGGAATTTGGCCAGTCCCTGTTGAACCGGACACATTTCAATTAACCTATGGTTGGCTTTAGATTATAAACTCAAAATAAAAATATAATACATTCACCCTGATCGCACTGTTGACATAACACCAACATTTCCTTGAGCCAAAATCCACAGCACCCAAAATGTTTTTGTATGTCCAATATGAATGATCAGAACATAAAAATGTTGTAAGCTGGTGGGCTGGGTTCATTTCGAGTGAGGGAGAACATGAAAACCTTAATCCTTGAATTTACATCTTTATCTCTTGGATCAAGTGGACGTCCAAACCTAAGTTTAATTCTGCTCCCACCCCAATTCTAATGCCGCGTACACACGGTCGGACTTTTCGTCTACAAAAGTCCAACGGACGCTGACGGACTAAAGCTGGCTGGTAATCCGATCGTGTGTGGGCTTCTCCGGACTTTCAACGTACTTTTTTAGCCTCAAATCCGACGTACTTTAGATTTGAAACATGCTTCAAATCTTTACGTCGTAACTACGACGGACCCCGAAATCCGCTCGTCTGTGTGCTAGTCCGACGGACAAAAAGCCACGCTAGGGCACCTATTGGCTACTGGCTATGAACTTCCTTATTTTAGTCCAGTGTACGTCATCACGTACGAATCCGTCGGACTTTTGTGTGGTCGTGTGTAGGCAAGTCCGTTCGTTAGAAAGTATGCCGCAAGTCCGCCGCAAGTCCGCCGAAAGTCTGCCGGAAGTCTGTCGGACAGGCTGTCTGACTTTTGTAGACGAAAAGTCCGACCGTGTGTACGCGGCATAAGCCCTATACTAACTATCCTGTAAAAGAAAGATGTGTACCTAATCTAAGGGCTCTCCGGTCTGGTCATGTGATCTCCCCAACGATTGTAATGCCTGATCGGTGACGTCAACCAAAGACTTACTATGGATCATCCGTTGTTGGCTGTCCCCCCTCTACCCTGAAGCCAACCCTGGGAGACAATCACATGCCTGGACCAGAGCACCCTTAGATTAGATAAGTATACCTATCTTACCTTTACACCAGGGGGTCTCCACACTTTCTAAACAGAGGGCCAATTTATTGTCCTTCAGATTTTTGGGGGGCCGGATTGTGGCCAGTGGGAGTGGACATTTTTTGTGGCATAAGTGGGAGTAAACATATGATATTCAGGGGAGGAGGGGGGGATAGCGCCCTGTTGTTGGTATCACTGGGAGGCATAATACCCCATTGTTGGTGTTAGTGGGAGAAATGGTGCCCCATTGTTGATATCAGTTGGCAGAACCGTGTCTCATATCACTGGGAGGAATATGCCCCAAGAGCTGGATAAAGGCAAGCAAAGGGCCGCAATTTGGAGGCCACTGCTTTACATGGTAGTTAGTAAATTGCTTAGAATGGGGGAGGGAGCAGGTTTAAGCTTAGTTGGGTTTTGACCAGATTTCCACTTTAAATATCGCAACCTTCTAAAGAGAACTGGATAGTCTATAGGTGCAGCAGAGAACACTTTTCAAAGGTTCCTTTAGAAAACTCATCAAATACAGTAACTGTTTAATGTTGATGCTGGAGTGGTTTGAGACAGACCTTTAAGTAAAAGTACTGAGCTCTACCTGCTTTTCAGTGTTGTGAATTAAATCATGAGCCTTTCAAAAGCATTTGTACTCTGGGGCTGATGCAGGGCAAGCCTAGGCATGTGTCATTCATTTTTCATATATTTGTGTTTTTTTTTTTTCATCCGGATCTCTGGAAGCAGTAAAGCACAATATCATACATTAATACATGAGGTGACAATATAAACCAGAGATCAAATCTAAGAAGAGCCACTAGCTGTATCATAATAGTAACATTCCAGAAATAAAATAAAAAAATGAAAAAAATATGCATAGTACTATATCTTTCTTGTACATGGGTAAATGTTCTTTCTCTTATGAGCATTTCTTCCCTCGACCATGGTCATCACCATATTGGACTAGAACTTTTCCCAGTGATACCCCATTTTCCTGGTATCTTTTCCATACCTCATCTAGCATTCACCAAGCCTTCAAGAAACCTGTGGTAAAACAAATATGGAGCTTCCATTGCTCTCTCTAAGAATACTAGTTGCCTGGCTGTTCTATGAGTTTGGTACTTTCTTAGTCGCTGTTCTACAACAAGCATGCAGATTAGAAACTCAGAGTGGGATTCAGAGCTCCTAACCTTACGGAGGAGACTACACACAGTCATCCAACATTGCCAGTATCAGGAAGCCATTCCATAGCAATAATATGAGGTTCATGCTGGCATGAATGTGCTTGGTTTGCCACTTTGAGCATTGACATACCTTAAAGTGATATTTAGCCCTGGTTCACATTGCAGTGATTTGGCATGTGATTTGACATATCAAATCGCATGCCAAACCGGCGGCCATTGCCGGCAATGGCACCGTCCGAAACGGTGCAATGCTGACTTTGCGGCGCCGCACCAATCAGGGCCGGTGCTACCACTAGGCAAACTAGGCAGCCGCCTAGGGTGCACGGCCACTGGTGTTCCTACTCTCATCTCTCTGCAGCAAGCAACTAAGTCTTAGCATCAGCAGGCAGCCGCCGCTCCGTTCGCACATAATGTCAGAGGCGCAGCGGTGGCGGGGGACTGTGTCTGTGTCCTGACTCCTGAATGAATGGAAGCAAGCAAACATTCATTGATGGGTGCTGGTGAGGCTGCATTTGATGGGCGCTGGTGAGGCTGCATTTGATGGGCGCTGGGGAGGCCGCATTTGATGGGCGCTAGTTAGGCCACATTTGATGGGCGCTGGTTAGGCCGCATTTGATAGGGTGCTGGTGAGGCTGCATTTGATAGGGTGCTGGTGAGGCTGCATTTGATAGGGCGCTGGTGAGGCTACATTTGATAGGGCGCTGGTGAGGCTGCATTTGATAGGGCGCTGGTGGGCGGCATTTGATAGGGCACTGGTGGGCTGCATTTGTTAGGCGCTTCATTAAAAAGGTGGGGTATAC
The DNA here is from genome assembly GCA_037952835.1 of Lithobates septentrionalis. Lineage (NCBI taxonomy): Eukaryota > Metazoa > Chordata > Amphibia > Anura > Ranidae > Lithobates > Lithobates septentrionalis. The sequence goes on from JBBDGP010001620.1 coordinate 551,850, forward strand.
ATGGGCAGGGAAATTAGGGTGCAGTCAGGGGTTTAGCCAGGGGGGGGCGGCAAAATGAGGTTTCGCCTAGGGTGTCAAAAATCCTTGCACCAGCCCTGGCACCAATTCCCAAAAGTCGTTTACTACTGTACTGTACTACTTTTGGCGACTTTAGGGTGCGATTTGAATAGACATCTGTGCAGAAACCCGCACATATGTCTCTAAAATCACCCCCAAAGTCAGGACTGTCATGCGGGAATGAAATTAAGCAAGTTCAGCTGAACTCACACGATTTCATTCCCGCTGTCAGTGTAAACCTAGGCTCAAGTCTTGTTTTGTATTTTTGTTTTTTAAAACAATGAACATGTTATACTTACCTGCTCTGTGCAGTGGTTTTGCACAGAGCAGCTGTGCCCATCAAACGCAGGCACTGTGCCATCATATGCAGCCACATGTGCCCATCATATGCAGCCACTTGTGCCCATCATATGCAGCCACTTGTGCCCATCGTATGCAACCATTGTGCCCAGCAAACGCAGCCACTGTGCCCATCAAATGCAGCCTCTTGTGCCCATCATATGCAGCCACTTGTTCCCATCATATGCAGCCACTGTGCCCATCATATGAAGCCACTTGTGACCATCATATGAAACCACTTGTGCCCGTCAAATGCAGCCACTTGTGCCCATCATATGTAGCCATTTGTGCCCATCATATGCAGCCACTTGTGCCCATCATATGCAGCAACTGTGCCCATCATATGCAGCCACTTGTGCCAATCATATGCAGCCACTTCTGCCCGTCAAATGCAGCCATTTCTGCCCATAAAATGCAGCCACTTGTGCCCATCATATGCAGCCACTTGTGCCCGTTATATGCAGCCACTTGTGCCCTTCATATGCAGCCACTGTGCCCATCATATGCAGCCACTTGTGCCCATCATATGAAGCCACTTGTGCCCGTCAAATGCAGCCACTTGTGCCCATCATATGTAGCCACTTGTGCCCATCATATGCAGCCACTGTGTCCATCATATGCAGCCACTGTGCCCATCATATGCAGCCACATGTGCCAGTCATATGCAGCCACTTCTGCCCGTCAAATGCAGCCACTTCTGCCCATCAAATGCAGCCACTTGTGCCCATCATATGCAGCAACTTGTGCCTGTTATATGCAGCCACTTGTGCCGTTCATATGTAGCCATTGTGCCCATCAAACGCAGCCACTGTGCCCATCAAATGCAGCCACTTGTGCCCATCAATTGCAGCCACTTGTGCTCATCAAATGCAGCCACTTGTTTTTTTTTAAGCACATGATTAGAGCCTGAGGCTCTAATTGGCTTCGAGAAAGAACAATACATTTTTAATTAATTTTAAAATTTTTATCCAGGGATGGGGGTCTTATTGGAATGCACCACCTCCTCATAATAAAGATATTACCAGAAAATAGTAGTTTTGAGGTGCAAAATTGCTCAACTTGAAGCAAAATTTACACATTTTTTTTAGTTAAATAAACATTAAAAATGTTAAAATCAACATGAAAATTCATACGATCAAGGTACAAAGGATTTTCAGCCCTACATGTTTCCCCCTAAACATGGCTTCCACAGGAGCTTATTGTAAATCTTATGTACAGTAACACTATAAGTAAACAGAGAAAAACATTAAGTATAATAAATAAGCATAATAAGATAAACAATTCATTTAGAGCAGTGGTTCTCAACTCCTGTCCTCAGGACCCACCAACAGGCCAGGTTTGCAAGATAACTGAAATACATCACAGGCAATGGCGACCCTAGGGGGGGGGGGGCAGAGGGGGCCCTGACCCCCCCAACATTATGCTGGGCCCCACCATGTGCCCCCCCAAAAAAAAAATTTTTTTTTTTTTTAAATTTTTTTTTTTTTATTTTATTTTATTTATTTTTTTACAAAAAGGCAATTTCTTTTTGTTTGTATTCATATTGGATGTGCCGCATCTTACTCGGGCCACCGCTGGGGTAACACAGTCTCTATTGAGAGGGAGAACGTCCCCAGTCAGCTCCTGCGGGTGATTCCTCCCCCCTCCCTCTGCTCGCTGACACTGCATAATGTGAGCGTTCACACAACCATGGCCGCCCGATTTGCTCCTTCCCCTGCATCCTCATTGGCAGGGAGAAGAACGAGTTGCAGGAAGGACTCCACCAGGACTCTCAGTTACTGAAAAAACAGACTGATTTCTCCCGTCCTTAGGACAGGAGAACCAGCCTGTAAATTCTAAGAGATGCCAGACCAGCGCTGTCAATAGCAGGGGCAGGACAGCAAGAGGAGGCTGGGGAACCCCACAGTGGCAGAACACCAGGGCCCGGAGGCAAGACAACCTTTTCAACCCTGATAGTTCTCCCACTGCTTTGGACCCTTATGTTTTCTTGGTATGCTGGTGACATATATCACTTGTTCTCTGTCACCCTGGGGGACCCCAATACAGTAGGAAGGGAGCTCACTGCAGAACATGTGAAAGGGCCATTGTGGGATCGTAGTAAAGGGGTAAAGGGCCCCAGGATAGATAAAATATATATAGATAGATGGATCTATCTATCTATCTATCTATCTATCTATCTATCTATCTATCTATCTATCTATCTATCTATCTATCTATCTATCTATATTTGCATTTTATATTGCCCCCCTATTTTTGTCCCTGTCCCCCCGTGTGCCCCCCCTAAATATGAAAGCTGGAGACGCCACTGATCACAGGTGATATAATTTGCTGCTCAGTGATTACAGTATTCTAGTCTGCATTTCCCCCAAGGTAATACTTAAAATCTGGCCTGTTGGTGGGTCCCGAGGACTGGAGTTGAGAACCACTGATTTAGAGAGACCATATGGGTCTGATAATTGATACATTACAAAGAGAATACAATCATTTACATAGATCATCTGATAAACAAACTCTCACCTCTAATGCAAGTACCACTCCAAGGGACCACCAAAACCTCAAAATGGACAGTCTAGCAAAGTATAAGTATGTCATAGAAGGGATATAACCCTTAATTGAATCTGCAGAGAAATACCACTAATTAGGCTTGAACAAAATAGATTGTATCTAATGAAACATCATTGATCCATTTTCACCTAACCTGCTTCAGTAAGTGGCCAAGGGAAAGGAGTAATAGCATCACTAAGTGAAACCACATCAGAAAATAGTGTATGGCTTCATAAAAGCTGTATCACCTAAGGGGACATATAACACGGCCATGATTATCATGTCAGTGACTCCACTCATCATGTATTGTCTTATGTAAATACACACATTTTTGAAAGCCAAATGCAGCTTCTAATTGACTTCAAAAAGGGTGGGCTCGGGGCACAGAGCACTGCGCCCCGAGCCCACCCACTTGTGTGACATTAGCGAATTAATATTCGCTAAAGTCTTTCTGCTTCTCATCCCGGGCCAATCAGGAACAGGGTCCTGAGACCCGATTGGCCAGGGAGTCTTAGGACTCCCAGCCAATCAGATCTCAGGACCTGCTTCCTGTTTGGCTGGGAGGAGAAGCAATGTTCCAGACTCTTCCCTCCACATGCTGCAGGCTATGTGCAGCGAGGTGCAGCAGGTGGAGGGGCAGCAACAGCCTCTTCCAGGAGCACTACCCCAGATCAATCAGTGCACCAACACCACCACCTCATCATCGTCCTCCTCCCTGCACCTCTACCACAGCGACAGCCTCCTCCAGGAGCCCTACCCCAGATCAAGCAGTGCACCAACACCACCACCTTGTCATTGTCCTCCTCCCTGCACCTCTACCGCAGCAACAGCGAGAGGAGGCCGCCTGGATTGACAGCTAAGGATAAGGGAAGGCCATGAATCGCCGCCTTCCCATTCGTTTGATCGAACGGGAAGGCCCCCCCCTAAAAAAAAAAAAGTGCACCAGCCGCCACTGCTCGCAGTGCAGGGCATAGTAGCACAAAGCACAAGCAAAGCGGCAAAAGGGAAAAATTGATAGCAACCAGTAAATAAAATATCATAGATTTCAATTTTAAAACAAGCTGTTTGCCCAGAGGAGATGAAAGAGAAGTAAATGGCAATAAACGCTAAGAGATAAAGACAGGCTGTTCCTGAGGGATAGGAGGTGAATGCGAACACCATCTGCTGAGCCAGGCCGGCTCTTATTCTTAGAAAGCTTTATTCCGATGGCTTTTAGGCTTTTCCCGTAGACTCCCCAGCACCAGGCTTCACATCGTGTCCTGCCCGTGATGGCGTCATTACAAATGTCTGGGCCGCTTACAGCAGGCCGAAGACAGGAAAGACAGGAAAGAGTATGTGTAATTAGCGCTCCTTGCTCGCAGAAGTTTCTATGTGTCTCTGTAGCAGCATCAATCCCCCATTGACTAGTATGAATATTTCTAAAAATAAAGAGGTTGCATGTGGTGACAGTATAAAAAATGTAAGACAATTACTATAAGTGAACAGAATCTTATGGGAAGGAATTTTAGATGTTATTGGAGGAGATTATGGAATTCATGGTTGAAGAGACCCTGCCATGCATTAAAAATGTTCATATTTTAAACACCCTGCAATATTTTATAAATGCAAAATACATTCATGCATAAATACTCTGCAAACAAAGAGTGTACTTAAAGTGGAGTTCCACCCACTTTTACAACTCTTCAGCATTCCTCACTAAACTGTGCACTGTAAACAAATTGGATATTTTTTCATTTTTTTTCTCAGCACCTACTGTATATCTGCTGTATTCATTTTTCACTTCCTCCTCCCTGGCCGCGGCCCATCGCATCATTTCCTGTTTGCAATGCCTTCTGGGAAGGGGCGGCAACTTCCTCTGACACTGCCGTTGCTATGGAAACCTGACCTGAAGCCTATTACACAGCTTGTGCTGCACTGAGCATGTGCGAGATCTGCAAGGATGAGATCCAGGAAGAAATACAGTTTGGCTTCAGATGCCCACACTTAAGATGGCCACGGCCTGCTGTAAGTTTATAATATAACAAACTACTGCTATAAACTAACAAAACAGACCTTAGTTTACAGACTAACTTTACTAGAATACATTAAGCTTGTGTATTATAGGGGTATTTTTATTTAAAAAGTATAATTTCGGCTGGAACCCCACCTGTATTACTTACATTTGCCACTTCCAATTCTGCTCAACTCTGCTCTGTTCTAGAGGAAGTGTCCCCCGGATTCTGCTTATAAACGGACAATTCTGGAATGGTTGCTGGCCTACACAGCTTTCACTGGTTCCTCCTGCTATAAATATAGTATAAATGTTCATGAAAACCAAGGACACTAGGTGTGGAAGATGCTACCTAAGACCCAGAAACCTAGGTGCCAGGAAGCAGAAGCCACCTGCATCCTAGCAACGAAGGATGCTAGGCAGCAAGAGTTGCTTGCATCCTTGCAACCTAGGACTTCCAATTCTGCTCAATTCTGCTCTGTTCTAGAGGAAGTGTCCCCCGAATTCTGCTTATAAACAGACAATTCTGGAATGGTTGCTGTCCTGAGTCCCACGCAGCTTTCACTGGTTCCTCCTGCTGGCGATTTGTGAACATTTACCAGCATACCACGTTTTAGTATACATGTTCATGATTTGCGCTGAAAACCAAGTACACTAGTTGTGGAAGATGTTACCTAAGACCCAGAAACCTAGGTGCCAGGAAGCAGAAGCCACCTGCGTCCTAGCAACGAAGGATGCTAGGCAGCAAGAGTAACTTACATCCTTGCAACCTAGGTCTTCCAATTCTGCTCTTTTCTAGAGGAAGTGTCCCCTGAATTCTGCTTATAAACGGACAATTCTTGAATGGTTGCTGTCCTGAGTCCCACACGGCTTTCACTGGTTCCTCCTGCTGGCGATTTGTGAACATTTACAAGCATACCACGTTTTAGTATACATGTTCATGATTTGCGCTGAAAACCAAGGACACTAGGTGTGCTAGATGCTACCTAAGACCCAGAAACCTAGGTGCCAGGAAGCAGAAGCCACCCGCGTCCTAGCAACGAAGGATGCTAGGCAGCAAGAGTTGCTTGCACCCTAGCAACCTAGGACTCTAGGCGTCAAGGTTGCTAGGATGCAAAAGCTCTGCTTGTGTCCTACCAGCAAAGGTCACTAGGTGGCAAAAGCTGCTGTATGCATATGAACGTTAGTACAAACGGCCAGCAAGATCCAATGTAAAATCATACGGCCGTGTACATGAGAACTTATAGCTGAAGTTTAGGTATGGCTTTTTGTGCATAGCTACACTGGTCTAGCTTGGGCCAATCTAAGTATGTATGTGCCATACTTGTTGGATCACTCTGAACAGAGACATGCTGCAGGAGACAATTAAAGCCTGAAGACAAGTTACTTGAGACTGCTAGAGATCATTGTTATTACAGCCCCTATAAAAGTCAATTTTTTTTTTTATTTTAACTACTGGAATAAAATAAAACTTTTTTTGCACTCCAAGTCCTGGCTTCTAAGGCCTGAGAGCCACACAATGGAGGCAAAGGGCCTCATATTGTTGGGTACCGGGGATTAGTGCAAGTTAGTTATATATGCCATGATAAAGGAGTCCTGCACATTGAAATCCATATTTAGGACCTTATGCCTGTAAATAACAGTTGATTGACTTTAAAGAGGCTATGACAGCTAGATTTGTGTCCTAAAAGGCATGGGATCATTGTCTGATCTGTAAGCTGGTATTATTTATGGACACCAAATCCAGGTAGTCCCAAGTTGAGTCTTGATCTATCTGATGGAGTTTGCTGTACATTAGTCAATCCTGTAAAATTGGTATTCACCCTACCGTGCCAACATATCTCTCTAGATTGGACAACCTCTATCTCCATTGGAGACACATGTTGACATCCCATCCTTTGTGTTCACGTGTTTGTTTGGGCACTAGGCCTTCAGAGACAGGGAATTGTAATTTCCAGTTCATTCAGCAAATGTGTACAAAGACAGAATGAAGAAATAGCTGTGAATTCTTACTATTATTGTCCCGATGTTGGAAGCTTTGTATGTGATATTGGTTTGTAACACAGCCAATACCTTCAGTATTCAGCCAAAATAATACAATTGTATGTTCCCTAAAGGGCTGTTTCTCAGAGTTTATCGAAGGGTTGCCAAAAACGAGCAAACATTGGTAGTTGCCGGGGCAGTGGAGAAAAACACATCTATTGCCGTTTAGATTTGAAGGCACATTGGAAAAGGTCAAAAGAAGGATATAACTACAATTAATATAGTGACTCCAGCTCTCCAGCTATATGGTGAAATACAATATATATATATATATATATATATATATATATATATATATATATACACAGTATGCAGTGGAACCTTGGTTTACGAGTAACGCGGTTAACAAGTGTTTTGTTAGACGAGCACCTTTTTTTAAAAATTCTGATTCGGTTGGCGAGTGTTGTCTCGCAAACAAGCAGAATTCAAGCTAATGGGGTATGCAGTACCGCATTTGGCCAGAGGTGCGGGGGCGCCAGGGACACTCGGAACAGTTCGGAGCCATTCAGAAATACTCGGAATCACTCGGAAATACTCAGAGACACTCGGAAATACTCCATTCCCAAGTGTTTCCGAGGCTTTCCGAGTTCAGCCAAGCTGTCCCCGAGTATTTCCGAGGCTCTTTGGCGCCCCCCCCCCACCGCTGGCCACATGCGGTATTGCATGTAATAGAAATAGATGCAGAACAAATTATCTTCATTTTCATTGACTTCTATGGGAAAACTCGCTTTGATATGCGAGTGCTTTGGATTATTCTCCTGGAACAGATTATGCTCGTAATCCAAGGTTCCACTGTATATATATATATATATATATATATATATATATATATATATATATACGCTATATTGCCAGAGGCACCCAGGTTGAAAAAAGGCTGATCTACAGTATATACTGTACACTATATTGCCAAAAGTATTGGGACGCCTGCCTCTACAAACTCATGAACATTAATGGCATCCCAGTCTTAGTCCGTAGGGTTCAATATTGAGTTGGCCCACCCTTTGCAGCTATAACAGCCTCAACTCTTCTGGGAAGGCCGTCCACAGGGTTTAGGAGTGTGTCTATGGGAATGTTTGACCATTCTTCCAGAAGAGCGTTTGTTGAGGTCAGGTACTGATGTTGGACGAGAAGGCCTGGCTTTCAGTCTCCGGTCTAGGTGTTCTATCGGGTTGAGGTCAGGACTTGCACATTTTTTAAAAGTGAGACACTAATATAATAACAGATAATAAATAAATAAATATTAATGGTATAAAAAAATTAGAAGTTAAAAAAAATAAATAAAACCAGCAGAAAAATAATAGCTAAGGGGAGCAAGGGAAGGAATGAGTTAACCAGGGCTGACTGGAGTTAAAGCGGTTGTATACCCCGCTTGGTGATTTTTACCCACAGGTAAGCCTATAACAAGGCTTACTGTAGGTAAAATTAATATCTCCTATGCCTGCACGGTTTAGGAGATATTCACCCTCCATGCAGCCACTGGCTCAGTGGCGCATGCGCTCTGAAGGTCCGGCGTAACGTGTCGGAACTTCAGAGCTTCTTGCTGGAATGGAGTGTTCCCGCGCACATGCGCGGGAGTGACGTCATCGCAGCTCCAGCCACTCACAGCGCCGGAGCCATCAAAACCCGTAAGGAACATGTCAGCCCCCTCAGCTGTGACCAGGCGCTGCTGTGGGGGCTTCATTCTAAGGTACATATTTCATAATGTGCTAGTATGTGATCCATACTAGCACATTATGCCGTTGTCTTGCAGGTTTGTTTTTTGTTTTTGTTTTTTCAGTGGTTTACTACCGCTTTAACTAAGGATTTGATATTTATATAAATTAAACAGTAATAATAATGTAATAATAGTGTTGTTAGATTGCTTAAGAGCTCATGAACACTACATCTCAAAAAAAAAGCTGCTTTTACAGGCATTTAAACTTTTATTTCTCTGCCTAAGCTTGAAGAAGTTTGTGCTTTTTTGTGCTCTTTTGAGTGTTTTTATTGAGCTTCTTTGAGCTTCTACTACTACTACTGTGATTTTCAGTATGTCCCATCCGTAGAATGTGTCACACAATCTCCTGTAGCATTCCTGCATTCTACAGCTATAACTTTAACATGTCTGCAATCTCTAAAGCTGGCCATATACAGATCGAAATGTGGCCGGTTCAGCAGGGACCTGCCGAGAATCAATTCATGTAAGGGCAGGCTGAATGGGTACAACCAGCCTCTCTGACTTTTTATATGCAATTACTGCCAGCAGCTATAGCCACTAGCAATAATCATTGTGTTCTGCTGATCGGGAAGACTCCCTGCGCCCCCCAAATGCTTACACATGCTTGTAATGCCACGTACACAAGAGCGGACTTTCCGGCAGACTAGGTCCGACGGACTTTTAGACGGACTTTCTGACTAGGTCCGACGGACTTTCCAAACCAACGGACTTGGCCACACATGATAGGACTAAGTCCGTTCATAAGTCCGTTCATAAGTCCGTTCATAAGTCCGTTCATAAGTCCGTTCATAAGTCCGTTCGGTTTGAACATGATGATGTAAACGCGACTAAAAAAAGAAGTTCAATAGCCAGTAGCCAATATCTTCCCTTGCGTCGTATTTGGTCCGTCGGACTAGCACACAGATGAACAGTTTTCCCAATTTTAGTCCGTCGGACTTTGAGTCCGTTGGACAGATTTCAAACATGTTCTATTTCTAGGTCTGTCGGATTTTTATCCCGAAAAGCTATCTGATTAGCCCACACACTATCGGATTGTCCCCTGGACTAATCCCGTTGGACCTAGTCCGCCAGAAAGTCCGCTCGTGTGTACGCGGCATAAGGCCACTCAAGCAGGCCATAGATATGTCAAAAATTTTACGGAAATTCCTGTTGTTCAGGTTGTTAATTCTTAGCATCCTTAGTGTGCCAGCTGCGACACATAATTTTCGCGCTTCAATCGAAAATGCCTAATCCGACATGCTGGATTTATTTTAGAAAAAGAAAACAAATGATGGCACAATTGTATGGACCATTTTCGTTTTTCCATCAACAGAACGTTCAGTTTCTTTTTTCAGTTCGGCTCATCCGTAGAGGCAACCTGTGAAGCTCTGGTGAACTCCATGCCCAAGAGGGTTAAGGCAGTGCTGGAAAATAATGGTGGCCACACAAAATATTGACACTTTGGGCCCAATTTGGACATTTTCACTTAGGGGTGTACTCACTTTTGTTGCCAGCGGTTTAGACATTAATGGCTGTGTGTTGAGTTATTTTGAGGGGACAGCAAATTTACACTGTTATACAAGCTGTACACTCACTACTTTACATTGTAGCAAAGTGTCATTTCTTCAGTGTTGTCACATGAAAAGATAGAAGAAAATATTTACAAAAATGTGAGGGGTGTACTCACTTTTGTGAGATGCTGCATCTATATATATCTAATCTCTCTATCTCTAACTATCTGTCTGTCTATATCCGTCCAGTAATGAATTAGTATTCTATTAGTCTAATAACATTTTTTTTCATAGCTCTAGTGAGAATAAAAAGCACTTATACAAAAAAAGATTCTCAGCGCTCGAGATTTGTCATTCAGCCAAGCATGAAAGTGATACCCGTAGAATGGCAGAAAGTCTCGTCAGCTGGATCCATTAACACTGGTATTGCAGCTAAAACATGTAATCAAGGCGGTAGATAACCAGTACTGCAGCCAAATGCTCTTCTTCCGATCTCATTGGGCCATAATGGTATCTTTCTGCACAGCGTGTTTATGAAGCATGATGGAGGGGACGCCTGATTTGGCGGTTGTCTTTTAAACAGGTCAGATAAATGTAGAGCACAACAATTTCACCATATATATATATATACTGTATATACGCATATACAATATATACTGTATATTTCATATTAAGTTAATGGAACTGATGAAAAAGAATGTGCGAGAGACAGGGGGGGAAAGGTTGGGACTTTGAATGAGGCACATATGTATTGTGCCTCCATCCCTAATTCAATTAAATGAGAAAGGAGATTGGGGCTTTAAATGAGGCTCTCGACTTTGTGGGGGTATATAGTTGGAAAAACATGTTTAATGACATGAAGGATACATAAAGTGCATATCAATCGTATATAACAAATAAAAAATGTTTGATTCATAAAAATACACATGCAAATATGTGTATAACATGGACATCAAGGATACATGATAATATCAAATTGTCAACACATGATTATATGGAAAGATTTGATGAGAGTAATTCCCGTGAAATTCATATATATATATATATATATATATATATATATATATATTTATTTATTTATTTATATATACACACATGTCAGTGGGGCAGCACAATGCAATATAAATAGCATGATGTAAAAAGATATGAACATGATTTCTTAGTAAACAATAGACTGGTTTGATTGCTGATACGGGCATGTATTGGCATCCTGAATATGCCCAACGCGTTTCGTGTATGAACAGGGGCAGATTTTCATAAATATCTATAAATATCTATAAATATTTCATAGATATATCTATATAGATATATCTATATCTATATTTCATCTTTATCTATAAAGAGTATAATTATAATTAGTCTAGTGCGACACTGAACATAACAGGAGAAGGCAAATTTGTACAGTCCTGGGTACTTACATACAGGGAGTTAATGGTGGGGATATGTTGAATGAGAGACCAGGGCCAAAAGGAGGTGTCCCGGGAGTTGAGGTATTATGCAAAAAGGGCGCACACCAATGGCCCCCCAGAACACAAGCGGCCGATCTTGGTGGGGAACCAGACTATAAACCCCCACAAAGTCAAGAGCCTCATTTAAAGTCCCAATCTCCATTCTCATTTGATGAAAAAGAATGGACTATCTAAGTGGCTTTCTTCATTATTAAATGAAAGGTGCAATGATTTATGTATTAAACTATACTTTTTATCTATTGAAAACCTTTATTCTTTTTTTTTACAGATTTAATACAGGGAGCATCCATAAATGTCTGTTTGCAGAGTATGATGGGCTTACTGATGAGCAAGCCCAGCTCCTGCCTTGATGACTCCTGCAGATAGAAGATCCACCACAATACCATCACTGCTAAAACAGACATGGAAGCCATGTCAGGAAAGCAATATCGTAAATCTCTTCTTAAACACCTACTCAGCGCTGCTAGAGCTTGCATCCCAAGTCAATGGAAGCAACAGTCTGCTCCGACTGTGGCCCAATGGTTCGCAAGGGTCAATGATATCGAACGAATGGAGGACCTCACTGCTACGATCCGGGACAAATCCGAGGAACATAAGACCAGGTGGTTTTATTGGACCCAGTTCCGCTTCTCAGGGGAATACCTCCGGGAGACATAGCCAGGCCACATTAAATACCAGAGGCTCTTGTTCCTATTCATGACCGCCAGTTGGCCTGGGGAGTTGAGGGCGGTCCTTGCTCTCTAGGTGGACTTCTAACTCCCCCCCCCACTCTTCTACCATACCACCCTCCTTCTTTCCCTCTTTTTCATTCCCCTTTCTCACTCTCTCTTCTTCTCTTTATTCTCCTTTATTCTTTTCCTCTATTTTAATCCAAAAAACTTGGTATGATTTGACCTCAGTCGGTCACCCAGCAGCACCCTTCCCCTATGTACAGATACTCAATTTCTCCTTGGATACTAGGGAGAATCCATAGAGCATCATAATTGATCAGTTCCACCTTCAAGGCGAAGCCCTAGTCCTATACCCCCAGGGTATCCTAGTATCTTGTATGCTTACTGAACTGTCTCTGTTATGCAGTGGCGTAGCGTGGGTTGTCAGCACCCGAGGCAAGGCAAGTAATTTGCGCCCCCCCCCTAACCTGCGGACTTTTAGCTATCCCTCAGTCCCTTCAAATACAATAGTACTGACCTACCTGATTCCTATACTGACCACTACACTGAGAACTACACTGTCCACTACACTGACCACTATACTATACTGACCACTATACTATACTGACCACTATACTATACTGTCCACTATATTACACTTACCACTACACTGTCCACTATACTGACCACCATACTACACTGTCCACTATACTGACCACTATACTACACTACACTGTCCACTATACTACACTGTCCACTATACTACATTACACTGACCACTATACTACATTACACTGACCACTATACTACACTACACTTGACCACCATACTACACTGACCACAATACTACACTGACCACTATACTACACTACACTGTCCACTATACTACACTATACTTGACCACCACACTATACTGACCACCATACTACACTGACCACTATACTACACTACACTGTCCACTATACTACACTATACTGACCACCATACTACACTATACTGACCACCATACTACACTGACCACTATACTACACTATACTGACCACCATACTACACTGTCCACTATACTACACTACACTGTCCACTATACTACACTATACTGACCACTATACTACACTATACTGACCACCATACTTCACTGACCACTATACTACACTGTCCACTATACTACACTATACTGACCACCATACTACACTGTCCACTATACTACACTATACTGACCACCATACTACACTGACCACTATACTACACTGTCCACTGTACTACACTATACTGACCACCATACTACACTGTCCACTATACTACAGTATACTGACCACCATACTACACTGACCACTATACTACACTGTCCACTATACTACACTGACCACCATACTACACTGTCCACTATACTACACTATACTGACCACCATACTACACTATACTGACCACTATACTACACTGTCCACTATACTACACTGACCACCATACTACACTGTCCACTATACTACACTGTCCACTATACTACACTATACTGACCACCATACTACACTATACTGACCACTATACTACACTGTCCACTATACTACACTGTCCACCATACTACACTGTCCACTATACTACACTGTCCACTATACTACACTATACTGACCACCATACTACACTATACTGACCACCATACTACACTGACCACTATACTACACTGTCCACTATACTACACTATACTGACCACCATACTACACTATACTGACCACCATACTACACTGACCACTATACTACACTATACTGACCACCATACTACACTGACCACTATACTATACTGACCACTATACTACACTATACTGACCACCATACTAAACTATACTGACCACTATACTACACTGACCACTATACTACACTGTCCACTATACTACACTATACTGACCACCATACTACACTGTCCACTATACTACACTATACTGACCACCATACTACACTGACCACTATACTACACTGTCCACTATACTACACTGTCCACTATACTACATTACACTGACCACTATACTACACTGACCACTATACTACACTGTCCACTATACTATACTGTCCACTATACTACACTAACCACTACACTACACTGTCCACTATACTACACTGTCCACTATACTACACTGACCACTATACTACACTATACTGACCACCATACTACACTGACCACTATACTACACTATACTGACCACTATACTACACTGTCCACTATACTACACTGACCACCATACTACACTGACCACCATACTACACTGACCACTATACTATACTGTCCACTATACTACACTGTCCACTATACTATACTGTACACTATACTACACTAACCACTACACTACACTGTCCACTATACTACACTACACTGACCACCATACTACACTGACCACCATACTACACTGTCCACTATACTACACTGACCACTATACTACACTGACCACCATACTACACTGTCCACTATACTACACTATACTGTCCACTATACTACACTGTCCACTATACTAACCACTACACTACACTGTCCACTATACTACACTACACTGACCACCATACTACACTGTCCACTATACTACACTGTCCACCATACTACACTGTCCACTATACTACACTGTCCACCATACTACACTGTCCACCATACTACACTGACCACCATACTACACTGACCACTACACTACACTGACCTCCATACTAAACTACACAATACTGACCACTATACTAACCAGTATACTATACTACACTAACCACTATACTGACCACCATACTACACTAACCACTATACTACACTACACTGTCCACTACACTAACCACCATACTAACCACTATACTTCACTACACTGACCTCCATACTAAACTACACTATACTGACCACTATACTAACCACTATACTATACTACACTAACCACTATACTGTCCACTACACTGCCCCCCATACTGACCACTACACTACACTGACCTCCATACTAAACTACACTATAATGACCACTATACTACAGTACACTGTCCACTATACTGCCCCCCCATACTGACCACTACACTACACTGACCTCCATACTAAACTACACTATAATGACCACTATACTACACTACACTGTCCTGCCTACAGTCTCTCTCTCTCGCCCCTCGCCCCCCCCCCACCCCCCCCCCGCCAGTAACAAGACTCTCACTCACCTTCTTATCCTGGCTGCATCGATCCGGAGGAGGAGGAGAAGACAGCGGCGGCTCACATTCTTCTCTCCCCTGCGCTCTGCTTGCTGCCATGTTCAGTGTCCAGCGCCCTGTGATTGGGCGTATGGGGGGTCATGTGCGGAGGCGGGACTTCAGGAGCGATCGAGGACAGGCCAGCCCTACGCCTCACATGACCCCCATACACCCAATCACAGGGCGCCGGACACTTAACATGGCGGCCGGAGCCCGGGGACACAGGGATTAGAAATTAGGAGGAGGCAGCCAGTGACACATACTGGCGCCCCCCTAACCCCCCACGCTACGCCACATGCTTTTATGTAATCTTGAGTTTACTTATCTTTTGTTCAGATAATACTACCTGATGTCCATGTGTAGGCTACTTTGTTAACACTACATATTCTGTGAAGTTATCGTCTCATTGTATGTGAGCCAGGCCTACTTGTCCATATCCACACTTCTTCTGAAAGAATGGTCAAACATTCCCATAGCGACACTGCTAAACCTTGTCAACAGCCTTCCCAAAATTTGAAGCTTTTCGGGTCATTCGTTATGATCGCAATTTGTTAAATTCATAAATTCGTATATTCGCTATTTGAAAGATTCGTAAATTCAAAAATTCGTAGATTTGTAAATTCGAAAATTCGAAAATCTATAAATGAGAAACAAAATCCGAAAATTCGAAAGAATAAATAACTAACTAATAATGACTAGCTATTAAATTATACTGTAGGTATTGGAAATTCCTTTTCAAATTTGGCTGTTAGTGAAAGCAACGGATATGAATTTATCCGAAGTTACGAATTATCCGAAATAACAAATGCTGCATCTCAACAAATGGAACGGAACTAATTAAAGGGGTTGTAAACCCTCATGTTTTTTCACCTTATTACATCCTATGCATTTAGGTGAAAAAACACCTGATAGTGACTGCCCCCCCCCCCCCCCCCCCGTTTTACTTACCTGAGCCCCGTATTTCCCTCGGCGGGGACGCGCTGTCCCTCTGTCCATGGGGTCCCGACTCTTGATTGAATAGATTGATAGCAGCGCAGCCATTGGCTCCCGCTGCTGTCAATCAAATTCAATGATGCGGGTGCCGGGGCCGAGTTCAGCATTCGTGTCTATGGACGTAAATGATGGACTCGGGAGCGCGCCCACAAGGTAACCCTCCAGGGGAGCTTTTCTCCTAGGGGGCTTATACTATGTGGGGAGGAGCCTCGAGAACCGCCAAGGGACCCCAGAAGAGGAGGATCAGGGCCACACTGTGCAAAACGAGCTGCACAGTGGAGGTAAGTATGACATGTTTGTTTAAAAAAAAAAAAACAGCATTTACAATCACTTTAATAATAAATAATAATAATAAAATATTTTTATTATTATAATTGTTATTTATTATTATTAATTTGTTCTATTCATTTAGATACGGCATCCGTTTTTTCGGATAATTCGTAACTTCGGATAAATTCGTATTAGTTACGTTCACTAACAGCCAAATTTGAAAGGAAATTCCAATACCTATAATTTAATAGTTAGTAATAGTTAATTTATTATTAGTTAGTTATTATTTCAGATTTTCGAATTTTCGGGTTTTCGGATTTTCGAATCTACTAATTTTCGAATTTACGAATTGACAAATTTACGAATTTTCGAATATTCGACTTTACGAATATTAGGAAAAGTTTGCTAAGCGGGTTTTCGTTAATTTGGATGTCTTCTGGGCTCTCGCGGCTCCTTCCCGCATCGTATAACCCCCTAGGGCAGTGGTGGCGAACCTTGGCACCCCAGATGTTTTGGAACTACATTTCCCATGATGCTCATGCACTCTGCAGTGTAGTTGAGCATCATGGGAAATGGAGTTCCAAAACATCTGGGGTGCCAAGGTTCGCCATCACTGCCCTAGGGGAAACGCTCTGCCAGGGGGGTTAGCTCCCGAGTCCAGAATGTGCGTCTATTGAC
The DNA here is from genome assembly GCA_037952835.1 of Lithobates septentrionalis. Lineage (NCBI taxonomy): Eukaryota > Metazoa > Chordata > Amphibia > Anura > Ranidae > Lithobates > Lithobates septentrionalis. The sequence continues at coordinate 569,285 of JBBDGP010001620.1, forward strand.
ACAGAATGCCGGACTCGGCCCCGTCCCACCCCGCGTCATTGGATTGGATTGACAGCAGTGGGAGCCAATGGCTGCGCTGCTATCAATCTATCCAATCAAGAGCCGAGAACCCACGGGCAGAGAGGAAGAGCGAGGGATCGAAGGGCTCAGGTGAGTAAAACGAGGGGGCTGGGGGGGCCGGTCACTGTCAGAAGTTTGGATGCATAGGATGTATCAAGGTGAAAAAACACGAAGGTTTACAACCCCTTTAAGTATCACTCTGAAAATATCGCCCAAGTATCGTCTCAGCCCTGCCTAATCAATAAAATGATGCATTGATCGCACGGACCGTTTTATATGGAAGGCTAGATCAGGATTTCATGATGGATGTGACAGGGGCCCTAATTAAAATAGACCGGAGAGATGAATCATTTTTTTCCCCGGTTGAGGGGCCTTACCTTGCCTTCGGCGCTATAGAATTTCAATACGACACCTTGCTTTTGATTAAGAGTGCTGTTGGGAGCTGGGAGGACGGGAGGGGACTCCGAGGAAGACAAGCAAACTTCACTAGCCTTGGGCTAAAATAAAAGCCATTTAAACTCTGCCTTCTGACAAGCAGTGCATGCAACCAGGCAGGAGCAGAACGCCAACCGGGAGGGGAAGGGAAAGGAAAGAATTTTTTTTTTTTTTTTTTTTTTTTAATGGGATGATGAAATCACAACTTTCTCCCAAAGTGGTTTTTTGGAGATCATGAGAACAGTAAACACACCGGGCAGGGTTTTATAGCCCTCCCGGGGCCTCCCGTTACAATCTGTCATCAAGCGGCTCCCAGCTTCTACTCTGGATGCTGATTTGTACAGACTTCCAGCAGATTTCCAAAGCTAGGCTGCTAGAATAAGCAAGCAGAAGCTTTTTTTTTACTACGAAAGAGACTGCATTGCCTTATTGCCAATGCCACTTAGACCTTCAGCAACACACATCCCAGCTTAAAGCTGGATTTTAATCTGCTGGTGTTTTGCCTTCCCTGGAGCTCAAAAAATGAAACCTTTCCATTCTTATTACATAGCTTGTTTTAGACCCAGTGACATTAAAGTGGTGTTCCATCGAGAAAAAAAAAAAAAGCATGACTGTTCCTAAAAAAATAAAAATAAAAAAAAAATTTGGAATTTTTTTTTTTTTTTTACTCACCTCTAAATGGCTGTTGCTAGGGAGTCCCTCGTAGTCTGCCTCCTTCAGTGCCCGGGCTGGTGATATCACTTCCCCTTGGAGCAGGAAGGGCTCAGCTCTGCCCCCTCCCTCTTGTCAATCATCTGGGACACATTACAGGTCCCAGATGACTGAGCGGCCAATCACGGCGAGCGGCGCCACTCACGCATGCGCAGTTGCAGTATTTGTAGCGGCTGACTTTTAATTTTTTTTTTTTAAATGGGAACTCCTCTTTAACACATAGGGGGTTATTTATGAAAGGCAAATCCACTTTGCACTAGAAGTGCAAACTACAAGTGCAAAGTGCACTTGAAATTGCACTGAAAGCGCCGCGCTCCGTGATTGGCTGCTCAGTCATCTGGGACCTGTAATGTGTCCCAGATGATTGACAAGAGGGAGGGGGCAGAGCTGAGCCCTTCCTGCGCCAAGGGGGAAGTGATATCACCAGCCCAGGCACTGAAGAAGGCAGGCAATAGCGCAAAGTGGGTTTGCCTTTCGTAAATAACCCCCAGAGTCTCTGTGCTTCTCTATGGCAGTGTTTCTCAACTCCAGTCCTCAAGGCGCCCCAACAGGTCATGTTTTCAGGCTTTCCATTATTTTGAATAGATGATTTGATCAGTTTCACTGCCTTAGTAATTACCACTGCCGTTCCATCTGAGGGAAATCCTGAAAACGTGACCTGTTGGTGCGCCTTGAGGACTGGAGTTGAGAAGCACTGGTCTATGCAATGCAGGTCATCAAAGCTGGTGGTAGGTGCAAGCAGGGTTCTGTGCCTACACTATATTGCCAAAAGTATTGGGACACCTGCCTTTTCTGCCTTTTTACACACACATTTATACATTATATTTAGCACTTTTTTCAGCACATTTGTTTGGTGATCTTTGTTATATATAAGACTGCAGAAAAACAGGTACAACTTCATAGCTCCCAACTGTCCCTGATTTGGAGCAATGTCCCTCTGTCCCTCTTTCCCCATCATTTGTCCCTCATTTTGGTCTGATCTTTATAGTTGTATATAAAATGCACTTTTTAGCTTTCAAAAACCAGCACTAAACCTTTCATCCAATTTCTAAATTGCTGCATTTGTAAATTTTTAAAGCCAATATAAAGGAATAATAGTGGTAAAAAAAAAAGCTCTTGTGGATTTAATTAATCTTTTTTTTTGGTTAATTTTCCTTTAAGGGGGTGTGGCAGGGGGCGTGTCCTATGCATACATATGTTTGGTAGTAGGTGTCCCTCATCTCAAAATGTTGGGAAGTATGCAACTTACACGTTATTGCCTTTACACACACATGAACTAGACATGTGCATATAAAATGTATTTCATTTCGTTTCATCTTAAATTGTTAATCTAGTTATTTTTGTTTAGGTAAATTCAGTTGATTTGTTCAATTTAAATTCAGAATTCATATTCGGAATCTTCAAATTTTTTTTTGAATTTTAAAGATTTCTTTTGATTCGAAACGTTCAAATCGATAAATTTCAAAATGGTCGAAACGATAACGTTATATTGTTTTCGATTCAAATGCAGCAAAGTGAACAAACAAAAGAAAAATCTTCATCAAATGATTACAATGACTCTTTAAATCACCTTTGGCTTAACAAAAACAGCATTATTTCAAAATGCTACTCTTATGCCCCGTACACACGATCGGACATTGATCGGACATTGATCGGACATTGATCGGACATTGATCAGACATTGATCGGACATTGATGGGACATTGATGGGACATTGATCGGACATTGATCGGACATTGATTGGACATTGATCGGACATTGATCAGACATTGATCGGACATTGATGGGACATTGATCGGACATTGATGGGACATTGATCAGACATTGATCGGACATTGATGGGACATTGATCGGACATTGATGGGACATTGATCGGACTTTGTTCGGACATTCCGACAACAAAATCCATCAGATTTTTTCTGACGGATATTGGCTCAAACTTGTCTTGCACACACACGGTCGCACGAGGTTGTCGGAAAATCCGATCATTCTGAACGCGGTGACGTAAAACACGTACGTCGGGACTATAAACAGGGCAGTAGCCAATAGCTTTCGTCTCTTAATCTATTCTGAGCATGCGTGGCACTTTGTGAGTCGGATTTGTGTACACATGATTGGAATTTAACCGATCGGATTTTTTTGTCGGAAAATTTTATATCCTGCGCTCAAACTTTGAGTGTCGGAAATTCCTAAGGAAAAAGTCCGATGGAGCCCACACACGATCGGAATTTCCGACAACACAATCCGATCGCACTTTTTCCGTCGGAAAATCCGACCGTGTGTACAGGGCATAATAACACAAAATTTCAGCAAAATATGTAGTTCAAATTCGACTGGAGTTCAATGTAAAATCCAATTCGAATTTCAGTCCGAATTTCTGAAATTCGGATGAATTTTGTTTCGTTATTTGGAGCATTCAGGAAAATTAGTTTATATTGTAATTGGGGTATTCGGATATATCCGAATCTCCGAATAACAATAAATTTGTCCAAATATTAATTCGGAAGAAAGCTAACAGCGCATGTCTAGCAAGAACTTTAATGGCACCCCAGTCTTAGTCCGTAGGGTTCAATGCTGAGTTGGCCCACCCTTTGCAGCTATAACAGCTTTTCTTTCTTTGTTGTTCTTTCTCTCTCTCTCTCTCTCTGTATATACACTATATTATCAAAAGTATTGGGACGCCTGCCTTTACACGCACATGAACTTTAATGGCATCCCAGTCTTGGTCTATAGGGTTCAATATTGAGTTGGCCCACCCTACGTAGCTTCAATTCCTTCACAAGGCTGTCTACAAGGTTTAGGAGTGTGTCTATGGGAATGTTTGACCATTCTTTCAGAAGCACATTTGTGAGGTCAGACACTGATGTTGGACGAGAAGGCCTGGCTCGCAGTCTCCGCTCTAATTCATCCCAAAGGTGTTCTATCGGGTTGAGGTCAGGACTCTGTGCAGGCCTGTCAAGTTTCTCCACCCCAAACTCGCTATTTGTGCTCAACCAGCCCTCAGATACATCTCAAGAAAAAAAGAAAATTGTATTCAACTCGCTGAACTATATGGAAAAAGTTGATTATTACAAAAACATCAAATGTATATAAAACATTGGTACCACATCTCACACTCATACTGATAAAACTCAAGCATCCACCTCTCTCACAATCGGGCTACATGTAGACCATTGGCTGTGATTTCAAGCAAAAAGTTGGACTGCATAACTCATAAATTTAAAGTGGCAAAGTGATCCTAAAGGATCTCATGGATATAGGATGCTCCAGCTCATAGATTGGGTAGTCACATATCTGGGTGATCATACATCACAAGTCCGCCATTAAGAAGAAAAGTATAGACTGGTTCAAAATTCAAACTTGATGTTAGTACGTGGAACTGGCTTCATTAAAGATGTAGATATGGGTGCAAAACAGTTGCAGTGGTCTTGAGGGGGCCCCTTGTCAAAGCTTGATATAGTGTGAACCAACTGGCTAAGTTAAGACAAGTTGTGCCCTTTAAACTTGCATGCCACTACACCATCAATTCTGCTGATGACATAAAACCTTTGACATGAAAGGGATTTCCTGGTCCATCAAAATGCCCCTAGGAATACCAGTATGAGAGAACGTGGAACCACCTATCACCTTAAAACAGTGATGGCGAATCTTGGCACCCCAGATGTTTTGGAACTACATTTCCCATGATGCTCATGCACTCTGCAGTGTAGTTGAGCATCATGGGAAATGTAATTCCAAAACATCTGAGGTTCCAAGGTTCACCATCACATCCTTAGAGGATGCACTTCTGAGGGGGATTGCTTCTGGATACTGGGTGAAATCATCAAAGACTACCAATATGTGCCGGTGATGGATTTCAGCAGTTGGGCCCCACAGGTCCATAAAAAACTCTTTCAAGGACCTCAATTAAAGGGAAAAAACAAAATCGTACAGTACATCTGGGACCTTCCAGGCTTCTCAGGGTGATTCCCATGTCAATACATGCTGCACTTGGACGGCTACGGTAAGTCCAAGTCTGACTTAAGTTTCTCCTATAAGTTTAGGATACTCCTCAAATTTTGGTAGTCTCCTGTTAAAAAGGGTGCTAGCACAACTGACCACCGCTCCTTGGGTAGCCTCTCACATTCTGTGACACTCAAATATTCTGAAGTAATATTCAGCATCATCCTTCAAGGACAATTTTTCACAAAGTTTTCTGTACCAGCGGTCAAGGTGTGGAAGTTTCTTCCTGCACCACCATTTGCCTCTGTGACAGAGCCTGTATCTGCTTTTGTAGAGACAAACTTACTTGCTTTGAGGAGTCTTAGTGGGCTTCAGTCAGCTGTTGCATCTGCTGGCCAATTAGGGGATTTACTTCTTGCAGAAGAAGGCTAGTCTGCTGTTGGGTATTTGCCATTTGCATTTGCCAAACTAAGCTGTTTTAAAGCGCCTCCAAATTGTTCAATAATAGGTGTCTGCCCGCATCCTCCACCAAGTTGTAAGGGGGAAAAGCTCAACTGATAGTGGCAGTGGTAACCATGCACAAGACCGGGACACACAAGAACAGTTTGAGCAAGTTTGTCCTACACTTTTATTCAACAAGGCAGTTAATATAGATGGATGGCTTTGTACAGCCCATACAGTTCACAGCATAATAAACAAAACATTTGTTCATCTAAACCAACTAAACTCACATCATTTCCTAAAACAGTGTCCCCAATGGCTTCCCCAGAACAAAAAGTACATATACCTTTTTATGTATTTTATGTACCTTTTTAGTTAGCTTTTCACCCAGGAGCAAGCTTTCACAATGTAGACAGAGTGAGAATGTCTACATCAGTCAATTCACATACAGAAATTCCTGTTCACAGCTGACTAATAAGTGAGGTCTGTCTAACAGGTAAAACAGGGACCTAGGACTGGAGGCTTTATCCTAAACAACACTCTACAAAGCCTCTAGGCTCCAGAACCCAGTTCAGAATGTATTAAAATCTGAGAAAACAAAAGGTTTTCCTCCAAAACAAATACAAATCCTGGAGCCCCTTAGCATGTGTAGGTGAGAAAGTTTCTTGACATAAATACACAATGACTCAGTGAGGCACTGATTTTGGACAAAAAAAGCCTGTCTCTGCTTGAATTCATCCCAAAGGTGTTCTATCAGGTTGAGGTCAGGACTCTGTGGAGGCCAGTCAAGGTCCTCCAACCCAAACTCGCTCATCCAGGTCTTTATGGACCTTGCTTTTTGCATTGGTACGCAGTCATGTTGTAACAGGAAGGGGCCATCCCCCAAACTGTTCCCACAAAGTTGGGAGCATGAAATTGTCCAAAATGTCTTGGTATGCTGGCGCCTTAAAACTTCCCTTCACTGGAACTAAGGGGCCAAGTCCAACCCCTGAGGGGTTATGGTGAGGGGTTGTTTTTCAGGGGTTGGGCTTGGACGCTTAGTTCCAGTGAAGGGAACTCTTAAGGTGTCAGCATACCAAGACATTTTGAACAATTTCATGCTCCCAACTTTGTGGGAACAGTTTGAGGATGGCCCCTTCCTGTTCCAACATGACTGAGCACCAGTGCACAAAGGAAGGACATACTCACTAAACACACCCCTAAACCTTGTGGATACCTTCCCAGAAGATTTGAAGCTGTTATAGCTGCAATGGGTGGGCCAACTCGATATTGAACCCTACAGACTAAGACTGGATGCCATTAAAGTTAATTTGCGAGTAAAGGCAGGCGTCCCAATACTTTTGCTTTGTGCACTGGTCCAAATCATTTGGTGGAGGGGGGGGGGGTATGGTGAGGGGTTGTTTTTCAGGGGTTGGGCTTGGACGCTTAGTTCCAGTGAAGGGAATTCTTAAGGCGTCAGCATACCAAGACATTTTGAACAATTTCATGCTCCCAACTTTGTGGGAACAGTTTGAGGATGGCCCTTTCCTGTTCCAACATGACTGCGCACCAGTGCACAAAGGAAGGACATACTCACTAAACACACCCCTAAACCTTGTGGATACCTTCCCAGAAGATTTGAAGCTGTTATAGCTGCAATGGGTGGGCCAACTCGATATTGAACCCTACGGACTAAAACTGGGGTGCCATTAAAACTCAAGTGCGAGTAAAGGCAGGTGCCCCAATACGTTTGGCAATATAGTATATATAGTATATATCAGGGCCGGTACAAGGCAGGGGCGGAAGGGGCGGATGCCCTGGGCGGGACAAATTACTAGAGGAAGGGGGGCGCAGGTGAAGTGGCTGGACTGTACACACAGAATACTGCACAGCCAGTCAGAGCTGCTATGATGTCTGTGCCATGCGCTAGTGCACAGCGAGGACGAGCCCTTCACTTCCCTGTCAGACAGAGCAATCTCCGCCCGACTGCCGTTGTTCTGACAAGAAAGTCCCCCCCCCTATGGGATAGTGTTGGGCAGGGCCGGATTAACATAGGGGCTGGTGGAGCTGCAGCTCCAGGCCCCTCCCTCAATATAGGCCCATGGCAGTTTCTTATGAATATCTGTGTGCCTTCCTGAAGGAAGAGGAGGAGCCCTCTGTGCTCACATGGAGGAGACAAGAGTCAGTGCAGCCGAGTCCTGTCTCTGTCCATGCCTGACTCCTATCACAGGATCTGTACATTCACACAGATCGTCCTCAGTGTCTGGGAGCTGTCTGGGGGAGGGGCGCTGATGTCCTAACCAGCAGGAGCCCGGGAGATAAGGTTAGTACATTTGTTAGGGAGGTGTTTTATTGCGCTAGTGGAAAGACTGCTGCTTCCCCCCATGTAATGTGCTCTTGTGCCCAGTGCCCAGCATGTCATGTGCATTGCAGTGCCCCATATAATGTGCTGTGCCCACCATGTGCTGTGCATTGCAGTGCCCCCATGTAATGTGCTGTGCCAACCATGTCATGTGCTGTGCATTGCAGTGCCCCCCATGTAATGTGCTGTACCCACCATGTCATGTGCCTTGCAGTGCCCCCATGTAATGTGCTGTGCCCACCACGTCATGTGCTGTACATTGCAGTGCCCCCATGTAATGTGCTGTGCCAACTATGTCATGTGCTGTGCATTGCAGTGCCCCCCATGTAATGTGCTGTGCCAACTATGTCATGTGCTGTGCATTGCAGTGCCCCCATGTAATGTGCTGTGCCCCCCATGTAATGTGCTGTGCATTGCAGTGCCCCCATGTAATGTGCTGTGCCAACTATGTCATGTGCTGTGCATTGCAGTGCCCCCATGTAATGTGCTGTGCCCCCCATGTAATGTGCTGTACATTGCAGTGCCCCCATGTAATGTGCTGTGCCAACTATGTCATGTGCTGTGCATTGCAGTGCCCCCCATGTAATGTGCTTTGCCAACTATGTCATGTGCTGTGCATTGCAGTGCCCCCATGTAATGTGCTGTGCCAACTATGTCATGTGCTGTGCATTGCAGTGCCCCCATGTAATGTGCTGTGCCCCCCATGTAATGTGCTGTGCCCCCCATGTAATGTGCTGTGCCCCCCATGTAATGTGCTGTGCATTGCAGTGCCCCCATGTAATGTGCTGTGCCAACTATGTCATGTGCTGTGCATTGCAGTGCCCCCCATGTAATGTGCTGTGCCAACTATGTCATGTGCTGTGCATTGCAGTGCCCCCCATGTAATGTGCTGTACCAACTATGTCATGTGCTGTGCATTGCAGTGCCCCCCATGTAATGTGCTGTGCCAACTATGTCATGTGCTGTGCATTGCAGTGCCCCCCATGTACTGTGCTGTGCCAACTATGTCATGTGCTGTGCATTGCAGTGCCCCCATGTAATGTGCTGTGCCCCCCATGTACATGGGGGCACTGCAATGTACAGCACATTACACGGGGGGCACAGCACATTACATGGGGGCACTGCAATGCACAGCACATTAATGTGCTGTGCCAACTATGTCATGTGCTGTGCATTGCAGTGCCCCCATGTAATGTGCTGTGCCAACTATGTCATGTGCTGTGCATTGCAGTGCCCCCATGTAATGTGCTGTGCCCCCCATGTAATGTGCTGTACATTGCAGTGCCCCCATGTAATGTGCTGTGCCAACTATGTCATGTGCTGTGCATTGCAGTGCCCCCCATGTAATGTGCTGTGCCAACTATGTCATGTGCTGTGCATTGCAGTGCCCCCCATGTAATGTGCTGTGCCAACTATGTCATGTGCTGTGCATTGCAGTGCCCCCCATGTACTGTGCTGTGCCAACTATGTCATGTGCTGTGCATTGCAGTGCCCCCATGTAATGTGCTGTGCCCACTATGTCATGTGCATTGCAGTGCCCCCATGTGATGTGCTGTGCCAACTATGTCATGTGCTGTGCATTGCAGTGCCCCCATGTAATGTGCTGTGCCAACTATGTCATGTGCTGTGCATTGCAGTGCCCCCATGTGATATGCTGTGCCAACTATGTCATGTGCTGTGTATTGTAGTGCCCCCCATGTAATGTGCTGTGCCCACTATGTAATTTGCTGTGCATTGCAGTGCTCACTATGTAATTTGCAGTGCCCACCATGTCATGTGCTGTACATTGCAGTGCCCACCATGTCATGTGCAGTGCCCACCATGTAATGTGCTGTGCCCACCATGTCATGTGCAGTGCCCACCATGTAATGTGCTGTGCCCACCATGTCATGTGCTGTGCCATGCAGTGATCCCACCAAGTAATGTACAGTGCCCACCATGTAATGTGATGTGCCATGCAGTGATCCCACCATGTCATGTGCAGTTCCCACCATGTCATGTGTTGTGCCCACCCTGCCATGTGTGTGCCTAGCATGTAGTGTGTTGTGACCACTGTGTAATGTACTGTGCTGTTCAGCAGTGCCCACCATGTCATGTGCAGTTTCTAACATGTAATGTGCAGTTGCATTGCCCATGAAATGTGCTATGCCATGCAGTGCCCACCATGTAATGTGTTGTGCCATTCAGGGCCCACCATGTAATGCGCTGTGCCCACCACATCATGTGCTGTGCCATGCAGTGCCCACCATGTAATGCACTGTACCCACAATGTAATGTGCTGTGCCATGCAGTGCCAACCATGTCATGTGCAGTGGCCACCATGTAAATTACTGTGCAGTGCCCACCCTGTCGTGCTGTGTTGTGCCCACCATGTCATGTGCTGCACCATGCAGTGCTTACCATGTAATGTGCTGTAAATTGTCCACCATGGCATGTGCTGTGCAGTACCCACAATAGAATGCCCTATGCAGGGCTCACCATGTCATGTGCGGTGTCCACCAATTAATGTGCTGTGCTCACAATGTAATGTGCTGTGTCATGCAGTGCCCACCATATCATGTGGTGTCATGCAGTGCCCACCTTGTCATGTGCTGTGCAGTGCCCACCATGCCATGTGCAGTACCCACCATATCGTATGCTGTGCCCACCATATAATGTGCTGTGCAGTGCCCACTTGTAATGTGCAGTGCCCACCATGTAATGTGCTCAGCTGTGCCCGCCATGTCATGTGCTGTGCCCACCATATAAGGTCCTGTGCCCACCGTGTGCATGTGCTGTGTTGTGCCCACCATGCAATGTGCTGTGTTGTGCAGTACCAACCATGTCATGTGCTGTGCCCACCATATAATGTACTGTGCCTACCTTTGTAATGTGCTGTATTGGGCAGTGCCAACAGTGTAATGTGCTGTGCCCGCCATGTAATGTGCTGTGCTTCGCCCACCATTAAATGTGCTGTATCCATGTATCCACCATGTAATGTGTAGCGCCAACCATGTAATGTACTGTGCTATTCCCCCCCCCCCCCCCCCGTGTAATGTACTATGCCACAGACTCACCCCCTCACTCTCACCCCCCTCTCTCTCTCTCTCAACCCCTCTCTTTCACCCTGTTCTCTATCTTGCCCCCTTCAACCCCCTCTTTCCTACTACCCTCTCTCTCTTTCACCCTCTCTCTCTCTTTCACCCTCTCTCGTCCCCTCTCTCTCATTCAACGCCTTTCTCTCTCTTTTCCCCTCCCTCTCATCCCCACTCTTTCAGCCCCCCTATCGTGCTATAACCCCCCCCTCTCTCTCTCTCAACCACTCTCTCACACCCCTCTCTCTCTTTAATTTAATTCAACAAAGAATTGTTTGCGTTTTTCATTTTATTTATTTTCATAAAAAGGCCCACCAAAATCCTTAGCACCAGGCCCATGTTGCTCTTAATCTGTCCCTGGTGTTGGGCTGTCCGCCCTGTACTGCGCAGGCGCAGCGCTGTTCCGACGAGAAAGGTCCGCCCTGAACAGCCGTTCATCTTCGGAGACTTTCGGCGTCTCCTTTGTGCGCATGCGCAGTACAGGGCGGACACTATCAGATAGGGGACGTTTCTCGACAGGAGCGAGTGTGATCTAGAGGAGGAGGAACCGAGCAATAGTAAGTAAGCCATCTGCAGATGAATTTGTTAACTCCTTTTTTGGGGGGCGGTTGATATATTACCAATGGTATTTTTTTAATATGCATGAAGGGTAGTTAATGTGTATTATCAATGCTGCATTAGTGACAAGTGGCAGTTATTTAACCCCTTTGGGCTGCATTAGTGGCACCAGTGTCAGTGTTAATTAACCCCTGCATACTGCAGCAGTTAATTATCAGTGATGCCACTAATGCAACACAAAGGGGTTAATTAACTGCCACTTGTAACTAATGCAGCATTGATAATACACATTAACCCCTTCATGCTGCATATTACAAATACCATTGGTAATTAACCACTTGCCAACCCGTCTCACCCATTCGATCTGATTCCTGTCCGAATCCACAGTTCGCACCGCAATCTGCAAACCGATCCGGGGGTGTCATTAACATTCTATTGACACCCGCAGCGGTTCTCAGAGGGCAGCGTGAACTGCCTGCGGGAGAGATGCGATGCGGGAACCGGCGCTGGAATCGCACTGGTTCTCACATTGCTATAGTGTGAATCTAGGCTTAGGGTTTCGGGTACATGCCCCTGCCCGCCTACTCCCCTGTGATTTGACACAGTGGGAGTATGTCAGCAGATCCCAACCAGTGATTCATGGCCGGGACCTATTGACTGGCTGTGTCACAGCCCAGAGCCCTGTGTTGACAATCAACACAGGGCTCTATACAAAGGAAATGTTCGCTTGCAAAGCAGGGAAAATAAACAAGCCAGTCAATGGTAAAAATCAGTACACACGTTACACATTGTTGGGCACACAATTAACCCCTTGGATGCCCCTAGATATTAACCCCTTCTCAGCCGTTGTCATTAGTACAGTGTCGGTGCATATTATTAGCACTGATCAGTGTATAAAGCTACATTCATGACCTAGGTATTCCAGAGCTTCTTTTGGGCAACAAGCGTCCCGCAATTTTGTCGCAATTTGTTGAGGGACAATTGCCACAAAATCGTCTGTGTCTGTGCGTCAATTTGGAAATTGCAGGCAGAATCACAGCAATCCGGAATGCCTAGGTGTGAACTGAGCCTTAGTGTCACTGGGTCCCACTATAAGTCGCTCCTTCTTTACAACCGGGGGGGCGCAGTTTGCCATCTTTGCCCTGGGCACCAGATGACCTTGTCCCAGCACTGCTATATATATATATATATATATATATATATATATATATATATATATATATATATATATATATATATATATATATATATATATATATATATATATATATCACTTGCTAGCAGGGTTGGGGATGGTTTGAAAAGACATTTCCAACATTTTCAAAAATCTCCAAACACTCCTGTATTGCTCTTTTTTTTAATCTCCAAAAGAAATGCAACACTACAAAAAAAAAAAGAAAAAGAAGGAGAAAAAAAAGGCATGCTGAAATATTGAGCTTTAATACCTCCTATGCTATTGAAAGAAAATATATACAGCCTTTCTTTTAATATTGTGCCACTGATAAGATCTAATCTTCACTTTCACGTGGGCTGATAGCAAACATCGCAGCGGCCATGTCGAACCACTGTGTAATTTATACTGTGTTTATAACTTGTCAAGTGATACAATCTTTGTTTAATATTGTGGATCTCTAAATCATGTCGGAGGAATATAAATGCTCAGGGGGGAATTTAACAAAATCCAGCGGTTTAAATGGATGGTGGTTATTTATTAAGGGATCTTAGTGATAAGGTCAGAGAGTTTAAACAATGTCTAAATGGATCCTAGGCATGCTGATTTTGGTAGTTCCTTGGGGGTGGGATCTCTCAGGACTATCCGGCCTTTGCTTAAAGTCAATCCCACATTAGATAAAATACAGGACAAGAGTTTCCAACTCTTCCCATTGATACCTATCTGCAGTCAGATAATGTCTTCCCTTGTCGTTTAGAAAGAAATGATTTACGCTCTGACTATGTCCCAAACATAGTCAATATTACAGGAAGCATTACAGAAGATGGGGGAACATTATTATTCTTATTTCCACATATCCTACAGATTTTAAAGGGTATTGCATTATTTGCATTATTGCTATATTTTTGCCTCCCCTCCTTCCCCGCCTAGAGGTTCCTACCAGACGTATTTTTTTTTTTTTAATGCGCTTTTTGAAGGCGTCTTTGGGCCATTCAAGTCATATGCATGATCCTCCTGTTCTTTGGTGATGACATGAACACCATTCAATACACTGTGTGTGAAGGGCTCCTTGGTGATGGCCCTCAGGGGATGGTCCATGATGGCCTGCATCCACAGTATGTGCTAAATCTTTCAGGTTAAAGTAGAATACCAGGTTTTTAACCACTTTCTGCTTGTCGGTGTAGGCAGAGCGATGTATCTGGACACCACTGCAGTGGCGGCTGGTGGGTTCCTATTTTTGGGGGGGCAGCAAACGAACAACATACTACACCCCCCCCCCCCCGTTGAAAATAGAGAAAATTCATTCGCTATGGTCACACAACTGGGGGGGCTCGGAGCACAATGTTCTGCGCTCCGAGCCCACCCTTTTTTGAAGGCTATTAGAGTCTCTAGCTATTATCAGGTGCTTCAAAAAAACACCCCCCCACATTGGAATCCATGGTCCGGTGCTCTGTTCTGTAGATCAGGGGGCCAGACGCATGGATAGGGGAGGCGGCGCCCGTGCCCCCTCTATGTATGGGCCACCACTGCACCGCTGCCTACTTCTGGGTTTAGGGTACACGCATGCCCCCCCCCCAACTGGTACCCACTGTGATTGTACACAGAGGGAGCCTGTCAGCAGGTCCCAGCCAATGATTCATGGCTGGGACCTGCTGATTGGCTGTGCATGAGAGAACGATCTCTCTGTTTCTCATCTCTGCAAAGCACGGATGAGAAACTAGAGATCTATTAGTAAAAAGCAGCACACAGAACACATATTACACATATGAGGTACAAAAAGTAGACCGCATGGATGGATGGATCAATGTACAGGTCTCTTGTTTTTTTATGGACGTCTGCGTTTATAATTTGACAAGTGGCTCGGCTGGTGTGGAGAACTTTGCGGTCTACTTCTAGATACCATCCCTGAGACTACTATCCTTACCACCATTACTACATGCTTTGTAAAGCTGCTTTATGGTAAGCGTATTTATTCTTCTCCTCTGGGTGGTGGATGCACTTGCCGTGGTGACTCCTTAAAGCGGAGTTCCACCCACTTTTACAAGGTGTTCTTAAACTAAAGACCACCCCTCCACCCCTCGTTTTTGGATATCTATATGTCATGAACCTTGGAATACTGGATTGTCATGAAGCTTGGAATACTGAAGTATTTCTCCTTTGATTCTATTACACAGTGGGGGGTCTTCTGCCCTGTCTTAAGGCTAACCCCCTCTAGACAGCTCCATGGTCTAAAAGGAAGGCATTGTTCTGTGTTTGACCAATTGTTTATGTACTTTAATTACCCCTGGGGCTTCTCTGTGTCATTACACATATCAGTCCTCCTATTCAAGCTATCGGACCAATCTCTGCTGACCCTGTTTCAAGTTCTCATTTGCATGGACAAGAGGACCTGAGTGAAGACTAGAGTCTACTTTACAATTGACCAATAGGAAAGTGGTTGTTGGGGGCGGGGTGTTCAAACTGCTGTGTATAAAAGTGTGTTGTGTGCATCAATAAAAGTGAGATTCCTGTTTGAACTTACATACAGCCTGCCTGGTGTTTGTTCTGATCTATCACAACTGGATTCGAACGGCACATAGCTGTAGTTCTAATCCCGGAGCATCGGTTGACCGAACAATCAGATGTTGCAATCTGCAACCTGATACTATAGCCGCAGAGGAGTGTCGGGAGAGTTGGAATCGAGCGATATATATATATATATATATATATATATATATATATATATATATATATATGACGAAGTACGTCGAAGTACGTCATGTCTTCTCCTGCGGAGAGCCCTCCTCCTTCACCCTGGATGCCTTCTGGGACCTGTGTCTGTCCTAGAAGACAAGGTGGCCATTCACAAAGCGCCGCATGACTTGCGCATGTGCAGTAGGAAGGCTCCACTGCCGGTTTCCCTTAGAGGTAATGGTGGCGCCTGCACCAGAGACGGTGGACGAATCGATCGGGGGGCTGGCATCTCGGGCTTCCTGAACATGAAAGTGTCCTTATTAAAAGTCAGCAGCTACAGTACTACCTGCTGACTTTTAAAAAAAACATTTTTTTGCGGCTGGAACTCCGCTTTAGGTCAACTTTTGGATTTTGATTTCACAAACATCACTGAATACAAACTTTTGTCTTCTGACTATTTTTGTACTATTTATGCACTCCAGCCCCAGATGATTTTCCTGCTTAATGACCAGGCCATTTTTTGCGATTCGGCACTGCGTCGCTTTGCGCGGTCGCGCGACACTGTACCCAAATAAAATTGACGTCCTTTTTTTCCCACAAATAGAGCTTTCTTTTGGTGGTATTTGATCACCTCTCCTGAATTTATTTTTTGCGCTATAAACAAAAAAATAGCGACAATTTAGAAAAAAATATATATATTTTTTACTTTTTGCTATAATAAATATTCCCAAAAATGTTTTAAAAAAAACAAGTTTTTTCCTCTGTTTAGGCCGATATGTATTCTACATATTTCTGGTAAAAAAAAAAAATCACAATAAGCATATATTGATTGGTTCGCACAAAAGTGATAGCGTCTACAAAATAGGGGATAGATTTATGGCATTTTTATGGCATTTTTTTTTTTTACTAGTAATGGCGGTGATGACTGCTACTGATTTTTAGTGTAGTGCAGTAATTCTTTACAACCATTCACATATTACACATAGTTAGGCACACATTTAACCCCTTAGTTGCCCTAGATGTTAACCCCTTCCCAGCCAGTGTCATTAGTGCAATGGCAGTGTATAGTGTTATCACTGATTACTGTATTAGGCTAGGTTTCCACTAATTCGACTTTTCATGCGATTTGGGACCGAAAAGTCGCATGACAAGTGGTACCCCATGATTTCCAATAAGTACCGTTGATATCTGTGCAACCTCAAGTCGCAGCGACTTCAAAGTAGCCCCCGCACTACTTTGGTCCCACTTTGATGCGACTTGAGGTCCATAGACCTCAAGAATACACAGGCATTGCTTCAAGTCGCGGCAAAAAATTGCGGCAAAAAATCACGGCAAAATCAAACGACTTTGGGGACGCAATAGTGGAAACATAGCCTTAGTGTCACTGGTGATGTCAGTGGCAGTTAGTCAGTTCCCCCCCCAATGTCAGTTGGTGTCATATTGCTTGCCACAATATCGCAATCCCATTATACGTTGCTGATCACTGCCATTAGTAGTATAAAAATAATATATAAAAATGCCAGCATCTATACCACAGTCTGTAGGCGCTATAACTTTTGCACAAACCAATCAATATACGCTTATTCTGATTTTTTTTTTTTAAATCAAAGACATGTAGCAGAATACATTTTGGCCAAAATTTATAAAGAAATTTGATTTTTAAACGTTTTTATTGGATATCTTTTATAGCAGAAAAAAAATTAAGACCCCCCAGTGGTGATCAACTACCAGAAAAAGAAAGCTCTATTTGTGTAAAAAAAATGATATAAATTTCATTTGGGTACAGTGTTGCATGACCGCGCACTTACCAGTAAAATAGCGCAGTGCTAAATGGAAAAACATGGCCTGGTCATGAAGGGGGTAAAATCTTCCGGAGCTGAAGTGGTTAAAATAAGTACCTTATTTCTGCAGCGCTGTTGTGTGGGTCACATGATCTCTCTCTGTTCCTTGGCAGCTGCAGGGAAATATCTTTGGGGAGGGATTCTATTACTCTGCTGATGTATGCTCCCCACAGTGAGTCTGTGTCTGCACAGTCCTAATTGGTGCTGTGCCAGTCACATGACTAAAAAAAACAACTGTTTCAGAATAGCAATTAAAATTAGATTATAGATATCAAATAACTGCTTTACTAGACATGTGCACTGCCGAAAAAGGTGTTAGTTCGTTTTTGTTTTTCAGGTCATTCGTTATGATCGAAATTCGTTATTGCGAATAAATTGGTAACTTTGGAAAAACTTGAATTCGTTATGTTCCATTCATTCAGATGCAGTATTCACAAAATTCGAAAATTTGTGAACTCACACATTTGAAAATTCGTAATTTCGTAAATTCGAAAATTCAGAAATTCAGAAATTCGAAAATTCGAAAATTCAAGAATCCGAAAATTCGAAAATACAGAAATTCGAAAATCCAAAAATTCTAAAATCCAAAATAATAACTAACTAATAATAGCTAACTAATATATAGGTATTGGAATTTTCTTTCAAATTTGGCTGTTTATGAACGTAACTAATACAAATTTATCCGAAGTTATGAATGCTGCATCTAAATGAGTGGAACGTAACAAATCAATAATAATAATAATAATATTAAAAATTTTTATTTATTACATATTATTATTATTATTAATTATTATTAATTTGTTAGGTTCCATTCGTTTAGATGTGGCATTCATTATTTTGGAGAATTTGTAACTGCAGATTAATTGGTATTCGCTACGTTCACTAACAGCCAAATTTGAAAGGAAATTGCATTACCTATAATTTATTAGTTAGTAATAGTTAGTTTTATTAGTTAGTTAGTTACTGTACTTATCGGCGTATAACACGCACTTTTTTCCCCTTAAAATCAGGGGAAAATCGTGGGTGCGTGTTATACGCCAATCCCCCGCGATCCCCCGCTGATTCTGAGCCTTTTGGCGGCTTTCGGCCGCTCTCGGCGGCTCTCGGCGGCTTTCAGTTGTCCTCAGCAGCTTTCGGCCATTCTGGGTGGCTCTCGGCCGCTCTCGGCGGCTTTCGGCGGCTTTCGGCCATTCTTGGCGGCCAAAAGCCGAGTGAGTCCGAAAGCCACAGAGAGCGGCCGAAAGCCGCCGAGAACGGCCGAGAGCCGCCGAGAACGGGCAAGAGCGGCCGAGAACGGCGCCGCCATTTTTAAACGCTTTTAAACGCCATTTAGATGTCTGCAAACAACACAGGGCAAGGCTACAGATGGACACTGACAAGGCTGCAATGGGGGACAAGGCTGCAATGGGGGACAAGATACAGATGGACACTGACAAGGCTACACTGACACTGACAAGGCTGCAGATGGACACTGATGAGGCTGCATTGATGGGCATTTAAATGTAAGTTTTTTTTCCTTAAACTTCCCTCCTAAAAGTTTTTTTCCTTAAAATTCCCTCCTAAACTTGGGGTGCGTGTTATACGCCAGCGCGTGTTATACGCCGATAAATACGGTAGTTATTATTTCGGATTTTCTAATTTTCAAATTTTCAAATTTTTGAATTTACGTATTCCTAATCCACGATCGAGTGGCTGGACTGCTGCTATAATTGTTCTTATGATGTAGGGAATCGCTGGCTGAAAAAAATGATATCTGCAGCTGCAGGCATCATTCAGATATAACTGCTGCAAGCCAAGGATGTCATATGACGTTCAGTGGTATGGAAGTGGTTAAAGTATGAGCCTGTATACAGAATGCAGGGACTGGAAGTATGTAATGTATAGAGTGCAGAGGTTAGGTGTGTGTAATGCACGGAGTGCAGCGGTTGGGTGTGTGTAATGTACAGAATGCAGAGGTTGGGTGTGTGTAATGTACAGAGTGCAGAGGTCGGGTGTGTGTAATGTACAGAGTGCAGAGGTCGGGTGTGTGTAATGTACAGAGTGCAGGGATTAGGAAATCTCCTTGGTCTCCCATTAATCCCTTTTTTCCTGGCATATTGCAGGTTGTGCCTATCTCTACCATCAATCTAGATGCCCATGATCTATAATGCTGCATGCACACGGCCAGTGCCGGGATAAGATCATCCAATGCACAGGGCAAAGATGCCAAATTGTGCCCCCCTCGCTAGGTGCAAAGTGCAAGCTTATGAGGCGAAGGGGGAGAGAGAGAGAGAGAGCACAGCCCACACCTCTTCCCGGCTCTCCCCTCCTCTCCTTGCCGCTTCCATCTCTTGGCTGACAGAAGTAGTGATGTCGCTGTCACTACTCCTATCAGCCTTAGAGTAGAAGGAACTTGCAGCACCCCCATTCCTACAATACATGCTGCGCCCAGGGCAGCTTCCCCTTCTACCCACCCCTTGTCCAGGTCAGTAATAAGTATTGCAAAGTGCAGGGTTCAGTAAAAAGCAATGTAGTGCATGGGTCAGTAGTAGGTATGGGTGCATGGATCAGTAGTAGGTATTGCAGAGTGGAATGGGTCAATAATAAGTATTGGAGAGTGCAGAGATCAGTAAAAGGTATTGCAGAGTGCAATGGTTCAGTAATAAGTATTGGAGAGTGCAGGGGTCAGCAATAGGTATTGGAGAGTGCAGGGGTCAGTAATAGGTATTGGAGAGTTCAGGGGTCAGCAGTAGGTATTGGAGAGTGCAGGGGTCAGTAATAAGTATTGCAGAGTGCAATGGGTCAATGATAATTTTTGGAGAGTGCAGAGATCAGTAAAAGGTATTGCCGAGTGCAGGGGGTGAGTAATAAGTATTGGAGAATGCAATGGGTCAGTAATAGGTATTGGAGAGTGCAGGGGGTGAGTAATAAATATGGGAGAGTGCAGGGGGTCAGTAATAGGTATTGCAGAGTACGGGGTCAGCAATAGGTATTGGAGAATGCAATGGGTTAGTAATACGTTTTGAAGAGTGCAGGGGGTGAGTAATAATTATTGGAGAGCGCAGGGGTCAGCAATAGGTATTGCAGAGTACGGGGTCAGTAATATGTATTGGAGAGCGCAGGGGTCAGTAATAGGTATTGGAGAGTGCAGGGGGTGAGTAATAATTATTGGAGTTTGCAGGGGTGCAGAGTATGGGGTCAGTAATACGTATTGCAGAGTGCAGGGGTCAGTAATACGTATTGCAGAGTGCAGGGGTCAGTAATAGGTAGTGCAGAGTACAGGGTCAGTAATATGTAGAACAGAGTGCAATATTTTCTACTCTGAACTCTGCAGACCAGAGACTACCTAAGTACTGGAGCTTTGCCAGTCAGAATGGACCAGCACTCAGGACTTGGGGGCTGTTTCTGGGTGATGGTACCTCAGTTTTATACCTTACCACATTATTTTTTTTATTGCTTTTTCCCGTTCTCTTTGACAAAGTCAAAAAAAAGAAAAAAATACAATGATGTAGCGAAAGCAAATGGAGTCACATTCGGTCTCTTCAATCCTTATGGCTGCAGTACTTTGCAGCCCATTTAATGTATTAATGTTTCTTATGGACCCTCTGGCCATGCCTGATGTAATAGACTAAATAATTACAAGTCACAAGCATGAATTATAGTTGTATTAATGAGCCATCAGTTCAATGGTGTTAATTAACTAAAATGTGCCTATCCTTAATGGCGGCTGTAGATTATTTGCGGTGAGATTTTATGGCTGTCCATTGATAGGGAGCTGGTTGTAGCAGGTACTAACCCAGAGACTCTGCAATCCTTTCCTTTCATCTAGAGAGCCGATAGGATAATAGCGAACCATTTAATGATTTTGCTATTATTTGGCTTATAAAGGTGTACAGTTTAAAGTGTACCTATCATCTTGGTGTAGAGACCATTGCACCAAAAGATTTAGTAGGAAAGGTAGGAACTGTCCTTATTTTTCCAAGTGCCGGCGTGGCATGGAGGAGATCAGCCTGTGGCACTGCTGAAGTGTTATGGAAGCCCAGGTTGCTTTGATAGCGACCTTCAGCTTGTCTGCATTGTTGGGTCTGGTGTCTCTCATCTTCCTCTTGACAATTCCCCACAGATTTTCTATGGGGTTTAGGTCACGTGAGTTTGCTGACCAATCAAGCACAGTGATACCATGATCATTAAACCAGGTATTGGTACTTTTGGCAGTGTGGTCAGGTGCCAGGTCCTGCTGGAAAATGAAATCAGCATCTCCATAAAGCTGGTCAGCAGAGGGAAGCATGAAGTGCTCTAGAATTTCCTGGTAGAGGGCTGCGCTGACTTGATAAAATACAGTGGACCAACACCAGATGACATGGCTCCCCAAATCATCACTGACTGTGGGAACTTCACATTGGACCTCACGCAACTTGGAGTCTGTGCCTCTCCACTCTTCCTCCAGACTCTGGGACCTCAATTTCCAAATGAAATGCAACATTTTCCACAGTCTGTAGAATAAAATAGAAAGATTATAACCATCTTCTGAAATTGGAATTCTGAATAGAATAAATTCAAATAGACTAGAAAATAATAGAATAGAAAAAAAATAGAATAGAAAATAAGATAATAGAATAGAAAAGAATAGAATAAACAATAGAAACAAATAAAATAAATAAAATAAAAAAAAAAAAAGAAGAGAAAGAATAAAACAATATAACCGTTTTCCGAAATTCGAATTTCGAATAGAATAAATTTGAATTCAAATAGAATAGAAAAGAATAGAATAGAAAAGAAAAGAAAAGAAAAGAACAGAAAATTAAAAATAGAATAGAAAAAACAATAGAATAGAAGGAATATAACCTTCCAAAATTATTATTAAGGTACTTATATAGCGCCATCAATTTACACAGCACTTTACATAAACATTGTAGATTCACATCAGTCCCTGCCCTCAAGGAGCTTACAAACTTAGGTCCCTAACTCACATTCATATAATAGGGCCAATTTAGACAGAAGCCAATTAACCTACCAGCATGTCTTTGGAGTGTGGAAGGAGACTGGAGTACCCGGAGGAAGCCCACGCAGGCACAGGGAGAACATGCAAACTCCAGGCAGGTGGTGTGATGGTTGGGATTTGAACCAGAGACCCTTTTTACTGCTAGGCAAGAATGCTACCCACTACACCACTGTGCCGCCCATTATAATATAATCTTCCAAAATTCAAATTTCAAATAGAATAAATTCAATTTAGAATAGAATTAGATTTGAATGTATCTCAAATGGAATTCTAAAAATTTGAATTGATTCGAATTCGAATAAAGAAAACGAATTCCGAAAAAGAATTAAACAAATTAAACAAATTTAACTGAACTAATTAATATAATTAACGAATCATAACAAAACAAACATTTTTTGCTCTGCACATGTCTACTCTGCTATCGTTTTTTTGGCTAAACAAGTAACAAATACAGTTACTATGGGATGCATAATCCTCAAAATAAACAAAAATCTTCCTTTACTGTACCTTCCCTGACTGAGCCAATTCCTCCATCATTTGTGTCTCACATGTTCCCCTCCTAGGTACTGTAGCTAACAGTGTTTCACTAACAGAAGCAGTATTGTCAGTCCAGGAAGCAGTGGGCATGTAGACAGGGTAGGGTTGAAGATGAACCTTTCCTCCATGCTTTCCCATTAACTTGTTGGGCGTCAAGTCTCGGTCACATGAGAGGAACATCCCCAGGGTGGATTCTTCTGGGCTGCACCAAGCACTTGTACAGGATGACTAATATACACTTGGGGTACCTTTACTGTTGTGCCATTTCCATCAATGCTCCGGGACAAGGCTGAGACCGCCATGGGGGAATACTTGACCTCTGCTTTTAGAGATGAAGGTACACCGTGTACACCTGCAGTGTAATGCCCCGTACACACGGTTGGATTTTCCGACTGAAAATGTGTGATAGGACCTTGTTGTCGGAAATTCCGACCGTGTGTTGGCTCCATCACACATTTTCCATTGGAATTTCTGACACACAAAGTTTGAGAGCTTGCTATAAAATTTTCCGACAACAAAATCCGTTGTTGGAAATTCCGATCGTGTGTATACAAATCCGACGCACAAAGTGCCACGCATGCTCAGAATAAATTAAGAGACAAAAGCTATTGGCTACTGCCTCGTTTATAGTCCCGACGTGCGTGTTTTACGTCACCGCGTTCAGAACGATCGGATTTTCCGACAACTTTGTGTGACCGTGTATATGCAAGACAAGTTTGAGCCAACATCCGTCGGAAAAAATCCACGGATTTTGTTGTCGCAATGTCCGATCAATGTCCGACCGTGTGTACAGGGCATTATTGTTCTCCATTTAGCTCTTGGGCCCCCATGGCAATATCAACCTTCTCTGTAACTTGCATTTAGAAGCGATAAACCTTTGCCCCCTCTTCCTGTCCAGCGTATTACCACTACCTCACTCCCAGTAACGGTATGGGGATGGGATCCCGCCTAGTGTGGGCTCCATGCATACACTTGACTTCACTTAACTCTTATGCCGCGTACACACGAGCGGACTTTACGGCAGACTTGGTCCGACGATCTTTCCGACAGACTTTGTAGCGTATGTGCGCCGGACTTACAAACAGACAGACTTGGACACACACGATCACACCAAAGTCCGACGGATTCGTACGTGATGACGTACGACCGGACTAAAATAAGGAAGTTGATAGCCAGTAGCCAATAGCTGCCCTAGTGTCGGTTTTAGTCCGTCGGACTAGCATACAGACGAGCGGATTTTTCGACCGGACTCGAGTCCGTCGGAAAGATTTGAAACATGTTTAATTTCTAGGCCCGTCAAACTTTTGGGGAAAAAAAGTCCGCTGGAGCCCACACACGATCAAATTATCCGACGGAGTCCGGTCTGCCGGACCAAGTCTGCCATAAAGTCCGCTCATGTGTACGCGGCGTTACTCTTCCGTACATGTGCACAGGCTGAGGGCAGCATGGTGCAGATCTTCTCCCATTACTATGGGAAATGGATCGAGGCCCGAAGGAGTGCCGACAACATCTTGCTCACTGCAAGAGCCATGTCTCACCTGCCACATGTACACGCTTACGACAGGCTGCTAGGGAAACCTACGTTACCCTTGGCAACCAATTGTATCTTCACACTGTAGCAATTCTTGTACTGATGTCTTCATACCCCAATGTGTGTAGTGATCTGGGCTTTAAACTGTATGTTCCGGGTTACTTACATTGCACCCCTTTAGTAACTTCAGATCAGGGAAAAGCAAAACTTTAAAAGCTTTACTTGAAGAATAAATAAAAATGATGACATTCACATGTAACAGTTTAAAAAGAGTTAACATTAATAAAGTGCAAACATTCCCCTAACATCCACAGTCCCTAAATCAGGCTTGTGGCTGCCCCAGCATACCTGCATAGGAAAGAGCCAATCTTGGGCAGAGTCCATACTTGGCAGAATCCAGGAATTGGCATCTTCAGGTAAGACTGCAGGTTCCAGCAATCCTCCTACATCTTACTGGCCGTCTGTGTCTCCCCCCCACATACAGACTGTGTGTGATCGAGTTTTCTATGCATGCTCAAAGGGGATGCTATTAGGGGATTCCCAAACCTTTGCCGATTTCACGCATGCACTGGAAATCACCTGCACATATGCAGATGTTCAGAAAAGCTCTGCCATGATCCAAAAGCTGGGCAGAGCCCTTTAGCACATCTGCACATGTGCCATAATTTTTCCAGCTCGCACCCCTGACGATGTCATCTATGACGAAGTGTGTAGGATGGGGACTACGATGGGGATGTCATCACACGCACTAATCCTATAGGATGGCCGGGATCAAGTTTGGTGTGAGCCTGTAGGAAAGCTACTTGGTATTACACACATTTTGTCATGTTACAACCAAAAATGTAAATGTATTTTATTGGGATTTTATGTGATAGATCAACACAAAGTGGCACATAATTGGGAAGTGGAAGGAAAATTACAAATGTTTTCAATTTTTTTTACAAATAAATATGTGAAAATTGTGGCGTGCATTTGTATAGCGCCCCCCAGAGTACATACTTTGTAGAACCTCCTTTCACTGCAATTGCAGCTGCAAGCCTTTTTGGGGATGTCTCTACCAGCTTTGCACATCTAGAGAGTGACATTTTTGTCCATTCTTCTTTGCAAAATAGCTCAAGCTCTGTCAGATCCGATGGAGAGTGTCTGTGAACAGCAATTTTCATGTCTTGCCACAGATTCTCAATTGGATTTAGGTCTGGACTTTGACTGGGCCATTCTAACACATGAATATGCTTTGATAAACCATTCCATTGTAGCTCTGGCTGTATGTTTAGGGTTGTTGCCCTGCTGGAAGGTGAGCCTCCTCTCCAGTCTCAAGCCTTTTGCAGTCTCTAACAGGCTTTCTTCTAAGATTGCCCTGTATTTGGTTCCATCCATCTTCCCATCAACTCTGATCAGCTTTCCTGTCCCTGCTGAAGAAAATCACCCCCACAACATGATGCTGCCACCACCATGTTTCACAGTGACGATGGTGTATTCAGGGTGATGTGCAGAATTAGTCTTCCGCCACACATAGCATTTTGTTTTTAGGGCAAAAAGTTCAATTTTGGTCTCATCTAACCAGAGCACCTTCATCCCTCACATGGATTCTCGCAAACTGCAAATGGGACTTCCTACGGCTTTCTTTCAACAATGCCTTTTTTTTTTTGCCACTCTTCCAAAAAGCCCAGATTTGTGGAGTGCAGCTCCTCCGGAGTTCCCATGGGCCTCTTGGCTGCTTCTCTGATTAATGTTCTCTTTGCCCGGCCTTTCAATTTAGGTGGACGGCCATGTCTTGCTAGGTTTGCAGTTGTGCCATACTCTTTTCATTTTTGGATGATGGATTGAACAGTGCTCCGTGAGATGTTTAAAGCTTGGGATATTTTTTTATAACTTAACCCTGCTTTAAACTTCTCCACAACTTTATCCCTGACCTGTCTGGTGTGTTCCTTGGCCTTCATAATGCTGTTTGTTCACTATGGTTCTCTAACAAACCTCTGAGGGTTTTACAGAACAGCTGTATTTATGTTGAGATTAAATTACACACAGGTAGACTCTATTTACTAATTTGGTGACTTCTGAAGGCAATTGGTTCTATTAGATTTTATATAATAGTGTTCCGCGCTTAGGACGGGCTTATGACCGAACTGCAGCCCCCCTAAAAGAGAAAGCACCTAGGTGCGATCCAATAATGTGTAGTATGAAGAAATAGGGGATTGGCGCTGTTCACTAATAGAGTGTGATAATAAATAAATCAATAAACTGTACAAACTCCTAACAAAAGGAAAACATAACACCTCAATGCTGAGTGGGTAAAACGTGTAACACAATATAAATAATTGTTAGAAAATGAATATATGTGCTGAAAATGGTCAAAGGCTGTGCAGAATACCTAAGGTAGTTTTCACAAAATAAAATTGATAAATAAAACACCAAGCATTACCAAAAGTGAATGATCAACCAAGTTATATAAAAAATACAAAGAGTGTGCAATGAAAGGTGTGAGTGGATATACCTAAAAAGGGGCAAAACACCGTGTTGCCCACTGAAAATTAGTATGTGTACTAGTGAAGCTGTGTGATGTTGAAAAAAAAATGTGAGAATATATATAAAAAATGTGAAAATATTCGGCATATAGTGTGCAAACAATATAAGTGCACAAAAACAAAAAGTGAAAAAAACAAAAAGAGAATAAAATAAAATGAAATAAAAGTCCAAGCAACCCAATCAATTGTTTCAAAAAGTATATAAAAATTATGTCCGTGATAAAAATTTTTTTTCGTGATTAAAAAACAGTTCTTGTGCAGCCAGCTGATATATCTTTAAAGGTTGCGGATAGGTCTGTCCCAATGGGTATATGCTGTCCCGTGTGGAGTCCCCTCTAGTGCCCCCACTCACCAGAGTGCCCAACCCCTGCAGGGGTAATGAGCCTGTAGATGATCCGATGATCCAAGCGATTGGTGTCCCCCTCACCACCTAATTTCCATCTGTGTCACCCGATCACTTTCAAAAGGCATCCATCCGGAACAATTACCATGTGCAGGGAGAAGAGAAGAACCTCATAGTGTGATTCCGAATATTTATTAAACTCAAATGAACAACAAAAAGAAATGAACAAAATAAAAAGCTCAGAGGTAAAAACAAATGGCACTTTGCCGGCTGGCTCCACGTGAGAAGCCGCAGACAGTGCAGTGTGAGCGGCTTGCGTTCCACAGCCGTCTCCCGGAACCGGAAGTGCAAGACAAAACAGAAGTGAGAAAAGGACGTATGCGTACCAAGAGGCCACGCCTTACGCGTTTCGTCATCAGATGACGTCTTGATGACGAAACGCGTAAGGCGTGGCCTCTTGGTACGCATACGTCCTTTTCTCACTTCTGTTTTGTCTTGCACTTCCGGTTCCGGGAGACGGCTGTGGAACGCAAGCCGCTCACACTGCACTGTCTGCGGCTTCTCACGTGGAGCCAGCCGGCAAAGTGCCATTTGTTTTTACCTCTGAGCTTTTTATTTTGTTCATTTCTTTTTGTTGTTCATTTGAGTTTAATAAATATTCGGAATCACACTATGAGGTTCTTCTCTTCTCCCTGCACATGGTAATTGTTCCGGATGGATGCCTTTTGAAAGTGATCGGGTGACACAGATGGAAATTAGGTGGTGAGGGGGACACCAATCGCTTGGATCATCGGATCATCTACAGGCTCATTACCCCTGCAGGGGTTGGGCACTCTGGTGAGTGGGGGCACTAGAGGGGACTCCACACGGGACAGCATATACCCATTGGGACAGACCTATCCGCAACCTTTAAAGATATATCAGCTGGCTGCACAAGAACTGTTTTTTAATCACGAAAAAAATTTTTTATCACGGACATAATTTTTATATACTTTTTGAAACAATTGATTGGGTTGCTTGGACTTTTATTTCATTTTATTTTATTCTCTTTTTGGTTTTTTCACTTTTTTGTTTTTGTGCACTTATATTGTTTGCACACTATATGCCGAATATTTTCACATTTTTTATATATATTCTCACATTTTTTTTTCAACATCACACAGCTTCACTAGTACACATACTAATTTTCAGTGGGCAACACGGTGTTTTGCCCCTTTTTAGGTATATCCACTCACACCTTTCATTGCACACTCTTTGTATTTTTTATATAACTTGGTTGATCATTCACTTTTGGTAATGCTTGGTGTTTTATTTATCAATTTTATTTTGTGAAAACTACCTTAGGTATTCTGCACAGCCTTTGACCATTTTCAGCACATATATTCATTTTCTAACAATTATTTATATTGTGTTACACGTTTTACCCACTCAGCATTGAGGTGTTATGTTTTCCTTTTGTTAGGGGTTTGTATAGTTTATTGATTTATTTATTATCACACTCTATTAGTGAACAGCGCCAATCCCCTATTTCTTCATACTATCTATTAGATTTTAGTTAGGGGTATCAGAGTAAAGGGAGCTGAATACAAATACATGCCACGCTTTTTAGATTGATTTGTAAAATATTTTGAAAACCATTTATCATTTTCCTTCCACTTCACAATTATGTGCCACTTTGTGTTGGTCTATCACAAAAAATACATTTATGTTTTGACAAAATGTGGAAAATTTCAGGAAAGATGAATACTTTTCCAAGGCACTGTATGTAAGTTTTTTACTAGTATTAGTATACAGTTTGAGTGCCTATCTCATTTTATTTCTGAACACTTTGGAGGCATTGATGACTGTCTCAGACTGAAAAGATGGAATGGTCGGAGGGAGACCCTAACCCCCTTTATGCTGTATGACCACCTGTCACGTAGAGGTCAATACCTTCTGGTAAGAAGCTGCAATACACTCTTGGCTGGGACGCAACGCATGTTACCTTTTCAGATAGTCATCTCGGTCTTTTCACCAGTTGTTTCTCACCACAGAGCGTGGAGAGATTTCTTATTCTGTTTATTCTTTATTTTCAATTGTGAACACTATTTGTGGACTCTTTCCAAGTTTAGAGATTTACGCTTTATTGTCATTCAACTTGTTTCAGCTCTGCACTTTTATGTATACATTTGCCATAATGGGTGCACAAAAGGAGGGGTAGGCAAGCCACTAGAGAAAAGACTGAAGTTCCTTTTTAAACACTTGACCCTCGGAAGGTTTTACCCCCTTCATGACCAGGGCATTTTTTGCTATTCAGCACTGTGCTACTTTAACTGGCAATTGCTTAGTCATGCAACAATGTATCCAAATGAAATTGTTAGCATTTTTTTTACACAGATAGAGCTTTCTTTGGTAGGTAAAAAGATCAAAAATTAAATGTCTTCATTAATTTAGGCCAAAATGTATTCTGCTACATGTCTTTGTTATAATAAAATTCAATAAGTGAATAATAAATGGTTTGTGTGATAGTTAAAGAGCCTACAAACTTTGGTATATATACTGGATTTACGCAGCTATAGACACTAAACTGTATTGGTGGTGATCAGAGACTAAAGGCTGGGTTCACACCATTCAATTCGCAATAGCAGGAGATTTTGACCGGCTCACATGGAGCCGGTTCACATATCTCTGATATGAATTTTCACAGGAGCCCTGTGCCACTTTTGGTCCGTTTCAGGTCCGAATTCAGCCAAAAATTTGGGCTGAAATTGAACTTGACATGGTGAACCAGGACGCACCAGACCCCTACTGTGAGCCGCATGTGGCGATGGTGTGAACCCAGCCTTATAGTGGGACTGTGATAGGGTGGCGACTAATCTGACGCTAAATGACACTATCTGGTAAGGCTACTAACTGACACTGACATTGCTAGTGATAATAATACATTGATCAGTGATATTACTGTACAATCTGTACAATAACACTGTACCAATGACACTGGCTGGTAAGGGGTTAACATCTAGGGGCAATCAAGGGGTTAAATGTGTGTCTAAAAATGTTCAATGTATGCAATGTGTACTGCTTTTACTTTACTATCTGTCTGCTTTTTCTCCCTGCTTTGCAGGGAGAAGAAACAGCCAGATCTATATTCCTTGTACACAGAGCTCTGTGCTTTTGTAAAGCACTACGCCATCCGTCCTGCAGCTGCCAACAGCCCGCAGTTTAACTCCTGACAAGCGGTTAATGTGAGTCAAAATACAAAATCTTTAATTACTACCAGAATAGGTAGAGCGAAAATATTCTCTTGAGGTCACCTGTTCTGGTGATCTGCTCATTTCATGTTGTGTCTACAGCAAAAGGAAATCTCCCCAATGACAAACAGCCAAACAAAACCCCTGACCTAACTTTTCCTTATCCTACCCAAAATGAAAAGAAAACAACTTTTAGAAATACTTAAAGTTTCATAGAGAAAAAGCTGGTTTTGGCTTCTTTCAGTGCTGACCACAGGTCCGATGGCTTAGGCTGTGGACCAGATACCTAGGTTTTCTCATACGTGGCCACTGGCCAACACTGATGGAAACCTGGACTAGCCATTTATTTTAAAAGCTATTTCAACCTTTCTGTCTGTGAAGGTTCTCATTTATCAATATGATTGTATAGCTAGTAGTAATTACGGCTTATTGAACACAATATGCAGGGATATGGCAAATGGTAGGGACATAATACTTGCATGCCCCTGACGACATTCCTCATTGGACAAAATCGCGTAGGGTGGAGCCTGAGATCTGGTCTCATGACGCTACATGAGCGGACTGCGGCCATCTTGTGTTTCGGAAACATCTGCTTGTTCTTACCATATGACACAATCATTTTTAACTTTTTAATGTGAGTATTCTGAAACTCTTTTGGAATAAACTTCACACTGGCTTGATATACTGCACTATGAGGAGTCGTATTCTCTTATTTTAATGTATGATACTTGTGGACTCACCGTCCGTGAGGGTTATAAAAGATCAAGTTTCATGTTGCCCTAGTGAAGACGTGACCAGCTTGTCGATAAACATTCTGCTTGTTTGAACACCCATAACCTAGTGGTCCAACCGTTGTGGTAAGAGGCCCGGTGTGTTGATGTTCAGTGGGGGATTATCATTATTCACTTCAGTCTGTCTGATTATACAACTCAGCGGGTGACTTCAATAAGATATATGGACTTTTGTGCCAGTGTTTAAGGACACTTTTGAATCTTATTTGTTTCTAGCGCTGCATATACCCTTTCTTATATGTAACTACGTGACTATGAGTAGAGAGCTGCAATAAGATTGTATATTCAGGTTCTTCTTTAGGTTCATTGGTGACTTGTTCTCTTTAACGACCTCTTTCTTTAATACGCCTCATGTGCTCTATCTGTCAGGATTCTGCTGTCTCAGAGCCCATGAATCCATCACCTGCCTCTCTGCACTTTATAGAGCAGCTGCGAGGCAGAGGAAACGCGTGTTGCAACAAACACAATGGTTTATTCCCATCTACAAAGGGGACATTGATGTCATCGGCGATAAATGATCGCTCCTTGCACCATTAAATCCCGCACAAATGAGATCCGGTAATTAAAAAGGAAAGGAAAAAGGTTTGGTGGGGTGGGGGGGGGGAGGGAAGACAAATATTGTTGTCCATAATTTCGTCAGCTAAATCACTCGGTCTTGCTCGGCTGCGCCTTGCTCAGTGTTAAGATGAGAGAAGCAAAAGGGATTGATGTTAATATGGTGCCTACGGTCCCTCACCCAAGGGTACTAGGCTCAGAGCTGATTAATACACAGGCTTGGCAGGCAGCAGACACAGGGATACCTCCAACTGTGTCAGTTCACTTTCCCGTCAACTGTGCCAGCAGGGTGACCGAGCAGAAAGAGAGAGAGAGAAGAGTGATGGGAAAGGGAGCTGAAACTCACATGGAATAGAATAATTCAGCAATCATTTGCTTTTCCCCCATCACTCCCATATATAGGGCAGAGGTCTGCAGTACAGGAGAAGGCTCAATGTCACACATACAGTACAAGCTGCAATGGGTGTATACTGTGAAAGCAACATGCTACATATATTTAGACAATGCGGGGTTATTTACTAAACCTGGGGAGCGCAAAATCTGGTGCAGCCCTGCATAGAAACCAATCAGCTTCCAGGTTTTATTGTCAAAGCTTCATTGAACAATCCGAAGTTAGAAGCTGATTGGCTACCATGCACAGTGCGCCAGTTTTAGTAAATCTCCCCCAATGAGTGGGATTCAGCCAATAGGTTGGCTTTTTACCTTGTTTTAAATAGGCATGCAAATAAAATTAGCTTAAAGGATATGTAAACGTTCGTGTTTTAAAAAAAACAAAAAAAACCCCCAAATATGTCATACTTACCTCCTCTGTGCAGTTGGTTTTGCACAGAGTGGCCCCAATCCTCCTCTTCTGGGGTCCCTCAGTGAAGCTCCTGTCTCCTCCTCCTCTCGGGTGCCGCATAGGAGAAGAGCTCTCCCTCGGGGACACCCGTGCAGGCTCGCTCCCGTGTCCTGCTGCTGCGTCCATTGACACAGACAGCTGCTGCGTCTATTGACACGCTCCACCCCCCGGCTCCCGCGTCATTGGATGTGATTGACAGTAGCGGGAGCCAATGGCTGCGCTGCTATCAATCTATCCAATCAGGACCCGAGACACAAGCTGGTGCTCGTCCCCGGCGCAGGAACGATCGGGCTCAGGTAAGTAGAAGGGGGGACTCTGGGGGGCTGGTGCACTACAAGAGGTTTTTGATATTGTGTTAAAAGACAGCCAAGCGTTCCTTTGACCCCAAAACGCTTTGGGGGTCTTTTAACACAATATTAATCAATTATTTTGGACTCCTTTATCTTTTGGTCTGGCACTCCCTTCATATATGCACTTTTTTTTTTTTTTTTTTTGGATAGCAGTGATTTCTAGCAGTCTTATGTAATATGTTTCCAGTCTATGACTGTCTCCTGAGGTATGTCCCTAGTCTGAAACAACCCCTATAGCATGTTCACAGTCTCAGACTATCGCTTGTATCATGTCTTCACAGTCTCTGACCATCTCTTGTATCATGTCTGCAGTCTCTGACCATCTCTTTTTTCATGTCAGCAGCCTCTGACCATCTCCTGTATCATGTCTGCAGTCTCTGACCATCTCTTGTATCATGTCTGCAGTCTCTGACCATCTCTGGTATCATGTCTGCAGTCTCTGACCATCTCTTGTATCATGTCTGTAGTCTCTGACCATCTCTGGTATCATGTCTGTAGTCTCTGACCATCTCTTGTATCATGTCTGCAGTCTCTGACCATCTCTTGTATCATGTCTGTAGTCTTTGATCATCTCTGGTATCATGTCTGTAGCCTCTGACCATCTCTTGTATCATGTCTGTAGTCTCTGACCATCTCTGGTATCATGTCTGTAGCCTCTGACCATCTCTTGTATCATGTCTGTAGTCTCTGACCATCTCTTGTATCATGTCTGCAGTCTCTGACCATCTCTTGTGTCATGTCTGTAGTCTCTGACCATCCCTTGTATCATGTCTGCAGTCTCTGACTATCTCCTGTATCATGTCTGCAGTCTCTGACCATCTCTTGTATTATGTCTGCAGCCTCTGACCATCTCTTGTATCATGTCTGTAGTCTCTGACCATCTCTTGTATCATGTCTGTAGCCTCTGACCATCTCTTGTATCATGTCTGTAGCCTCTGACCATCTCTTGTATCATGTCTGCAGCCTCTGACCATCTCTTGTATCATGTCTGTAGTCTCTGACCATCTCCTGTGTCATGTCTGTAGTCTCTGACCATATCTTGTATCATGTCTGCGGTCTCTGACCATTTCCTGTATCATGTCAATAGTCTCTGACACTCAATATTCATTGAATTTTTTGTGCGTCCCTTTGGTAATATTGAAATCCATACTTGAGGCCCCCCATATCAAGGAAGTTAACCAGCATTGATCTAAAGCATTTTATTATAACAGTAAAAGTAAAGTAAAAAAAAAAAAAAGAAAACCCTGTTGATCCTGTCAGAAATCCAGTGCAGTCCTGTGTACTCTGCAGTCCTATTTCAAACAATGTTATTATCCCTGCCTAGCTCACTTTCGTGAACTACAGAACACCTCCCCCTAATGTAAAAAGATGAGAAAAGCGTGAGGATTTACAGTACAGTGAGTGCGCATTGTTACCCTAGAATAGCAACTGTGTTACAGACAGAATCACCACGTGAACATAAAGGAGAATAAGCCTGGTAAAATTAAAACTAATGCAGACACCAGATCTAAGAACAGGTAAACTGTAATATATGATTTATTTTCTTGCATTTAGATACCCTTTAAGCTCAGCATTTAAAATGATCTTTCTTAGAATGTGGTTGGAAAATACAAGTTCTTCATGCTTTAAAATACCACTAGTCTATCCATAATATACAATATATAATATAATAATGCAAACCACTGGTATCACTTGACACATAAGATACTTTGTCTCCTTGACAGGGTGAAAGTAGAAGAACAAAGGTGGAAAGTCTTAACCATTTCTTGTGAAGGGACACTCAAATTCCTGAAAATATATTCAGATTTCTCTGTTTATCCACACAGCCAATGTAACCAATCGGCTGCTGACCTATCTGTACGTTCCAACACTCCATTCCACGCCGCTATCTATCTATCTATTGTCACACACATAATGATCTGATCTAAGGCTGGCCATACATTATACCTTCAACTATTTAGTGCAAGGGCCTGCCTGATTACATACCAATTGAAAGTGTTTAGGTTTGACCTCATATTATATGATTTTGGTAAATCTAAAGGAAAATTGTATAATGTATAGCCAGTCCTATAATTCTTGACGGAATCGGACAATCTGATCAAATCTTTGAATTATTAAAGAGACACGTTTGTTAAAAAAAAAGAAAACAATGCATAGTGCATTTGTAAAAAAACAAAAAAAACAAAAATGAAAATAAAAACAAACAAAAAAAAAAATCATAGTGTATTTGTCAGTGCCCATCAGTGCCACCCCGCAGTGCCCTTCAGTGCCGCCTATCAGTATCTATCTATCTATCTATCTATCTATCTATCTATCTATCTATCTATCTATCTATCTATCTATTGTCACACACATAATGATCTGATCTAAGGCTGGCCATACATTATACAATTCTCTTATTTAATCTCCTTTAGATTTACCTTCAACTATTCAGTGCAAGGGACTGCCTGATTGCATACCAATTTATTTGACCTCATATTATATGGTTTTGGTAAATCGTAATGCCACGTACACACGATCGGAATTCTCATCGGAAAAAGATATGATGGCTTTTCCGACGGGATTCTGCTCAAGCTTGCCTTGCATGCACGCGGTCACACAAAAGTTCGCTGGACTTCCGACCGTCAAGAACGCGGTGACGTACAACACTACGACGAGCCGAGAAAATGAAGTTCAATGCTTCCGAGCATGCGTCGGATTGTTTCCGAGCATGCGTAGGAATTTTGCGCGTCGGAATTGCCACAGACGATCGCATTTTCGGATAGGAACTTTTTCCGACCGAAAAATTAAGAACATGGAGCATACACACAGTCGCATTTTCCGACGAAAAGCTCTCATCGGTCTTTTGCTGGCCGAGTTTCCGATTGTGTGTACGCCGCATAAAGGAAAATTGTATAATGTATGGCCAGCCCTACAATTCCTGACGGAATCGGACAATCTGATCAAATCTTTGACTTATTAAAGAGACACGTTTGTTAAAAAGAAAAGAAAAAAAAAAAAAGAAAACAATGCATATTGCATTTGTAAAAAAAAAAACAAAAAAATACAAAAATGAAAATAAAAAGAAACAAAAAAAAATCATAGTGTATTTGTCAGTGCCCATCAGTGCCACCCATCAGTGCCACCTATCAATGCAGCCTCATTATCAGTGCCCACGAGTGCCGCCTCATCAGTGCCACCTATCAGTGCCGCCTCATCAGTGCCTATCAGTGCCCATCAGTGCAGCCTCATCAGCGCACATCAGTGAAGGAGAAAAATTACCTGTTTGAAAAATTTTATGAATTTTTTTTTTTTCGGTCTTTTTTGTTTCTTTAGCAAGAGATAAAAATGCAGTGGTGAATAAATGCCACCAACAGAAAGCTCTATTTGTGTGAAAAGAATGATAAAAATTTACAACACTGTAGTGTGGCATGACAGCTCAATTGTCATTGAAAGTGCGACAGCGCTGAAAGCTGAAAATTGGCCTGGGCGGGAAGGGGGTATAAGTGCCCAGTAAGCAAGAGGTTAAACATATATCCAATGTTTTTTTTTTACAAAAAAATCAACATCATTAAAAATAATCATACTGTACAACTTTATTTGTACATGTTAAAAAATTCTTTCCAATCTTAAAAATATATATATATATAAGTTTCAAATCACTTAGATGGTAGATCATACAGGGACTTAAATTGTGGGGTCCCAAGAGGCCATTAGATGTAGGTCTATACGTTTCGCAGGATAACCCGCTTCCTCAGGATAAAATAAAATAGTCACTTCATATATATAGTTACATATATATATAGTTACATATATATATATTACATATATATAGTTAGTAAGGTTGAATAAAGACACCAGTCTATCCAGTTCAACCTGAGTGAGTGTGAGTGCGTGTCTACAATTATCCCTATCCCCATACATTGTGTCTCATTAAGATTCTCGTCTATTATATCATTATTTATTTAAGGTACCCATATAGCTCCGTCAATTTACGCAGCGCTCCACACATACATCGGTCCCCACCCTCAAGAAGCCCACAATCCAAGGTCCCCAACTCACATTCATATACCAGGGCCAGTTTTGGACATAAGCCAATTAACCTACCAGTATCTCTTTGGAGTGTGGGAGGAAACCGGAGTACACGGAGAAAACCCACGCAGGCACAGGGAGAACATGCAAACTCCAGGCAGGTAGTGTCGTGGTTGGGATTCAAACCAGCGACCCTTTTTACTGCAAGGTGAGAGTGCTACCCACTGCACCACTGTGCCGCTGCAAACATTTGTCAAGTTTAATCAGGTCCACATATTAATTGAATGCACTGAAAGAAGGGAGGCAGGTAGGGGGAATAATTCCAAAGATAGCCCCCGGCCTGAGGCGCCATCTTGGAGAAAGGTGTGGAGACCTCTTTTCCACCTTGAATGATTGCATCATGCTTTTATGTATGCTGAATTTGCAATAAAAATTCAAATAACCCTAATTTTGGGGCTAAAGGCCCTTATATGCATCATCTCATCCCCTTTCTTTTGGGAGTTTAATCTGAGTGCTAAATGCCTCTTAGGGGTTCTCTATCAACATGCTTATAATCCAAAGCACTTGTATATCAAAGTGAATTTCCCCATCAGAAATAATGGAAACTCGGATTATTCTTTTCACAACCATTTATTCATAAGTCCTTCAGTTTATAGTCCATATAAAAAGATTATAGCAATATGATGGGTTGCATAACCATAAAATGTCCATCCACAAATGGAAGCCTCCACAAGGGGATTAGAAGCAAAATCCAGCAAGAGTTGCACTGTATAAAAGAGAAGAGAGGCACCTCTAAGTGTAGCAATATGGTTATATTTAATGAGGATACAACATTTAGCAACTCACATGGTTGATTATTAAAAGAGGCACATCTAAGTATGCAGGCATCTGGGGTAAAGCGGTCCACATAGACCATCCTCCTCACCGCTGTCTCTCACCACTGTCAGTCTGCAAATGTGACCGGGAAGACTACCCTGCAGTTGAACTATCTGAAAACGAGGCTTGAACCACTCATGGAGCGCAGTGTGGAAGGGATGACGTCGATGGCATTGTGGAGGACGGTCTATGTGGACAGCTTTCAAATGGCAAAACAAAAACCCTCTGGTGGGACTTTAAAAGGTGATGACTCCAAAAATGTGTATGCACACAGAAAAAGTATAAAATTTATATAAGTTTAATGATATAAAATTTAAAAGGATAGATAAAAGGAGGCTTTGTATCACAAATAGACAAATTCAATATAGTATAACCACATGAAAACATAAAAAACACTTAGTTTACATCACTCTTGTGGAAATGTTCAGAGTGAAACTCTACGCGTTTCAAGATTATGCGTCATTCCTCTTCATCAGGAGCAAGTGGTTACAGAGGATATGACATAAATTATGTGGAGACAAATATTTTGAGTACGAAGACATGGGGTAAAAGGCTAAACATGAAAGAAGGAATGGCTGCGCTGGACTCCACAGAGCCCCAAGCAGACAAATGCAGGAACGGCCGGACAACAATGGAGATCAAAAGGGGAAGCAAAAAATGGGAGGTGAGGGACCAAACCCAGTGCCAGAGCATCCATGACAGAGATAGCCCAAATTTCACATGGGCTAGACTTAAAATGTTCAAATTGGACGGAGGGCGGGAAGAGAGACAGACGGGGGGAAGAGCACCCCAAAGAGGGGAAAAGGGGGAGGACCCCCTAATCAGTGAGGAATGCTGTGATGACTGCTTTGATAGTTTGTAGACTACTTTCCCAAGAATGTGATAACCAATGGGAAAAATTCCAAAGGCGGAAAGGTCACCCGAGTCAAGAGATGTATCAAGCTTAGAGTCAAGGCATAAACCAGGAGTCTTGTTTGGGTGAAATGATAGTCATCTGTATCAAGCCAGTATCCTCACCCTCAGCATCGCAGCATTAATGGGTATAAAAGAGAAGAGAGGCACCTCTAAGTGTAGCAATACGGTTACATTTAATGAAGGTACAAAATTTAGCAACTCACATGGTTGATGATTAAAAGAGGCACGTCTAAGTATGCAGACATCCGGGGTAAAGATGTCCACGTAGACCTTCCTCCACAAAGCCATCAACGTCATCCCTTCCACGCTGCGCTCCACGAGTGGTTCAAGCCTCGCTTTCAGATCGCTCTACTGCAGGGTAGTCTTCCCGGTCACGATTGCAGACTGACAGCGGTGAGAGCCGGCGGTGCGGAGGATGGTCTATGTGGACAGCTTTACCCCGGATGCCTGCATACTTAGATATGCCTGTTTTAATCACCAACCATGTGAGTTGCTAAATGTTGTACCTTCATTAAATGTAACCATATTGCTACCCTGTACACACGGTCGGACTTTCCGACGGAATATGTGTGATCGGAGCTTGTTGTCGGAGATTCCGACCGTGTGTCGGCTAAATCTGACTTTTTTCATCGGAATTTCCGACACACAAAGTTTGAGAGCAGGCTATAAAATTTTCCGACAACAAAATCCGTTTGCGTAAATTCCGACCGCGAGTGGACAATTCCGACGCACAAAGTGCCATGCATGCTCAGAATAAATTAAGAGATGAAAGCTGTTGGCTACTGCCCCATTTATAGTCCCGACGTACGTGTTTTACGTTTTACGTCACCGCGTTCAGAACGATCGGATTTTCCGACAACTTTGTGCGACCGTGTGTATGCAAAACAAGTTTGAGCCAACATCCGAAAAACATGGAAAAAATCCATGGATTTTGTTGTCGGAATGTCCGATCAATGTCCAACCGTGTGTACGGGGCATTAGAGGCGCCTCTCTTCTCTTTTATACCCAGTTGTGACGTGACGCTACTCTTATATCAAGACATCGCTTGTATATTGAGTCAAAATGTATTAAAAAATTTTGCTTGTCTTGCAAAACTCTCTCAAACCAAGTTACTCTCAAACCAAGGTTTTATTAATAATAATAATAATCCAAATAATAATAATAAATAAATAATAAATTAATATTGTTAATTATTATGATTACTATTATTATTATTTTTTATTAATAATATTAACAAATACAGTAGGATAGGCCATTCACTTGAATGGGCTGCCCTGTGCGCAACATGCAGAAACGCATGTAAATTGTGCTAAAAAATACTCACGAGAGGAATGCCCATTCTCGCTATGCGAGATGTATAAGGGACCTTTCTATGCAGCTGTATGCTGATGCTCCTTCTACCAATACTGCTATTATTATTACAAAAACAACAACAATTATTATTATTATATTATCATTATATTATTATTATATTATTACAGGGGGTCCCCTAGTTACAAACATCCGACTTACAAACGACTCCTACTTACAAACGGAGGGAGACAACAGGAAGTGAGAGGAAATCTACCCCTAGGAAGGGAAATTCTCTCCTGTAAGAGTTATTATGGGGAAAAGGTACCTCCACTGATGCTTTATCACCAAGGCTTGTTTCCACAACAACCCAAAATTTTCAAAATCCAATTGTCATTGGGACAGAAAGTGAGGTGAAATCTGAACAGGGGCACACACAGCAAAACAAATGTTACAGGGGTGTTAACCCTTCCCTATGCTATCTAAAAAGCTTAAAGCGGAGCGCCGCCGAAAAATTTTTTTTTAAAAGTCAGCAGCTACAAATACTACAGCTGCTGACTTTTAAAACATGGACACTTACCTGTCCAGGGCGCCCGCGATGTCGGCACCCGAGGCGGAACCGTCTCTCCGTCCTCGGGTGCAGCCGCCTCCATCTTCGGTAAGGGAATCAGGAAGTGAAGCCGTGCGGCTTCACTTCCCGGTTCCCTATTGCGCATGCGCGAGTCGCGCAGCGCAATACGGATGGTCCCTGCTGCCTCTGGGACCCGTGTGTTTCCCAGCAGGCAGCGGGGAGGGAGCAGGAAGTGGCGTAAATAACCGCAGATTCTGCGGCTATCTATGCCGGAAGTGAGTACAGATACCTGTAATATACAGGTATCTGTACTCCCCTCCCCCCTGAAAGGTGCCAACTGTGTCACCGGAGGGGGGGAGGAATCTGATGAGTGGAAGTTCCACTTTTGGGTGGAACTCCACTTTAAAAATATTTTTTTGGCTGGAGCTACACTTAAAAAATGTACGTGTTCCGACTTACAAACGGATTCAACTTAAGAACAAACCTACAGTCCCTAACTTGTTTGTAACCCGGGGACCCCCTGTATTATTATTATTATTATTATTATTATTATTATTATTATTAACAATAATTGTTGTTGTTTTTGTTATTATTAATATTATTGTTGTTGTTTATATTATTATTATTATTAACAAATAGAGAGCTGTAACCAGATTAATGTTCTGCCCGTCGACCAGCAGATCTCGTTAGTGACAGGGCACATCTGTCTCCCCGCTATATAAAATTCCATCTCCCGTCATCTGTCCACACTGCACTCCTCTCATGAACACCAAATTGGGCCTCACATGGAATTGATGCATGACTTGTCCTACGTAACACGGCTCTCGGATGGAACGTTGCAGATTAACAGATGTAGTTGGCTGTGTGGGGGCTCCCCAGGCTGGTCTGTTCATTATTCACAAGAAGCGAAAAATGTAATTTTAAAGGTGAAATGCACGCATCAATTAAAGTTATAAATATTACGGTTTGCTCAAGCCATATGGATGTAAAGCTGCAAATGACACTTTACTCTGATCTTGCTATTTAAATATTTTGAAAAAAATTTAAAAAAAATTTGCTGAGAAAATATTACTATAGTTATTTCTTTATTCATTCCTGGCAAATGAGTAAAGCCGAATCCATGAGTGCATTACGAAAATAATACAAACGCTCATTTAAAAAAAAAAAAATTCTTGTTTTTAGCCGTTGTTATTTTATATTTTACTAATGTTTAAATGACAATATT
This sequence comes from Lithobates septentrionalis, assembly GCA_037952835.1. Classification (NCBI taxonomy): domain Eukaryota; kingdom Metazoa; phylum Chordata; class Amphibia; order Anura; family Ranidae; genus Lithobates; species Lithobates septentrionalis. The sequence goes on from JBBDGP010001620.1 coordinate 611,104, forward strand.
AAGTGCTTACATGCTAATGTTAGGATCTTTATATAACAGTTTTGCTTGCTAGCCTTGCTTTATAGAAAATTCTTAGAATAGTCCTTGGGAAGTGTTGTTAGAATGCCCTTGGAATGTGCTGTTGTAGAGAGATGGTTTGTCTTCTAATATTGTACACGGAGGCATTTTAGAGTATGGATTGCAGACAAGCTGACAAGGTTTTCCAAAATAACAGAAATTAATGTCTCTTGTAATTGTTATATGTGTTATGCGGCGTACACACGACCGGACTTTCCGTCAGAGTAGACTCTGACGGTCTTTCTGACGGAGTTCCGCTGAAATGGACTTGCCTACACACGATCACATCAAAGTCCGTTCGTTTAGAACGCGATGACGTACGACGGGACTAGAAAAGGGAATTTTAATAGCAAGTAGCCAATAGCTGCCCTTGCGTCGTTTTTGGTCCGTCGGAATAGCATACAGACAAACGGTTTTCCCGATAGGAATTGAGTCCTTCGGAAAGATTTGAAACATGTTCTATTTCTAAGTCCGTCAGAACTTTAGAAAGAAAAAGTCAGATGGAGCCCACACATGATCGGAATGTCTGACGGAATGATTCCGTTGGACCTTTTCTGACGGAAAGTCCGGTCGTGTGTACGCGGCATAAGAATAGTCCTTGGAAAGTGTTGTTAGAATGCCCTTGGAATGGTATGTTGTAGAGAGATGGTTTGCCTCCTAATATTGTACACCGAGGCATTTTAGAATATGGATTGCAGACAAGCTGATAAGGTGTTCCAAAATAACAGAAATTAATGTCTCTTGTAATTGTTATATGTGTTATTTGTGCAAACTCTTCAAGTGGTTCTAAAAGCAGAAGTTTTTTTTTTTTTTTTAATCTTATCTATGCTATGCTCCTCATTGACTGAGACAGCAGCAGGCGCCATTGGCTCCCGCTGCTGTCAGTCAAAGTCAGTGAGCCAATGAGGAGAGATGGGGGTGGGTCCGAGCCACGGCTTGGCTCCTGAATGGACACACAGAATGGACGCTCAGCTCGGGTGCCCCCCATAGCAAGCTGCTTGCTGTGGGAATGGGAGGATCTGGGCTGCTCTGTGCAAAGCCATTTCACAGAGCAGGTGAGTATAACATGTTTGGGATTTTTAAATCAGACTTTAATATCACTTTAAGCGAAAATGGTAAAATTTAAAATGACATATTTTGGGAGGTCCTACCTGACAACTGTCCAGGCTTTAAAATCAGGATCTATAAATGAAGAGGGCAGATCTTTCAATCATCCACCCATTCTCCATTCATAGATCGCTTTTCATTCATAGAAGCTATAGACCAGGGATATGCAATTAGCGAACCTCCAGCTGTTGCACAACTACAAGTCCCATCATGCCTCTGCCTCTGGGTGTCATGCTTGTGGCTGTCGGAGTCTTGCTATGCCTCATGGGACTTGTAGTTCTGCAACAGCTGGAGGTCCACTAATTGCATATCCCTGCTATAGACACATAGAAAAAAAAAACACTGTTTGAATGTTTCAAGCATTCGCACAGTCATCACAAATAATCCCCATTATTTTTGTAATATGTTTATGTCCTCTGGTCATTAGCTCCATCTAGTGGCCATAATGCTGTGTTTTCCTAATTGAAGTATTTCAGGAAAACAAAGCATTATGGCCACTAGATGGAGCCAAGTATCATAGCAAGTAAACTTATTGAATATTGCACAAATTATGGGATTTTTTTTGTGATGGCTGTGCAAATGCCCGAGAGATTCACACTTCAGATTTTTTTTTTATAGACCCCACAGTTTGACAGATGTGCATGCATTCATTTTACCAAGCAAAGTCAGAGTGTTTGCATTTAACCACTTCAACTCCGGAAGATTTACCCCCCCTTTCTGACCAGGCCATTTTTTGCGATACGGCACTGCTTTACTTTAACTGATAATTACACGGGTGTGCAATGCTGTACCCAAATATATATATTTTTTCCCCTACAAATAGAGCTTTCTTTTGGTGGTATTTGATCACCTCTGTGTTTTTTATTTTTTGCGCTATAAACAATTTTGAAAAAAAAAAAAAAAAATGTTTTTTTTTCTTTCAGCTATAAAACATATCAAATAAAAAAATGTAAAATCATCGATCTTCTTCATCAGTTTAGGCCAATATGTATTCTGCTATAGACATGTGCAGAACGAAAAAATTTGTTTTGTTTTGTTTTGTTTAGATCCGTTATTTACATAAATTTGTTTAGTTAAATTTGTTTAATTTGTTTTCGGAATTTGTTTAGTTTATTCGTTTTTGAATCGATTCGAAAAGTTTTCGAATTCGAATAGTTTTCCAATTTCCAAAAATAATAAAATAGAATAGAAGATAAAGGAATGGAATAGAAAAAATATATTTTTTTCTATTCTATTTCTTTACCCTCTATTCTTTTTTATTCTCTTTGGAAATTGGAACACTGTTGAAAAGTTTTCAAATTCGAATTTGAAAAGTATTCGAATTGGAAAAGCATTCGAAAACTATTCAAATTCGAATTTCATCCGAATTTTTTTTTTCGTTATTTCGGATTCGTTTAAATTCGGTACTATTCTAATTCGGAAATTCAGATACATACAAATTTCCGAATAACGAAAATTAGTCCGAATTTTAATTAGAAACTAAATGAACCGCACATGTCTATTCTGCTACATATTTTTGGTTAAAAAAATCCCAATAAGTGTATATTTGTGCAAAAGTTATAAGTCTACAAACTATGGACTATATTTATGGAATTCATTTTTTTTTACTAGTAATGGCGGCGATCAGCGACTTATAGCGGGAGTGCAATATTGCAACAGACAAATCGGACACCTAACTGACACTTTTGACCCTTTTTTGGGGACCAGTGATACTAATACAGAGATCAGTGCTAAAAATATGCACTGTCACTGTACCAATGACACTGGTTGGGAAGGGGTTAACATCAGGAGTGATCAAAGGGTTAACTGTGTGCCTAGCTGGTGTTTTACTGTAGTGGGGGAGGTGCTTGTACTAGGGGAAGGTAGAGGTCCATGTCCCTGCTTTGCAGAAACACAAGATCCATCCTTTCCTTACTGACATTGTCCCGAACGATCAGCGGGTGCCGGCGGACATTGGGCCCGCGGGACCTGCTGATCAGCTCCCGCTGTGTAGAATGTGTAGGATGTGCACAGTGGGAGCGATCTGCGTGGATATGCATGGTATATATATATATATATATATATATATATATATATATATATATATATATATATAAATATATATATTTATATATATATACACGTGATCTTGTGCAGCGTGGCCACCCTGTTGCAGTAAAAGTGCTATAAGGTGGTCGGCAACTGGTTAAAATAAAGGCAAAAAAACCCAACAAAACGAATACCTAACACTAAACGCCCAGAATATATCCGAAAAAAAAACATGTAAACAGATCCTGCCACCTTCTGAATAACTGTTTTTTATTTGTTTTTTTTAGCGAGGGCTATAAAAATAATTGGTGCGCTATCCCTTTAAGAATAAACCATTTATGTGAATAAATACTACAAATATAAATGGGCAAACAATAAAATAATCAAAATTGAATATGGGAATAAAGTCCATGTATACAAAGGTGCAGCAGTCCCACTTCAGTGATGTGTGCTCGGAAAATCATGTGAATAGTAAGCAGCCACAGTTCCCCACACCACAAGCTGCATACAACTACTTACCAGACTCTCAGCCCACCCCACCCCCATCATAAGTGGTCAGCAGAGTTTATAATTGCATAAACATCCAGGTGACTTCTACTGGCATTAGGGATATACTCAAATAACACCAATTGAGTCCACAGTGCCACCCAAACATAAAAATAAACAGAGGCTGGAATAGTGTGATACTACCAGGTAATGTTTTATTAAAATCCCCTCAGATACTCACAGAAGTTAAGAGAGATAACACCTACAAGTGTCGCTGCACTTGGGTGGCAAGCGTGATAATGTTACTGAGGTTGCCGCCCAACATGTTTCGTCATAATAGACGTCACCAAGGGACCAGAGATGTGTTGCAATCGCGAGCCAAGCGCTTGGCTTATAGTTGTGCCATGGTCCTTTAATAGGCGGCGTTGCCTGTCAACTCAGCTTGTTGCGCTAACCACTTGCCTACTTGGGCACTTTTACCTCCTTCCTGCCCAGTCCAATTTTCAGCTTTCGGCGCTGCCACACCTTGAACAATTGCACGGTCATGCAATACTGTACAAATATGAAATTGTTACCATTTTTTTCAAACAAATAGAGCTTTCTTTTGGTGGGGTTTTAATCACCACTGAGGATTTTTTATTTTTTGCTAAACAAACAAAAATTACTTTTGAAGAATTTCAAGAATTTTGAAAAAAAAAAAAAGCGTTTTTTATAGTTTGTTAAAAAAATTTGCAAACAGATAATTTTTCTCCTTCACTGATGATTATTGATGAGGCTGTATTGATAGGCACTGATGAGGTGGCTCTGATGGGCACTGATAGGTGGCACTGATAAGACAGCACTGGTGGGCACTGGATAGGCAGCACTGATGAGGAGCTGACAGGCATTACTGAGTGGCACTAATTGGCACTTTGATGGGGCACTGACAGGCATTACTGATGGGGCACTGATTGACACTTTTTTGGGCACTGATTGGCACGCACTGTTATGGGCACTGGCAGGCGTTTATTATGGGGACAGGCTGGCAGGTGTTGTGCACTGATTGGCAGCTGATGGGCACCTTTTGATGGGGCTAACTTTACTGTTGTCTTGTTTTTTAATTCAAAAAAGTGTATTTTTTCCAAAAAAAGTGCGCTTATGAGACTGTTGCGCAAACACAATGTGACAGAAAGTATTGCAACGACCGCCATTTTATTCTCTAGGGTGTTAGAAAAAAAAGTATAATGTTTGGGGGTTCTAAGTAATTTTCTAGCAAAAAAAAAAACAGTTTTTAACTTGTAAACAACAAATCTCAGAAAGAGGCTTGGTCCTTAAGTGGTTAATAATTGGGCTAACTGCAAAATGCGAGCCAAGCACTTGGCTTGCATGTTGCGGTGCAGCCCCCATTGACTTGAATGGCCGATTTTGACAGGAGGTGCTGCCTGTCCTGACTCCGCATTTGCTGCAGCTGCAGATAGGAACAGCCTCCATCAGCTATGGTTTCGCCTTTAGGTGGGGTATAATAAAACTGAGGCTCAGTCGCCTTTTTTTACTCAATTGCCCCCGCGCCCGCCCTGGACACCCCTGTAAAAGAGGCTTTTTTGTTTTATTTCTCAATCAAGTGAAATTAAAATATTTGTTTTGATTGGTGTTATTTCATAAATTCCTATTTTTGTCTCGCGCGGTGACTAATGCATCAGCGTACAATAAATATGAGAAAAAAAAAAAAACAAATAATCCGTCTTTTATTTAAATGGGGTTTTATGTTGGAATGCCACAGAACCAAATCGTATTCTGCTGTTTAATGACAAGCCTAGTGGAGAAATATAAAGAAACATTGTGAAACATATGACATTATGACACACTTGAAAGGACCTGAAAACCCTCTCGGTTTTATTTTTTGCCATCTCTGACAATCATCTGAGCCGTTCCAAAGGAAATTTATTTATATTTTTTTTAATGATAAGCTTAAAAGAAACCTGAGGCTCAAAAGCATCTCCCACAGAGATATTATTATCCTGTCCGTTTACTTTCAAGACATCTTTTTTTTTTTTTCCAGCTGGTTACTTTAGTGAACAATACGATGGTAATCCGTTCTGGTATCTGATTTGCATTAGATAAAAAAAAATAAGCGAAATATAAAGTGCGGGAGGCTGGAGATTTCTGACCTTCTCAGGACAGTTATGAATGGAGCTGTTAAAGCTTTAAAGAGAACTAGTCATGGCTAACATTATCCAAGAATCTTAAATTCTAAGTTCTCCTTTTTTTTTCTAAATTCCAGCTCCTCTGTGCACCGATATAGCATTAACCACTTGCTTACTGGGCACCTTAACCCCCCTCCTGCCCAGACCAATTTTCAGCTTTCAGCGCTGTCACTCTTTGAACGACAATTGCGCGGTCATACAACACTGTACCCAAATGAAATTTTTATCATTTTTCCCACAAATTGCGCTTTCTTTTGGTGGTATTCGATCACCTCTGGGTGTTTTATTTTTTGTTAAAAAAATGTAAAAAGGCCGACATATTTTAAAAGAATATTAAAAATCGTTTAATATTTTCTTAATAAATTTTGCAAACAGATAATTTTTCTCCTTCATTGATCTACACTGATGAGGCTGCACTGATGGGCACTGATAGACTGCACTGATGTGCACCGATGAGCTGCATTGATGGGCACTGATAAGGCGGCACTGATGGGCACTAATAGGTGGCACTGATGGGCACTAATAGGCAGCACTGGTGGGCACTGATGAGGTGGCACTGATAGGTGGCATTGGTGGGCACTGAGAGGTGGCACTGATGGGTGGCACTGATGGGCGACACTGAAGGGCATTGATAGGTGGCACTGAAGGGCACTAATAGGTGGCACTGATAGCTGGAAGTGATGGGCATTGATGGGTGGCAATGATGGGCACTGATCGGCACTGGTAGTTGACACTGATAGGCAGCACTGCTAGGTTGCACTGATGAGGCGCTGATTGGCACCACTATTGGGCATTGATAGGTGGCACTCGTGGGCATTGATAGGTGGCACTGATTGCTGGCACTTATGCACTGGTGGGCACTGATTCGTGGCACTGTCGGCACTGGCAAGTGGCACTGACAGGCGGTACAGGTGGTCACCATTCTCAATAAATACACAGGCATTGATTTTTTTCTACCTTAACTTTCATCTTTCATTGTTCATTTGGAGTGTGCTGAGTGATGAGATAACAGCCTATGTGGATAGCGCTATAGTACTGAAAACAGGAGAAGTATGTCCTGGGTCGTGTAACGTTCTGAATACAATCTGATTGTACAATCTCCTTTAGATCTACCATCAACTTTGTAGTTCAAGGGCCTCCCTGATTGGATACAGAGTGATTGGATAGATGGTGTTTCCTCCTATTATATAGTTTTGGTAAATCTAAAGGGGATTGTATTATCAGATTGTATAGTGTATGGCCATCTTTATACACCTAAAATTAACTAGATGCCCTTTCAGTGCCATTATTGTTAACAGTACATCAATTGCAGAAGCAAACACACATTTTGCCAGGGGCAGCATTGTGCACATGGGTGCCACCCTCCTAAGACCTTCGCCAGCCTCCCTATCTATGTGCCCGGCCCCTTTCTGGATGCACATGAATTCCTATTGCGGGGGGGGGATGTTTTTTGAAGCACCTGATTACAACCAGAGGCTCTAATAGGCTTCAAAATAGGGTGGGCTCGGGGTGCAGAGAGTGCACTCCGATCCCACCCAATTGTGTGACCATAGCAAATGCATTTTCGCTATTTTTACACTGCAGTTACTCCCCGCCAATCAGGAGGCAGGTCAGCGAGACCTGTTTCCCGATTGGCCAAAGCGCCAGGTAATCCTATTGGTTGCCTAGCGTTGTGGAAGTGGAGACATGCTGGATCCGGACCTGCTGCTGCCGCTGCCCAGAGGACACAGGAGGAGAGGAGGACACAGCCCGACGCATAGTAAATAGGGTGCTGGCTGACAGTGCCATGCCACCCGGGGGGGTAGTGCTGGTGTGGGGGATGGGGTAGTGCTGGTTGTTTGCCGCCCCCCCCCAGAAGAAAAGCCCACCAGCCACCACTGATTTTGCCATGTGAAAAAAAGAGTGAAAAATGCTGCAAAATGCTCAGTAAAAAACGCGCAACCCACAGCACACCAACATGTCCCATGAGCCACATGTAGCGCACCCCCATTGAAATCAACAGGCTGCCCTATGAGTGTCACAGGAAAAAACTAGACAAAAAAATGTGCGCTCCCACTATGCTTGATGTGAATAGGTCCTGAAAGTGAAATTGGTGCGTTTACACCAAGACCAATGAGGCTTCATTCACATCTGTGTGTTTACAAACGCATGGAAATCTGCACAGAAAATGCACTCTTTGCCTTGCATTTCAGGAATGTGCTGCACCAAAAAACACAGTAAGAAACGCACCAAGCTCCACTCTAAAAAAAAAAAAAAAACTTTCTGGAGGTCTGGGGCAATTGTTGCTTGTAGAGCAGCCCATTCAAAAAGGATGATCCAAAAAAGAAAAAGAAACAAGCTATTCAGCACTCAGTGCCAGTTCAAGTGAGGGTAGAGAGGGTAAAAAAGGGGGAGGGGTATGCCTATATATCAAGAATAATGTACAAGTGAATGTGAGAGATGACATCACTGAGGGGGCTAGGGAGGAGGTGGAATCTTTATGGGTAGAGCTCCAAAGGGATGAAGCTAAGGGGAAAATAATACTGGGAGTATGCTATAGGCCCCCTAACCTGAGGGAGGAAGTGGAGACGGATCTCCTATCACAAATTGGATTAGCAGCAAGGATGGGAAGTGTTATCATAATGGGGGATTTTAATTATCCAGACATAGACTGGGCGGAGGGAACCGCGCATTCATTTAAGGCTCGCCAGTTCCTTAGTGTCTTGCAGGACAATTTTATGGGTCAGATGGTAGAAGCACCAACTAGAAATAAAACATTACTATATCTACTGATTACCAACAATACAGACCTGATCACAGATGTGGAAATACGGGGCAATTTAGGTAACAGCGATCACAGGTCAATTAGTTTCAGTATAAATCACACAAATAGGAAACATGAAGGGAACACAAAGACACTGAATTTCAAAAGAGCCAACTTCCCTAAACTACAAACCTTGCTAAAAGGCATAAATTGGGATAAGATATTAGGAACAAAGAATACGGAGGAGAGATGGGTTTGCTTTAAGAGCATATTAAATAAGGGCATTAGCCAATGTATCCCATTGGGTAATAAATTTAAAAGAGCGAACAAACATCCTGGATGGCTTAACTCCAATGTAAAAATGCATATAAAAGCAAAGGAGAAGGCCTTCAAAAAATACAAGGTGGAGGGATCATCCTCAGCATTCAGAAATTATAAAGAATGCAATAAGAAATGTAAGGGTGCAATTAGGATGGCTAAGATAAAACATGAAAGACACATAGCGGAGGAGAGCAAAAAAAAATCCCAAGAAATTCTTTAAGTATGTAAACAGTAAAAAAGGGAGGACAGACCATATTGGCCCCATAAAGAATGAGGAAGGACATCTGGTTACAATGGATGGGGAGATGGCAAAGGTATTGAATTTATTCTTCTCCTCAGTCTTCACGAGTGAATCGGGGGGCTTCAGTAACCAAAACTGCAGTGTTTATCCTCATGACACAACACAGGAAGCACCTACATGGTTAACAGAGGACGGAATTAAAATTAGACTTGAGAAACTTAAAATTAATAAATCACCGGGACCAGATGGCTTGCATCCGAGGGTACTTAGGGAACTCAGTCAGGTGATTGCCAGACCGTTGTTCCTAATTTTTACAGACAGTCTATTGACTGGAATGGTACCAGCTGATTGGAGAAAAGCCAATGTAGCACCAATATTTAAAAAGGGCCCAAAAAACATCCCTGGGAATTACAGATCAGTTAGCCTAACATCAATAGTATGTAAACTCTTGGAGGGGATGATAAGGGACTATATACAAGATTTTAGTAATAAGAATGATATCATTAGCAGTAATCAGCATGGATTCATGAAGAATCGTTCTTGCCAAACCAATCTATTAACCTTCTATGAGGAGGTGAGTTGCCATCTAGATAAAGGAAGGCCCGTAGACGTGGTGTATCTGGATTTTGCTAAAGCATTTGACACAGTTCCCCACAAACGTTTACTGTACAAAATAAGGTGCGTTGGCATGGACCACAGGGTGAGTACATGGATTGAAAACTGGCTACAAGGGCGTGTTCAGAGGGTGGTGATAAATGGGGAGTACTCAGAATGGTCAGGGGTGGGTAGTGGGGTCCCCCAGGGTTCTGTGCTGGGACCAATCCTATTTAATTTGTTCATAAACGACCTGGAGGATGGGATAAACAGTTCAATCTCTGTATTTGCAGACGATACTAAGCTAAGCAGGGCAATAACTTCTCCGCAGGATGTGGAAATCATGCAAAAAGACCTGAACAAATTAATGGGGTGGGCGACTACATGGCAAATGAGGTTCAATGTAGAAAAATGTAAAATAATGCATTTGGGTGGCAAAAATATGAATGCAATCTATACACTGGGGGGAGAACCTCTGGGGGAATCTAGGATGGAAAAGGACCTGGGGGTCCTAGTAGATGATAGGCTCAGCAATGGCATGCAATGCCAAGCTGCTGCTAATAAAGCAAACAGAATATTGGCATGCATTAAAAGGGGGGATCAACTGCAGAGATAAAACGATAATTCTCCCGCTCTACAAGACTCTGGTCCGGCCGCACCTGGAGTATGCTGTCCAGTTCTGGGCACCAGTCCTCAGGAGGGACGTACTGGAAATGGAGCGAGTACAAAGAAGGGCAACAAAGCTAATAAAGGGTCTGGAGGATCTTAGTTATGAGGAAAGGTTGCGAGCACTGAACTTATTCTCTCTGGAGAAGAGACGCTTGAGAGGGGATATGATTTCAATTTACAAATACTGTACTGGTGACCCCACAATAGGGATAAAACTTTTTCGCAGAAGAGAGTTTAATAAGACTCGTGGCCACTCATTACAATTAGAAGAAAAGAGGTTTAACCTTAAACTACGTAGAGGGTTCTTTACTGTAAGAGCGGCAAGGATGTGGAATTCCCTTCCACAGGCGGTGGTCTCAGCGGGGAACATTGATAGCTTCAAGAAACTATTAGATAATCACCTGAATGACCGCAATATACAGGGATATGTAATGTAATACTGACACATAATCACACACATAGGTTGGACTTGATGGACTTGTGTCTTTTTTCAACCTCACCTACTATGTAACTATGTAACTATATAAGTGGATGGGCTGCCCTATGACTGACAAGTGAAAATGCTCGAAAACACCCCCCCCCCCCAAAAAAAAGAACACATGTGGAAATGTGAATTCCTGATAAGCAGAAATGTGAACGCGGCCTGACAGCTGAGTGTTTCTGTCCAATCCCTCCTATGTACTTGTGTAAAGATAACCCCTTATGCCGCGTACACACGGTCCTACTTTTCGTCTACAAAAGTCCAACGGACGCTGATGGACTAAAGCTGGCTGGTAATCCGATCGTGTGTGGGCTTCTCCGGACTTTCAACTGACTTTTTTAGCCTCAAATCCGACGTACTTTAGATTTGAAACATGTTTTAAAACTTTACTTCGTAACTACGACGGACCCCGAAATCCGCTCGTCTGTGTGCTAGTCCGACGGACAAAAAGCCACGCTAGGGCACCTATTGGCTACTGGCTATGAACTTCCTTATTTTAGTCCGGTGTACGTCATCACGTACGAATCCGTTAGACTTTTGTGTGGTCGTGTGTAGGCAAGTCCGTTCGTTAGAAAGTAGGCCGCAAGTCCGCCGCAAGTCCACCGAAAGTCTGCCGGAAGTCTGTCGGACAGGCTGTCCGACTTTTGTAGACGAAAAGTACGACCGTGTGTACGCGGCATTAGTCTGTCCAGGAAGTAAGGCAGAAGTAATGGAGAAGTGTTTTTAAACAGCCATGAGAACAGTGAGGTAATCCTGTGTAGAATAAATGGAAAGCTTTGTCATTTCTGCAAAAGAAGTACATTAATGCTATATTGTTAGATATGGGAGCTGGAATTTAGAAAAAAAAAAAAGGTGAACTTAGCCTTTAAAGAAGAATTCAAGACAATGATATTTTATATAGTTATATTGGTCCAGTTTGGACCAATGTAACTCTGTATATACAATAGCTGGCCATTGCACCTAGAAGCTGGATATTACTGAAGTAGACACTGCTACTCCAATGTTCTCCACTAGCTTCCAAGTCCTGTGCTGAGTGATTAGCCAGAAGCCTTGTGAACACAGGATGGTGGCCAGTCAGCATCAGCGCCATTCAGAGAATTATTTCTGAATGAATGCAAAAAGTTCTCTGATTAAACAAGGTGGAGACAATATAATGTCACTGCGCCTACTCCCCAACTTGTCCAATCAGAGAACACTTTGCATTCATTCAGAGAATGCAAAGCATTCTCTGAATGTTGCCTGTGCCGAGCGGCCTTCCTTGTTCAGAATGCAGTAGGCCAGGGATCTCCAAACTGCGGCCTGTGGGCCAGATGTGGCCCCTTGCTTGCATTTATCTGGCCCTTGGGTTCCTATGGTTCATCCCACTGAAACCAACGACGGGGGCACAGTCCCTCCCACTGACACCAACGATGGGGGCATGGTTCCTCCCACTGACACCAACGATGGGGGCATGGTTCCTCCCACTGACACCAACTATGGCGGTACGGTTCCTACCACTGACACCAACGATGGGGGCACTATTCCTCCCACTGACACCAACGATAGGGGCACGGTTCCTCTCGCTAACACTAATGATGTAACTTTTTTTACTTCCATTGACCTTTAAGCTTATGGCATTGTTTACTCCCACCGATTCCAGGGCATTTCCTAGGACACTAGCCACAGCCCGGCCCCCCCCTAAAGTTTGAAGGGCAGTAAACTGGCCCTTTGTTTTAAAGGTTTGGAGACCCCTGCAGTAGGCCAAAGCAGAAGTAGAGGGGGGAGGTTAGGATGGGGGGGGGTATTTAGATTTACTTTTTTGGGGGGGACACTATATCAAATATCACAATTGAGATGATTTAGTAAAGCAATAACACATGAAGTAAGTGGTGGTTGGGATATGGTGGGAGGGGGAGAGTGGGTGATAGAAGGGATGTGGAGGCGGTAAGGTTTGGTAGCTCCAAGAACTCTCTTGAAAAAGCCTAGATGGACCAATATGTACTCAAAATTTAGGGATCTTCCGCCTCTCCTATTGTTCCCTTTAAGGAGAACGAATAGGGATGTTGTGATAATAGAACAGGGATTTAAGATATACACCCCCTTGTATGTTTGTTATTGACCTTCCTCTTGTGTCGTGTATGCGTTTTAATGTTTTTGTATATATATTTTTCAATATGTATTTCTGTTCTATTTAAAATGAATAAAAACATGTAAAAAATAAAAAGAATGCAGTAGGCTAGTTGCTCAAAACAGGACCCAGAAACAAGTGGAGATCACTGGAGTACTGGTGACTACTTCACAGATATCCAGCTTCCAGGGGCATTGTCTAGACATTTGAAATGGAAGGACGCAGATATGGGAATCAACAATGCTGCACACCCCAAAAATTGCAAAAAATGGAAGAGTTTCCCCAATGGTTTTTTTTAGCAACAGGATATTTATAAAGAGATAATTAGTTAAAGACCTTTTATTAAGTCAAAAAATTAATTCTAATGTACAATGAGATTAAAATATAGGCTCTGGTTAGCGACACATAAACAACAACATGAACCATCACTCATGGCATACAATGCGCCAAGGAGACCATGGTTTGCAAATTACATTACAACACTGCTATTCACATGGATACCCCAACGCATTTTAACCCTTTCATTTGTGATCTACTTCAGGGGGATTTATTCTAGGGAAATAGATCAAGAAAAATGCTTTATTTAGACAACATTATTGATATTTTGCAGAAAACAAAGCATTATTGGGCATTTAATATTGTGCAAAAATACATCTCCATATGTGTGGTCATATATTTACCATTCAGATGATGGAAAGGTGAGAATGTATCGCACAACCAGAATTGTCCCCAGATCTCCGCATGTCCCCTTCGCACCCTCCAGGTGAGTCCATAGTCCACAGGGCTTACAAGCTCTTGGACCTTGAGAGGAAAAGGGGAGACGAGGCACCTGCAATTTGGTATTCAAAAATCTCAATGAGTAAACAGTAGATATTCTGTGATGGTTCAGTACTGCTTTTGCAACACCAGACTAGTAGATACTCAGTCAAGTACTAAAATTATATAGATTGATATTATTAATTTATTTTATTTTATAGTTTGTTCATTTATTTATTGCTGGTTTATTCATAAAAATAAATTGTATTGCCATTAGTTTGATGAGGTGAAAAATAAGTGTGCTGTGTGTTGTGACCTAATTAGTGAAATTATTATGGTGAATATGCTATGAAATGAGGTGGTGTGTGTGAGAATGAAAAAAGTAATAAAATTGAGAAAATATGGGACTGTAATCTGATGTGATAAGTGACACTGAGGAGCTGGTGTGTGAAAATCGATAATACTAAAGGTGCAAAAACATGTACAAAAACATAATAGTGAACACTTTTTACCTTTGCCCACGCCCGCATGTGACCATCCGGCGGTGATCAAGGAATGCCACTGGCCCAAAAAATGCTCCCTCCAAATGGCTAGATATTTTTTTTATACTGTACACAGTTGACCCAAGCTAAATGAACTGAATTATCAATAAAAAAGCCATACTTGGAATTCCCATTTATGAAAGAAGTAATGACCAAAGCTGTTTTCACCATACTTCTCTTGTGGGACACAGAAGTACACTTCACTCATCTGTTACCCAAAATCAGCTTGTAGCCCGACAAAGCCCACCGTCAGCTGACATTACACTCCAGGCTCTGGAAAGATCCCAACAATATTGTCAGGATCCACCCAGATGCCTGATCGGCAGCTGGCTTAGCCTCTTATTGCACCGCTGATAGCCTGAGCCAGCAGCTTCTGCCCCTCCCTCCAGTGAGCGCTGGAGGGGCAGAGCAGAGAGTGGTGACTGTAAGTCACTGTTCTCTCCTTGGAGCAGACCGAGAACTGAGTAATCAGTGGTCATGTGATCGCCAAGTTCTCAGAGAACTTAGAACCTTAGAGGCTTAGAGCCAGCTGCAGCATCATCAGTAAATCAAAAAGTAAAAAAGAACCCTAAAAACATTTAAAGGGGCCTTAGGAGGCATTTAAATCCAATTTCACCCTTTCACCCATCTAACTTTCACCTTTCCATAGACCCCAATGCATGCTCTTGGACACCAGAGACACCATTCTCTTGGACACCCCAAATACCCAAGAGAATGGTGCCTATCAACATCAATGATTTAAAAATGGGACCCCTATTTTTCGGGTGAACCCCTCCCAAAGCACCTACCCCAAATCTGAGAGGCATAAAAAATGGTATCGACAAAATAGGGGAGCTAAAACGCTTGAATTCATTTTCTATGGGAATACTAGCCGTGTGTCACAAAAGTCCGACAGCCCGTCCGACAGACTTTCGACTGACTTTTGGCGGACTTTTGGCAGACTTGCGGCAGACTTTCTAACGAACGGACTTGCCTACATACGATCACACAAAAGTCTGACAGATTCGTACGTGATGACGTACACCGGACTAAAATAAGGAAGTTGATAGCCAGTAGCCAATAGCTGCCCTAGCGTGGGTTTTTGCCCGTCGGACTAGCATACAGACGAGCGGATTTCTGGGTCCGGCGTAGTTACGACGTAAAGATTTGAAGCATGTTCCAAATCTAACGTTCGTCAGATTTGCGGCTGGAAAAGTCCGCTGAAAGTCCGGGGAAGCCCACACACGATCGGATTGTCAGCCGGCTTTAGTCCGTCGGCGTCCGTCTGACTTTTGTAGACGAAAAGTCTGACCGTGTGTACGCGGCATTAGTTATGCCGCGTACACACGAACGGACTTGCCAACAGGCTAAACTCCGTCGGCATTTCCGGCGGAAAGATTTAAAACATGTTCTATCTCTGAGTCCGTCGGAAATGCCGACAGAAAAAGTCCGATGGGGCATACACACGGTGGGAATGTCCGACCAAAGGCTCCCATCGGACTTTTTCTGTGGGGAAGTCCGGGCCATGTGTACGCGGCATAAGAGTTAATTTTTAAAAAGTTAAAAAATAATAGTAGAAAAATGGAAAAGGACTTCTGGAATCCTCAGGGGGCATTTAAAGCCTAATGAATCCAATGCATGCTTTTTTTTGGCACTGGGGCAGTTGTGCTCTTGGACATCCCCAGTGCTGCTTGTACAGTGTCGATCGGTGCTTTGGAAAGGGGACCTCTTTTGTTTGGGAAAACCCCACTCAAAGCACCTATCCCAGTGCTGTAGATCATGCGGTCTAGTATCAACACTTTGCCATGGGAGTGCCAGCCCACATGCCTAGTATGTAGTACTGTATGGCTCTAGGCAGGAGGCTTTTTTTTTTTTTTTTGCTTTTTTCAAATGAAGAGTGACAGTTTTTCCTCCCAGTGCTAAAACCCATGTACAAACACAGTTTCAGCACCATGGAGAGCTATTGCTGGCAATTTCGCCTGCAGGCAAAAATCAAGTCATCACAGATACTGTACATTTGAAATTCAGCTGGCTGTAACATGTGTCTGGTGTACATTCATCGTACTGTATGTACGTAGTGTGAATGTGACGGGGGACTGCCAGGCAAATTTTGTTGAACCTTACTCAGGCGAATGTCATCAAAGAATTTGCTGGTCACCTTTTTTAAAGAACCTCTAAGTTTTCTTTGTATTTGTGTTTTTTTCCCGTTTTTTGTGCACTTGATGATTATCTGTGTACTATTGCTTTATTATTATTTTTTTTAAAATCTTTTTTCAATGTATTGTTATTTCTTTCTGGGGGAAAAAAACATATATTTTCTAAAATTATTTATTTAAATTTAAATTAAATAATAAAAAAAAATGATTATTTTATAATAATAATGCTAATACAAAAACAGGTCTGGGATAGTTGGATCCTCAAAGAGAGCGTGTCGCCAAACTAATTATTTCAACAGCAACCTTCCTATAATATTATGTGGGCCTTATTATATTTTATTCATGTTATTTAATGGTAAAATCCTCCTTTATGTAGACATGCAAGAATCCAGAGACTGCTGCCGGGTGCCGCCATCTTGAATGTGATGTCAGCAGCCCCAGCAGACTCAGATCTGTCACTCGAGTGACGCGTCATAGTATTCCCCTTCACCCCTCCACCTGAGAGCTACATAAAAATGTACGTAGGTGGATGAGGGAAGAAGCAGAGGAGCTTGGCCAGCATGGGCAGTCATTCGAATTAGAAGATAGACATGTGCAATTTGTTTTGTAACGAAGCGAAATTTGGACAAATTCAGAAAAAATAACGGATTTCGAACAAACTAATACGAAAGAAATTATAACGAAAATAACAAATGAATTTGGCATGATTTGTTAATTCGTTAACCACCTGCTGACCAGCCGCCGCAGTTTCACTGCAGCAGAATGGTATGGCTGGGCAAAGCGACGTTATGTTGCGTCGCTTCGTCCTGTGGCCACTTGGGGCACACGCGCGCCACCGAAGGCGCGCGCCTGCTGCTCGTCCCCCGAGCCGATGTGAGTCCCCGGCGGTCACGATCACCGTTGGGCTCCCGCGATCACCACTGACACACGGAGTACTGGGATCTGTGTGTGTAAACACACAGTTTCTGGTTCTCTGAGGGGAGAAGTGATAGATTGTCTGTTCATACAGAGTATGAACAGCGATCTGTCATCTCCCCTATACAGTCCCCTCCCCCCTTCAGTTAGAAACACAGACAGGGGATAAAATTAAACCCCTTGATCGCCCCTAGTGTTAACTCCTTCACTGCCAGTGACATTTTTATAGTAATCAATGCATTTTTATAGCACTGATCGCTGTATTAATGTCAATGGTCCCAAAAGTGTGTCAAAATTGTCTGATGTGTCCGCCATAATGTCGCAGTCCCGATAAAAATCGCAGATCGCCATCATTACTAGTAACAAAAAAAAATTAACGTGCAAACAAAGTCTTTTTTACCATAGAGCGTGTGATGACAGCATTACAAACCTTATAATCCACATATGTGTTGAAATGTATAAAGTGCCTCCGTGCTAGTAAAATAAATATATAAATTGTTTCCGTGAAAACTCCCAAAAATGCAAACAAAACAAAATCAAAAACTTAATGTATCAAATATAGTGATCCAAATACATGCAAACAATATATATTTAACCACTAGCCAAGCAGGCCAATTCTGACATGTATCTCCTACATGTAAAAATCATCATTTTCTTGCTAGAAATTTACACCGAACCCCCAAACATTTTATATGTTTTTTTTTTAGCAGAGACCCTAGAGAATACACTGGCAGTCATTGCAATTTTTTATCTCACACAGTATTTACACAGCAATCATTCAAACGCTTTTTTTTGGAAAAAAAAACTGTTTCATGCTTTAAAAAAAACAAAACAAAACAGTAAAGTTAGCCCAATTTTTTTGCATAATGTGAAAGATGATGTTACGCTGAATAAATAGATACCTAACATTTCACACTTCAAAATTGCACACGCTCGTGGAATGGCGCCAAACTTCACTACTTAAAAATCCCCATAGGCGACGCTTTAAATATTTTTACTGGTTACATGTTTTGAGTTACAGAGGAGGTCTAGGGCTAGAATTATTGCTCTCACTCTAACGTTCACGGCTACACCTCACATGTGTGGTTTGAACACCGCTTTACGTATGCGTTCGCTTCTGCGTGCGAGCACACGGGGACAGGGGCACTTTAAATTTACTTTTTATTATTTTATCATTGTTAATTTTACTTTAAATTTTTTAGTTTGACACTTTAAAAAAAATAAAAAAAATTTGATCACTTTTATTCCTATTACAAGGAATGTAAAGATCCCTTGTAATAGGAATATGGCATGATCAGTCCTCTTCACAGTGAGATTTGAGGTCAATAAGACCCCACATCTCACCTCTAGGCTGGGACAGCTGAGATAATAAAAAAAACAAAAAAAAAACGATCTCGGCTTCCCAGCCGAGGCGGCGCCATTTGTTTGAATGCAGGAGGCCGGGCGTGACGTCATAACATCGCGCCCGACCTCCAAATGATCATAGAGACTCCGGCGACCATCTGGTCTGCCAGAATTCTCTATGGTAAACATCTGGGGCTGGCGGATCCGTTCTCTGACCTACCGATCGCAGCGGTGAGTCGATAGAAGCACCGGAGGGCGACGGGAGGGGGGGGGGCATCCCTTCTCGCTGCCCATAAGAATGATCAAGCCGCTGACCAGCCACTATGATCATTCTTATGGTGTAGGGAATCGCCGGCTGAAAAAGACAATATTGGAATGATGTCTGTAGCTGCACCCATCATTCAGATATACCCGCTCAAAGTCAAGGACGTCATATGACAGCCGGGGGGGGGTGTAAGTGATCCATTGATCAAAAGTGCTAAGTGCACACACAATAAATGCCAAAATTTCATATAAATAGTAACATCATTAAATATTGAAGTCCATTCCAAAAATATTCACAGCTTGTACTGGTGATAAAACTCGTGTTCTTGTGTTCACTTAGGGGTGCTCCCTCCTTATGTGTATATGCCCACCTTAGAGTGTGTGACCTCACAATTAAGTTCAGTCAAATCACACTTGTGAACCACCCCTGGGTTCAGTGTCAGTGAAAGAGTCCTGGGCTGCTCAGTTCTGCTGCTTCCACACTCGTGAAAAACATAAAGGGACTTGATAGTGTGATATCGTTTTATAAAATTAGTTTATTAACCACTTGCCGACTGTGGGACATCCATGGACGCCCTGGATTTGTGGGGGTATATCTGAATGATGGGTGCAGCTAGAGGCATCATTCAGATATTGCCGTTTTCAGTCGGTGATTCCCTACACCATAAGAATGATCATAGCAGTGGGTCAGCCGATTGATCGTTCTTACGGGCAGCGAAAGGGGACATCCCCCCCTCTCCCGCCGCCCTCTGGTGCTTCTACCGACTCACCTCTGCGATCGGGGAGTCGGAGAACGGATCCACCGGTGCCGGATGTCCACCATAGAGATTTCCGGGGGACCAGATGGTCGCCGGAGTCTCTATGATCGTCGAAGGCTGGGCGCGATGTTATGACGTCACACCCGGCCTCTGCATTCAAAAAAACGTCACTTCGGCTGGGAAGCCGTGATAGTTTTATTTATTTTTTTGATTTTAGACTTCCCAGCCTAGAGGTGAGATGTGGGGTCTTATTGACCCCATATATCACTGTAAAGAGGTCTGATCATGCCATATTCCTATTACAAGGGATGTTTACATTCCTTGTAATAGAATTAAAAGTGATAAAAAAAAAAATTAAAAAGTGTCAAATTATTTTTTTTAAGTAAAATTAACAATAAAAAAAAAATTAAAAAAATTAAAGTGCCCCTGTCCCCGTGTGCTCGCGCGCAGAAGCAAACTCATACGTAAGTCCTGCCCACATATGAAAACGGTGTTGAAACCACACATGTGAGGTGTCACCGCAAACGTTAGAGCGAGAGCAATAATTCTAGCCCTAGACCTCCTCTGTAACTCAAAACATGTAAGCAGTAAAAAATTTTAAAGCATCGTCTATAGGGATTTTTAAGTACCAAAGTTAGGCGCCATTCCACGAGCGTGTGCAATTTTGAAGTGTGACATGTTAGGTTTTTATTTACTTGGCGCAAGTTTATCTTTCACATTATGCAAGAAAATTGGACTACTGTTTTTTTTTTTTTTTAAGGCATTTTCCAAAAAAAACGCGTTTGAAAAATTGCTGCGCAAATACCGTGCGGGATAAAAAAGTTGCAATGACCGCCATTGTATTCCCTAGGATATCTGCTAAAAAAAACATATATAATGTTTGGGGGTTCTGTGTAATTTTCTTACAAAAAAATGATGATTTTTACATGTAGGAGCGAAGTGTCAGAATTGGCCAGGTTGGTACGTGGTTAATAAACCATAACCTCTCTGACAGGGTACTCACCTTTGCTGGGTGCTTCAGTGCACCACTCTATAGAAAGCCAAACAAAATGCCAAAAAGCCAAAATAGTGTGTCTCTCTGTTCTGAGACAGATCAGCTGTCTCCTGCTCCGTCCTGTCCCCTCCCCAACATGTGTCAATTCAGGGATAAATCGTATCTTACTCGGGTTTTAAAGCGTGACATGTTGGAGATCTATTTACTCATCGTAACATCATCTTTCACATTATATAAAAAAGTTTGGCTAAATTTTGTGGTTTTTTTTTTCTAATTCATGAAAGTGTTTGTTTTTTTTTCACAAAAATTGCGTTTGAAAAACCTCTGCGCAAATACCGCGTAACGTACAAAATTACAACACCCACCATTTTATTCTATAGGGCCTCTGCTAAAAAAAAGTATATCATGTTTGGGGTTTCTAAGTAATTTTGTTAGCAAAAAAAAAAAAAAAAGAAGGAGAATTGTACATGAAGGAGTGAAGTGTCAGAATTGGCCCGGATGGAAAGCGGTTAAAAAATGCGGCTCAAAAATGGGCACTTACGCAAAGTACACAGCGGTTCATCATTAAAAAGGATTACCAATATCTACATCATAACTAATAAACCAGAGACTTAATCATTTGAATTACAATGCAATCTTTAAAAAGTACAAAAGAGACTTATGCCGCGTACACACGGTCGTACTTTTCGTCTACAAAAGTCGGACAGCCTTTCCGACAGACTTCCGGCAGACTTTCGGTGGACTTGCGGCGGACTTGCGGCCTACTTTCTAACGAACGGACTTGCCTACACACGACCACACAAAAGTCGGTCGGATTCGTACGTGATGACGTACACCGGACTAAAATAAGGAAGTTCATAGCCAGTAGCCAATAGGTGCCCTAGCGTGGCTTTTTGTCCGTCGGACTAGCACACAGACGAGCGGATTTCGGGGTCCGTCGTAGTTACGAAGTAAAGTTTTGAAGCATGTTTCAAATCTAAAGTACGTCGGATTTGAGGCTAAAAAAGTCAGTTGAAAGTCCGGAGAAGCCCACACACGATCGGATTACCAGCCAGCTTTAGTCCATCAGCGTCTGTTGGACTTTTGTAGACGAAAAGTACGACCGTGTGTACGCGGCATTACATTACCAGGGGATAATAACAAATATTAAAAATGAATTAATGTGCTTTCCTGATTTATTTAATTGTGTTAAAATATGTAAGCTGTTGCCTTATGTAATCAATCTCTTTAAAAATACTTTATAAGTCAGAATCCAATTACAAAAAAAAGCCATTAATAATTCTACTGAAAGTGATTTCCTTTCAGGAAAAGTGAATGAAAAGCTAGATTCGATTTGATTTGTGTCATGTGTATTTGGCAATATTTGTTGTGTTTATTTCCTTATTTTACAATACCCGGAACACTTGAAAAAAAACTTTTTATAGTTCTCTATAGAATATAAATTAGTTATGATTATGTTAGAGCTACTGTATGGGTTTTTAATACTCTTTTTATCCTGATTAGGGAGATTTTCATTCACTTCCTCTCCTGTTGATGACATCGGAAGCGAAGGCAATCATCTCAATGAGTACAGCAATAAAAGCCTGCCAAAGGGCTAATCCTTCCACACTCTGTTAAAGTGATTCTAAAGGCAGAATGTTTTTTTTTTTTTATTAATGCATTCTATGCATTAAAGTGATACTAAAGTCTCATTTTTTTTTTTTTGCTGAAAAATAACAAACATGTTATACTTACCTGCCCTGTGTAGTGGTTTTGTACAGAGCAGCCTGGATCCTTCTCGTCTCGGGTCCCTCGGCTCTCCTGGCCCCTCCCTCCTGAAGAGCGCCCCCCACAGCAAGCAGTTTGCTATGGGAGCACCTGAGCTGAGCCGTAGCTCCGCATGTCCGTTCAGACACAGAGTCCTGGCTAGGCCCCGCCCCCCTCTCTCCTCATTGGCTCACTGACTCACTGTATGGCATGGCTCCACATTAGTGGAAGGAATGTTGCCGGTATGAAAAAAAAGGCGTTCCTGATGTACTGCGCATGCGCGGAAAAATGACGCAAATTGCGTCTAACGAACGCGATTGCGTCATCATTGTACCCCGTGTTGCCGGATCATATCCTGTCTCCAGGATGACAACATCCGGAGAACAGGATGGTGGCCATGATGGAGACAAACAAGAAAGATCTTGATGTGAACAGCGAACAAGCATAGGAAAAAACAAGATGACCAACAAACTAACAGTAGATGAAATGAAGGGTCTCTTGTACATCGAACAGCAATTTTCCCAACTTAATTAAAGTGTCCTAATGAGGACATTGCATGCAAATATTTAAAGAAATAACCCAAAGACGTACCATCTTATTCTAAACTCAAGCCAAAAATATAGGGAATTCACATACAGGGCGAAAGGAAGGAGAAGGAAGGAGAAAAGGAAGGAGAATCCTGTCCTGTCCAACTCAACCCCATCATACAAACCAGAATAGTTGTCAATAGAAAAAAAGAGAGAAGACAAGAGAGAATAAAACCAACAGATGATGAATATCAACGGATCCAAACATAGAATGGAAAACGGGACTCACATTCCATTAAAGTTAGTCTGTTTTCCCTGAACAAAAACCCTCAAGAAAGCGTCTAAAACTCTCACATTCATTGAGGCCCGGTGATGTGGTGGCATTAAGAAATCTGATCCAACGCTGGAGCAGAATCTTGTTCCAATCCCCCCCACGGGCTGGAATGTGGACTCTATCGAGAACAGTGAAATTGACTTTGGGCATCCTGTAATTGTGTTCCTTGGCTATGTGTCGGCCAAGTGGCAAATACAGATTACCAATACTCATGCTGTACATATGCTTAATAACTCATTGACCTAGTTCTTGTTTGGTTTTCCTTACATAGAAGGACCCACACTGGCACTGCATAAGATACACCACACCTCGCGTTTTGCAATTGGCAAAATGCTTCACCCGCAAGGGATCACCATTGGGCAATATAAAGTGTGTCCTCCTTCCAATCACAGGACATTGAGAACACGACCCACATGGAAAGGTACCCCAGATCTTGCAAGGACCCCCCCTGGAGTCCACTCTATATTCACTTTGAACAATCTGAGCTTTTCTATAGTTAATCTGTGGCGTTTTAGTTACTAAGTTCCCCAAAATAGGATCCTCAGTAAGAATTGGCCAATATTTTGTGAGATTTCTGAGAATCTTTCTAATTTTATCATGTTCATTAGAGTATCGCAAAATAATTCTGGTAGTACTGTCCTCCTTATTTTTCCCTTTTTGTTTAAAAATTAGATCCTGTCTTTTGGTATTTTTTACTTGATTAAATGCCCTCTTTAACCGGTTCAATACCGGGCATTTTCACCCCCTTCCTTCCCAGACCAATTTTTAGTTTTCAGCGCTGTCGCACTTTAAACGACAATTGCGCGGTCGTGCGATGTTGTACCCAAACAAAATTGACGTCCTTTTTTCCCCACAAATAGAGCTTTCTTTTGGTGGTATTTGATCACCTCTGCGGTTATTTTTTTTTTGCGCTATAAACAAAAGAAGAGCGACAATTTTGAAAAAAACACAATATTTTTTACTTTTTGCTATAATAAATATCCCAATTTTTTTTAAAAAACACAAATTTTTTCCTCAGTTTCGGCCGATACGTATTCTTCTACATATTTTTGGTAAAAAAAAAATCGCAATAAGCGTATATTGATTGGTTTGCGCAAAAGTTATAGCGTCTATAAAATACGGGATAGATTTATGGCATTTAAAAAAAAAATATATTTATTTATTTTTTTTACTAGTAATAGCGGCGATTGTGATTTTTTTATCGTGACTGCGACATTATGGCGGACACATCGGACACTTTTGACACATTTTTGGGACCATTCACATTTATACAGCGATCAATGCTATAAAATTGCATTGATTACTGTGTAAATGTGACAGGCAGTGAACCACTAGGGGGCGGGGAGGAGTTAAATGTGTTACCTAGGGGAATGCTTCTAACTGTAGGGGGAGGGGACGCACAAGGGGAGGAGACCGATCAGTGTTCCTCCATTCTGGGAACACAGATCGGTCTCCTCTGAGCTGACAGGACATGGATCTGTGTGTTTACACACACAGATCCACGGTCCGGCCCGGTTAACGGGCAATCGCGGGTGCCCGGCAGACATCGCGGCCGCCGGGCACACGCACCGGGTCCTGAGCATCGCGGCGGGCGCTCGCACCCCCTAGGCGGCCGGGAACCCGGGGCCGTCATATGACGTCCACCCAGGATGGGAGATCCCATCTGTGGACGTCATATGTCTATAGGCCGGTATTGAAGTGGTTAAACATATTTTTGTATAGCCTCTCGTTAACAATCTGCTGGTAAGTGCATCGGCCTGCAATTGGAAGTCAATGTCTGTAGTACAATTGCCCTTAATGCGCAAGAATTGACTAAAGGGTATAGATTTTTTCAGGGACTTCGGATGGAAACTGCTAGCATGCAAAAAAGTGTTGCCAGCAGCTTCCTTCCTAAACAACTTACTTGTGATGCTACCATTTTCATCCTTTAGGATGCTCACATCCAAAAAAATCGACCTTATAATGATCGTAGGTCATTGTAAAAAAAGGCATTAAGATAAAAAACCTTCTACCCTTACAATCACTTTATGATAAAACCCTTCTGTGTGCAGCAGCCCCCATAAGCCCCCCTAATACTTACTTGTGCCCTATCTCGATCCAGCGATGTTGCACGAGAAACTCGGCTATCTGGGATGCTCTCTCCTGATTGGCTGAGACACACAGCAGATGCCATTGGCTCCTGCTGCTGTCAATCCAAATCAGTAAGCCAATGAGGAGAGAGGGGACAGGCAGAGACGTGGCTCCGTGTCTGAATGGACACACAGAGTAGTGGCTCGGCTCAGGTGCCCCCATAGCTGGCTGTGGTATTAGGGTTATTATACTAATGTGGCAGATGCTTTTCCCAATCAATTGCAGCAGTCGAAACTGTCTTTTAGGACATGACAGCCCAATTTTATTGAACAAATGGAAAGTTTGCATACACATCAGTTGACCATGCAGGGGTTTCCGCTATCATCATGAATTATCAACTGAAAATGCAGAGCCACTCTGTAAGCAGCACCGTTGCTCTTCTTACCAGCCCCTCTGACTGTGTTACCCTTGTTCACTTGACTTTCTTAGTCCTTTGTCACACCGCCCTGCTGCATGGCCCACTCCTGGTCTCTGGATAGGGGTTCTCCTGACACACTGATAGAAGCCCAGGAACTCCTGGAACAAGTCCTCCTGTCTCCTGGCTGGGGTTTCTTTGACCTGTGTGTGAGACCTTTTGTCTTGTGACTCCTGGTTGGGACACCTCTGATCCTGGGTGAGACCTTCTGTCTTCCGACTCCAGGCTGGGGCTCATCTGATCCCTGGGTGAAACCTATTGTCTTCCGACTACTGGCTGGGACACCTCTGACCCTGGGTGAGACCTTCTGTCTTCCGACTCCAGGCTGGGGCTCATCTGATCCCTGGGTGAAACCTATTGTCTTCCGACTACTGGCTGGGACACCTCTGACCCTGGGTGAGACCTTCTGTCTTCCGACTCCAGGCTGGGGCTCATCTGATCCCTGGGTGAAACCTATTGTCTTCCGACTACTGGCTGGGACACCTCTGACCCTGGGTGAGACCTTCTGTCTTCCAACTCCTGGATAGGACTCCTCTGAACCCTGGGTGAGACCTTCTGTCTACAATATGGGAGCTGTCTCCAAACCAGGAGCCCTGAGCTATCCTCAGGCTTGAGTGTACAATGATCCTGCATACCTGTGTATTCACACAGACTGCCAGCATCCAGTAAAATCCAGACATAGGATCCCTAATCCCACCTAATACACTTTGGAACCTTCAATCTCTAGTCCCCGATCCAGAATTACATAATCCAGAAAAAAATCAAAAAGCAGTTTTCTCCACTCAGAAATGCTAATCTGTAACTTTGCATTAACCCTTAAAGTGAATCCTGTGCCATATTTACCTACATTTTCACAGTGGCAGGGCCTCACACTACTGCCCCGTACACACGGTCAGATTTTCCGATGGAAAATATCCGATCGGAGCGTGTTGTCGGAAATTCCGACCGTGTGTGGGCTCCATTGGACATTTTCCAGCGGATTTTCCGACACACAAAGTTTGAGAGCAGGATATAAAATTTTCGGAAATTCCGATCGTGTGTACACAAATCCGACGCACAAAGTGCCACGCATGCTCAGAATAAATAAAGAGATGAAAGCTATTGGCCACTGCCCCGTTTATAGTCCCGACGTACGTGTTTTACGTCACCGCGTTCAGGACGATCGGATTTTCCGACAACTTTGTGTGACCGTGTGTATGCAAGACAAGTTTGAGCCAACATCCGTCGGAAAAAATCCACGGATTTTGTTGTCGGAATGTCCGAACAAAGTCCGACCGTGTGTACGGGGCATAACACATAAACCACATATCTTTTTCTGAACCAACAAATATAACATAGCCGGAAACCACAGGAACAGAAGATACCTTTTCAGTAAAGTGTGCTAAGTACTCCTACACAGACCTATGATCTGAACTATAGAATTAGTATTTTGTAATCTATGGGGAACCAGCAGGGCATCAAAGTCGGAGCTCTGAAAAGTTGGAACCTTGGCTTCTTCTATGTTCAGGAACAACCAGGGGGCCATCTAACATGCTCATTCATCTTAAAATTGTTTAATCTAAAACTGTAGATATCAAACAAACTTGGCTAAATCCTGCCTGACCTTGACCACCTACACATTACTACGACCCAGGGTGGTTTACTGCTTCTGAGCTCATGGGATTGAGGGGCCCCACCATGATGCTTTCTCCTATGTATCCACCAGTCTTCTCTACCTTTGTTCTGTAAAAAGTAAGGTTATTTTTCATTTTATCTCATTCCATTTTTGCCTTTTCTTATCTGCTGTCATAACCTCTAGTAGGCTTATAAAGATTCATAAAGGAAAAATGTTATCCAAAGTTGTTTAAAATATCACCCAAGGGCTAGTTGACACAGTCCAATTCTGCCTGTACGGGGCAGAAGCATTTTGTCTCCGATGCTCCCTGATTTTCTCTGCATAGTAAGGAAGTTTTGTGAGCATAATAATATGTCAAACTTTCTAAAAAAGGTCCGAAAATGTATCATTGACATAATTCTTCTGTCACCTTATATGCTGATCTACTAAGCAAAGCAGCGACTACAGGCTCTTTGTCTTTGCTCTCGGTCTGGTTTGTATATCATTTGATGACAGGGCTTGTAAATTCGATCTTGATGCTAGCCACTGTTTACGATAAATCAAACCCGCAGCATTGGACAATCGCAAAACCTGTGTGCATCTTGACATCCCGAGCATGACGTCTAGGTGGTGAAGTCATTCAAGATGTCCCCAGGTGCTCGGTGAATGACAACGACTCCTGGGTTGTTTTTAGTTGCCTTGTGCCGTGTGGTGTCACTGTCACCGTGATTAATTGGTTTCTGCCAGTACGGATAACAAGAGATCTTGAGGAGGAACCATCCAGATGACTGGAGCTTACACAATATATTGTCATGGAACAAAACCTGGAAACGTAAAAAAATATTTTCACTATGCTTAATGAAGAATTGCGGCTTTGGATATTTTTACCTAGTTACATTTGTCCAGCTTGTATATACTGTACCATACCTGTGGGATCCCGTTGGAAGCCGGAAATCACTGTAGTAGACACCACCACTACAGTGATCTCCACTAGCTTCCGGTTCCCATGTGGAGCGGTTGCACTACTGCATTGTGAACACAGGGGGTTGCTTGCTTGGCACCACAGCCATTCAGAGATCACTTAGCATTTTCATAATGTATGCAAAGCACTCTCTATTTGGATGAGGTGGAGAGGCAAGATGGTGACGTCACAATCTCCCCTTCATCTAATCAGATAATCTTTGCATTCTCCGAATGGCCCCCATGCTGAGTGGGCAACCTCCTATGTTTAGTAAGCAGCAGGGCAGCAAATCAGCAGGGAACCTGGAAGCTAATGGAGATCACTGGAGTAGAGCTACCTACTACAGTCATTTCCAGCTTCAAGAAGGATCAGCCAGTTATGGTATATGCATCGTTACATTGGACCAAACTGGACCAATTCAACCATGTAAAAATATCCATACCTGGATTTCATCTTCAAAGCATAACTAGTTTTTTTTTTTTGTTAAGCTCCAAAAAGAGAACAATTTTGATCTTTTGACTGATGTGGATAGGGCCCTTTCTTGCCTCATGGCTCCATAGCAGCTGCCTGGACTTCTATGGCTGTAGTTTCATCTTTGACCCTTAGGAAGGCCATAGATCAGGGGTCTCAAACTGGCGGCCCTCCAGCTGTTGCGAAACTACAAGTCCCATGAGGCATTGTAAGGCTGACAGTTACAAGCATGACTCCCACAGGCAGAGGCATGATGGGACTTGTAGTTTTGCAACAGCTGGAGGGCCGCCAGTTTGAGACCCCTGCCATAGATGGATAGAAATTTGGCTGGTTTAGTAGGAACTGGCTGAATTTTGATCTATCTATGGGCAGACTGGATGTACTGAAGTCAATCCATCGATCAACTTCAGTGCAACCAGCCTTTCGAGTTTTTTTCGTGCGATCACTACGGGCCGCTATAATAATCACTGTAATCATTGTGTTCTGATGGTTAGAAAACCTCCCGCTGTCTGAATACAATAGCTGACTGGGTGGGATTTCCCCATCAACAATGACTGTAATGACAGGGGAATCCAGCTATTTTGTTTCCTTTAATCCGTGGTTTAAGGAATGAAAATGTACACATACCCTAGATCATGCCTCCTTCAATTGTATGGCAATCCAAAACCTTTTTTTTTAGTTTTAGATAAAGTAGATAATAATTATAACTTTGACTCCTTTTTCTGTTGCTGTCTGGGAGTCTGAGATGTACCCCTACGTCCTGTCCTGTTGACAAGTGTAGCGCCCTCTTGTGTACATAGTTGGCTAGTGTAGATAGATGTAGTGCCTTCTTGTGTACATAGTTGAGAAGTGTAGATAAAGACTTGGTAGAAGCCTGGATGTGAGTCTGAAGGTTTACTTTAGGTCAGGCTGGAAGGCTCTTCAGGTCAGACCTCTGGTACCTCCCCCTAGTTCTAGAAGTTTGAAGAAGCTTCTAGAAGCTAGTGGGTGATCTGAATATTTATGGGAATCTGGCTAATCCCCAGGCAGGAAGCCTGGCAGGGTGCCTGAACCAGCCCATAAATATCTGTATTTGTGATACAGACAAATGTGTCCACACAAAGGCCAATTTTTGAATGGATGGCAATTAAAAAGAATCTGACCTGTAACAAGTATGATAATTTAAAATAGACCTAGCTTTAAATATATTTGTAAATTAATCAATTCTGTGAATTGTGTAATGCTAATAGGTATTTATTACCTCTAACAAATTTTTCGTAGCTACCCTGACAATGCCATTTATCTCCTTTTATCCTCAGAAGGACAACACCATCTTTATTTATGGCATCATCCAGGATCAGCATCTACTAATTGACCCGAGAAGCCAGCTCAGAGATGACACACACCTGCATAGTATACAGTGGAACCTCGGATTGCGAGTAGCTTGGTTTACGACCGTTTCGCAATACGAACGGTTTTATCTTTAAATCCTGACTTGCTTTGCGAGTGTTGTCTCGCAAGATGAGCAGAATTCAAGCCTCTGGGGTGTGCAGTACCGCATTTGGCCAGAGATGTGGGGGCGCTGGTGACGCTCGGAGACACTCAGAGATGCTTGGAGACACTCGGAGACGCTTGGAGACACTCGGGACCGAGCATTTCTGAGTGTTTCCAAGTGTCTTCGGCACCCCCAGCTACATGTGGTACTGCATAGACAAGCAGTGGCACGGAACGGATTATCTGAGTTTCTATTATTTCCTATGGGCAACTTGCTTTGATATACGAGTGCTTTGGATTAGAAATAGAATAGAAACTCAGATAATCCGTTCCACAGCCACTGCTTGTCTATGCAGTACCACATGTGGCCAGAGGTGCCAAAGACACTCGGAAACACTCAGAGATGCTCGGAGACACTCGGAGACACTTGAGACCGGTGTTTCTGAGTGTCTTCGGCACCCCCGCACCTCTGGCCACATGTGGTACTGCATAGACAAGCAGTGATTGTGGAAGGGATTATCTGAGTTTCTATTATTTCCTATGGGGGAACTCGCTTTGATATATGACTGCTTTGCATTACAAACATTCTTCTGGAAAGAATTATGCTTGTAATACAAGGTATTACTGTATCCTGGTGCTTATGTAGTTCTTAGGAGTATTTGCAAATGACTGACATAAATCAGTTCCTGATGAATCCCCCTTACCTTATGACTTGTTATAAAGGGAGAGGAGACTGAGGAAATGCTTCTACCTCCCAGCAAACCAATGAAATTATCTCAGCCTGGACAAACTCACTTTATTGTAGCTCAAAGGTGGCTTTTTGATTAACTTTTTTTTTTTTTTAGAAAAATTATACTGCTGCCACTAAATGTAACATGCCAGGATTTTTTTTTAATACAATTGGTGAAGTAGCTGAAAGGTCCAATTAGAGTGTCCAGTTGTTCAACTGTCCTGAAGTATGAACCTTCAAAACACAAGTCAGCGATGGCAGATCCTACATTTTTATCTAAGTAGTTCACTATCAAGTAAGCTTTAGTACAAGTTTGCTTAATTGTCAGGCTGAGTAATAGACACCCTAAGGCGCTTGCTCTTACTGTGTAGTGTTCCCCTGCCGCCTCATCTACCATATCATTCCTATGAGAGGAGAGCTGTGACATCCTCAAAGTCTAAACTTGCCTAGGGCATAGTGTGATCTCTGCAGCCCCCATATCTAACACCTATTTGGGCCTGAAAATGGCTGTTCAAGCAAAAAGTGCTGAATTTTTTAAGTACTTCTTAAAGTTCAGCATGTAAATTACAACTTTTTATTTGGCTCCCTGTAGTGAATTGGCCAATAAGGCCACATAGGGCCACGCTGTAACAGTAAAAATGTCACGCACAATTATTAAAGTGGTTGTAAACCTTTACATATACCCAGTGAAGTGATTGGCTTCTGGTGTTACACAGAGATAAACAAATCCTCCTACATGTTTATCTGTAGCACCTCTCCCCACTGCAGCCTCCTAAAGCACACATTTTACACAGTATTTCTTAGGTCCAGAAGGCAGGGGGCCGGGATCTGATGTCGGACACTGCACAACATAAGGCAGAGAGCTGAGTATAATCTGAGACTTGAGTGGAGAGAAAGAACACATCCCTCTCTACACAGTCTCATAGAGAGACATGCACAGCTGAGGCTGTCAATCAATCTCAATTAACCACTTGTCCTCCGCCCCCTTCATGACCAGGCCATTTTTTTGTGATAAGGCACCGTGTGATACTTTAACCACTTGCCGACCGGCTCACGCTGATATACGTCGGCAGAAAGACACGGCTGGGCAAGACAACATATGGGTACGTTGTTCTCTTTAAGAGCCGCCAGAGGCGTGCGCCTGCTGCACGGCGTGGGGACCCGAAGCGCGCGGCCGGCGGGCGCACGAGAGCCAGCATGGTGATTTCTGTGTGTAAACACACAAATCCCTGTTCTGCCAGGGGAGAGGAGACATATCGTTTGTTCCTAGTAAGTTGGAACAGCGATATGTCTCCTCCCCCAGTCAGTCCTACCACCACCACCGCCTAAGGCCCAATTTTTCTCCTCCCCCAGTCAGTCCTACCACCACCAGTGCCTAAGGCCCAATTTTTCTCCTCTCTCAGTCAGTCCTACCACCACCACCGCCTAAGGCCCAATTTTTCTGCCTCTGTTTAACAGGGACATGTAATTACAATTCTTGATCTAATATTTCACAGCAGGGCTCCTTCCAGCACCCACCAAGTAACTGTGAGGGCTTACAGTGTTCTGGTACCGCCGACATTTAACCCCTTGATTGCCGCCTAGTGTTAACCCCTTCCCTACCAGTGACATTTACACAGTGATCAGTCATTTTTATAGCACTGATCACTGTATAAATGTCACTGGTCCCAAAAATGTGTCAAAAGTGTCCGATCTGTCCGCCGCAATGTCGCAGTACCGCTAAAAAGTGCTGATCAGTAAAAAAGAAAAAATGTGTAAAAATGCCATAAATCTTTCCCATAGTTTGTAGATTCAATAACTTTTGTGCAAACCAATCAATATACGCTTATTGCGATTTTTTTTACAAAAGATATGTAGCAGAATATTTATTGGCCTAAACTAATGAAGAAATTTGTTTTTTTAAAAACATTTGGTGGTATTTTTTATAGCAAAAGTAAAGAATATTGTTTTTTTTTTTCAAAATTGACTTTTGCTACTTTTTATAGTAAAAGTAAAGAATATTGTTTTTTTTTTTTCAAAATTGTCGCTCTTTTTTTGTTTATAGCGCAAAAAAATAAAAACCGCAGAGGTGATCAAATACCACCAAAAGAAAGCTCTATTTGTGGGGAAAAAAGGACGCAAATTTAGTTTGGGTACAGCATCGCACGACTGCGCAATTGTCAGTTAAAGGGACGCAGTGCCAAATTGTAAAAAGTGCTCTGGTCAGGAAGGGGGTAAAATCTGAAGCGGGTTAACTGACAATTGCGCGGTCGTGCGATGTTGTACCCAAACAAAATGTATGCCCTTTTTCCCCCACAAATAGAGCTTTCTCTTGGTGGTATTTGATCACCTCTGCAGTTTTTATTTTTTGCGCTATAAACAAAAAAATGACTGTCTATTTTGAAAAAAACAAAACAATATTTTTCACTTTCTGCTATAAAACACCCAATAAAAAAAATGTTAAAAAATCAAACTTCTTCATCAGTTTAGGCCAATATGTATTCCGCTACATATTTTTGGTAAAAAAAATCCCAATAAGCGTATATTGATTGGTTTGCGCAAAATCTGGATCTGCTGTGTAAGGGAGCGCTCCCACTGTGTTTAGACACAACGGGAGCGGATCTGCGGGTACCGTGGACTCGCTGTCTGCCAGCACCGGTTGATCATTAGGCAGAGAGCCAGAATGGCGTTCTGCCTATGTAAACAAGGCAGATCGCTGTTCTGTCAGTGGGGAAGGCATTGATCCTGTGTTTCTGCAAAGCAGGAACATGGATCAATGCCTTCTCATAGTGAAAGCACCTCCCCCACTGTGAGGAAACACAAGTTAGGCACACAGTTATCCCTTTGATCGCCCCCGATGTTAACCCATTCCCAGCCAGTTTCATTAGTACAGTGACAGTGCATATTTTTTAGCACTGATCACTGTATTAGTGTCACTGGTCCCCAAAAAGTGTCAAATGTGTCAGTTAGTGTCCAAATTTGTCTGCAGCTATATTGCAGTCCCGCTATAAGTCACTGATTGCTGCCATTACTAGTAAAAAATAAATATTCTGTAGTTTTTAGACGCTATAACTTTTGTGAAAACCAATCAATATACCAATCAATATAAAAATGCACTGATTACTGTATAAATGTCACTGGCAGGGAAGGGGTTAACACTAGGGGGCGATCAAGGGGTTAACTACGTTCCCTATGTGTGTTTCTAACTGTGGGGGAATGGGACTGTCTAGGAGGAGAGAGAGAGATCGGTGTTCATACTTGGTATGAACACAAGATCTGTCTCCTCTTCCCTGAAAGAAGCGGGATCTGTGTGTCGCTTCTCGCTGTGTCACGAGCGATCACGAGAGCCTGACGGTCATAGCGCCCGCCGGGCACTCGCATCGGCTCCGGGCACACGCTGCGGGCGCGCGCGCCCCTAGTGGCCAAAAGGCAAAGCAGCATAAGATAACGTAGTTTCGCCCAGCCGCGCCATTCTTCCACAGTAAACTGCGGCGGCGGCAAGCAATGTTCTGACAAGAAGCATGCTGATAGGCCGTGCAGCTGTGGTCGGGTTTGAAGTGGTGTAGCGGGATGTTTCTCACAGGCTCTGAGTATGACAGCTTGGCTCTACAGCCATTGGCATCCAAACTTCAGAAGGAATATGTCTTGCAGTCGAGAAGTGGATTACATCACCTTTAATGGAGACCAATAGCATTGAGAAGATTGTAGAGATAGATGCTCATATAGGCTGTGCTATGAGTGGGTTAATTGCAGATGCAAAGACCTTAATTGATAAAGCTCGAGTTGAAACACAGAATCACTGGTTTACTTATAATGAAACAATGACTGTAGCAAGTGTCACACAGACAGTCTCTAATTTAGCGCTACAATTTGGAGAGGAGGATGCTGACCCTGAAGCCTCGAGTTGTCCATTTGGAGTTGCTCTTCTTTTTGGTGGTACAGATGAGAAAGGGCCTCAGCTTTTTCACATGGATACTTCTGGAACTTTTGTTCAGTGTGATGGCAGGGGCCATTGGCTCTGCTTCTGAAGGAGCTCAGAGCTGTCTGCAGGAGGTTTATCAATGACTCTAAAAGAAGCCATTAAATCATCGCTCACTATCCTAAAACAGGTGATGGAAGACAATTTGAATGCCACAAACATTGAGCTTGCAACAATATAGCCTGGAAAGAAAATGTACTGTAAGGAGGAGGTAGAAGAAGTTATAAAGAACATTTGAACATCACGATCGGACTACCAGAGCAGATTGGACCACAACTACCACATCTTGCTTTCATTTCCTACTTTTTTATGATTTTGTCTGTATTTAGATTTAAGGTTTAAGTTGTTTCAAATAAAATTTTCTTACTCTTAAAAGCTGAAAAAAAGTAGCATGCTGATAGGATAAGAGAGCAATGTGATAGAGGGATGGGCTCATCATTGTGCTGCCTCTCATTTCACTGTCTAGTCACAGGTTGGGGGTGCGTCCGGGATGACCATCAGACTGGGGACATCTAATGCCCCGTACACACGGTCGGACATTGATCGGACATTCCGACAACAAAATCCCTGGATTTTTTCCGACGGATGTTGGCTCAAACTTGTCTTGCATACACACGGTCACACAAAGTTGTCGGAAAATCCGATCGTTCTGAACGCGGTGACGTAAAACACGTACGTCAGGACCATAAACGGGGCAGTAGCCAATGGGTTTCGTCTCTTAATTTATTCTGAGCATGCGTGGCACTTTGTGCATCGGATTTGTGTACACACGATCGGAATTTCCGACAACAGATTTTTGTTGTCGGAAAATTTTATAGCCTGCTCTCAAACTTTGTGTGTCTGAAACTCCGATGGAAAATGTGTGATGGAGCCCACACACGGTCGGAATTTCCGACAACAAGGTCCTATCACACATTTTCCGTCGAAAAATCCGACCGTGTGTACAGGGCATTATAAAGTATTGCAAAGGAAATCTCTGGAGGAAAATTGCAGCAAAAGCTGGTTTTATTTTATTTTTTAACGATATTCATTTTCTTTTTTTGGCTGAATTTCTGCTTTAAGTCAAAATAAATGCAAGCTTTAGAAACCTTCCTTATTTCTCTTTCTTGATCATTAAACAATTTAGTGAGTTGTGTAAGGACTGAGGAAGAGACATTTGGAAAGACATTGACATATGAACTTATTCTGGGCTTTCTGTTTATAACCAGGTCAAACAATCTATACCTGATCCTGCAACGTTGCATCCGTATAATAAATCTGGATTCATTTTGCTGATGGCTTAAGATGAGCTCAATAGTGAAGGTGACATTTAGACTGCATTGGAACACTGTGCATATGTTATATGTGTCAGAAATGAATAGCATTCAACTTCTACTAAAATAAATCCTGCAAAAATACTAAAAGATGTATGGTGTGCTTACTCTATTATTATTGAGAGCATCAACCCACACAACATGCAAACTCCATGCTGATGGTGGCTGCACTCATGAACCCGACACAGAAAAACAAAAGTACAAACCACTTAGCGATCATTCTGGGTCACAGTTCAGAACCAGACAAAATCATTTCTTATTGACTGTTATGAATCAGCTCCATTCATCTGATGGTAGATATGAGGGATTTGTACTTGACGGCCATCGATGCTCTGTTATTAATGCACTCTTGGTAATTTACTAGAAAACATTAATTATACAAACACAGACATGTTCCATCCAGTTTTGTATTAAATAGTGTTCATAGATCTGACAGTTGCGTGATATTAACCCTAGAAGCACATTGCAGTGCATGGTACTGAACAACCTAACCCCCAATACTGTACATCAAATTACCTGATTACTTTAACAGCCTTGTGTGATAATGATTAACCAGATCGTCAATATCTCCATCACATTAACTAATTAGCATTGGTGTTCTGAAAATAGATCTGAGCATTGCTGCACTCAAACCCATCTTCTTTCTTTCCTTTCCTTTCCTTGCTTTTCTTTTCCTTTCCTTCTCTCATTCTTTCCTTTCCTTCTCTCATTCTTTCCTTTCCTTTCCTTTCTTCCCTTCCTTTACTTTCCTTCCTTTCTTTCATTCTTTTCCTGCCTTCTTTTTGTCCTTTCTTTTTTCCTTGCTTTCTTCCTTTTCTTTATTTTCTTTCTCCCTTTTTTTTTCTTTTCTTTCATTCTGTTTTCCTTTCTTTCTTTCTTTCTTTCTTTCTTTCTTTCTTTCTTTCTTTCTTTCTTTCTTTCTTTCTTTCTTTCTTTCTTTCTTTCTTTCCTTTTTCATTCCTTATCTTTCTTTCTTTCTTTCTTTCTTTCTTTCTTTCTTTCCTTTTTCATTCCTTATCTTTCTTTCTTTCTTTCTTTCTTTCTTTCTTTCTTTCTTTCTTTCTTTCTTTCTTTCTTTCTTTCTTTCTTTCTTTCCTTTCCGTTCCTTCCCTTCCCTTCCCTTCCCTACTCTTCCCTTTCCTTCCCATCCTTTCTTTCATTCCTTTCCTTTCCTTCCTTCCTTTCAATAATTCTCTCTTTCCTTCCTTCATTCCTTCATTTCTCCCTTTTCTTCTTTTCCTTTCTTCCCTTCTTTTTCCTTTTCTTTCTTTCTTTCTTTCTTTCTTTCTTTCTTTCTTTCTTTCTTTCTTTCTTTCTTTCTTTATTTCCTTTTTCATTCCTTATCTTTCTTTCTTTCTTTCTTTCTTTCTTTCTTTCTTTCTTTCTTTCTTTCTTTCTTTCTTTCTTTCTTTCTTTCTTTCTTTCTTTCTTTCTTTCTGTCCCTTCCCTTCTCTTCCCTTCCCTTCCCATCCTTTCCTTCCTTCCTTTCAATAATTCTCTCTTTCCTTCCTTCATTCCTTCCTTTCTCCCTTTTCTTCTTTTCCTTTCTTCCCTTCTTTTTTCTTTTTTTCCTTTCCTTTCTTCCTTTCTTTCCTTTCTTCATTAATTTGTTTCCTTCTTTCAATCAATTCCTTTTTTCCTTTCTTTTTCTCCTTCTCTACGTAGCACCAACTCTCGGTGGAGCTGCTGGTTTAAAGCGGGCTGTTACCTTCACTCTCGATACCTCTGTTTCACCGGCACCGGGTCTATGGGTCCCGTTGAGTTTACCTCTGGACGATGTATACACCAAACACTTAAGTATATTTTCCAATGCTTTAATGAACAAATAATAAAGGAAGTAGCAGGAAAGAGGCAGAAGGAAAGTTGCAGGGAAGCTCAAATACCTTTCCTTAGTATTCCTTAGAACATTCTTTGGAATTGAACACTTGTAGTTGAATGCACTCCCCTTGTGGGATTCAATCTTTGCCCGCCTGGATAGGCCTCTCTCACTTGCCTAGCAGCCAGTACGTAGCACGAACAAAAGTCTCTGCCACAGACTTGTTTGGAATAAAACCTGTACGATCCTCTGCCACAGGATGTATTGGTTTGCGATGAATGTCAGACACAGTACTTGAACCTTTAAGCCAACCCGGCAGTACTATGCAGTAAGATTACTTCAGGATACGTCCTCCAACCGAGTCACCAGGCCCCTCTCCAGACCAGCACTCTGCATGATCCTTCCATGGCGGGTCCTCCCCTGGGATCTCCTCGGTTGTCCAGCTTCTTCTCACAGGATAGATAGCTCAGGACCATTCCTCTGCTGCTGTGGTAGGCCCCAGACAGACTTCTGGGCCCACCCACACGCTGCAGCCGCGTGGGCCTCCCAATCGGAGGACCACAAGGTGGTACTCCTAATGCATACCTGTCAGCCAGGAGGGCCAGCAGGTGGCTGAAAACGAACCCCTAAACATGGCGTCTGGCCCATAAATACCCTCTCCCAGAATGCAACTCAGAGGACCACCTCCACCGAGTTGTCTGCGGGACAGAGGAGCATCCATACGCTTCAACACGTTGCCTTTCCAACACCAGCCCATAGTGACACCGACACCCACCGGCACATTGTGGAACTACACGCAACCCAGCCAAGCTGGAACAGAGGCAAATCTAACTTCACCTAACAAGTAACCCACGAGAATTTACCTATCACCGGTTGATTGAAAATCTACCAGCGCTACATACTCCCCCCCCACTACAATAGACGTTGTCCTCAACGTCTGTAAATTAAATAATAATAACTCCCAAGCCTGAGAGCAGGTATTTGAGCTTAAAACTTAAGGGCAAAGAAGAAGGAAAGACAGTATAGAGATATACAGTTTTAACATTTATATAACAGTATGTTCACATCCGCAAACAAAATCACATTATGACTGTCAAAACCCCACTATCTATCTAGCTGAAAATCCTAACAGCTTGATGGAGGATCCAATTGCTCCTGAAAAAAACAAAGTTAGACACACACTAAATATGTACAATATCCTCAATAACAGTTTAGGAGCAAAGTCTCATTCCAGCAGGAGAATGACACTTTCTTCCCGTATATTTTCTCCTTTTAAAGAAACAAACTAAAGAAACTTTAGAAGTCCATCCCTACATTTTTTTTTAGATAAATCACATCTTTTCAATAAGGAAATCCGGCTAGCAAAAAGAAGTCCTTGGATTTAGAAACAATGAGATGAACATCAAATCCTGATCACGAAGATCTCTAAACACTGACACTGTCTATCTACATACCCAACAGTTTTTTATCCATAATCACCAGTAGAACCGAGGATCTGGCAATGTCAGTGATTTTTCCAGTTTATCCACTGTAGTAATAAAGTACACAATGTCATCTTTTCCGGGTCTGCAAATGACCACTTTGTCAGCATTGATGTGCCGACCATAGTTCCAGTGTAGGAAACATCCACTGAAGCGTTCATCCATAGCGACAGAACATCCAGTTTTCCGGAAAGGCTTAGGCACAGATAAATAGTCCCAAACAGCTTCACTGTACCAAAGCTCCCGGTTAGCTTCAATCTCTTTCATAATGTCCTGGGTAACATATGGGAACTCCAAACCATATTCCCTGGCCACACGTTTGTTAAGCATTCTCTGTAAACGTGCAAGTTTGGGCAACAATCTATTTTTCCCCAAACCAGGGGGCACACAAGAGTTCAATGACTTGCTCACCATAGACCCGACGGGTGTCGGCAACAAAGTAGTAACTTTAGGCAATGTCTCCTTAACAGTACTGTGTGGCTCCACACAAGGTGATGTTCTCCCAGAATCCAGGGCTGTCCATTCCGAGAAGGTCAAGGATGAAGCAACGTCTTCACCCTGGGCCCATAACAGTTCTTGTGACATTGTCTCAAATAAATCATCTTCACCGGAGAGATCCGACATGGAATCTATCTCCGAATCTCTCAACTCTTCTGCCGGCAAATATTTACACAAAGTCCCAGATACATTCCCCTGCGAACTCTCACCCGTTCCTGATGTGGACTTCTCCGGTTCGGGCAGTCTCTGGGGTAGGCCTCGCCCACGGCCGCGGGAAGCCTTTACATATCCCACCTTCCTCTGGACAGGTACAACAGGGATAGACGTAGTGGACGCAGAAATCAAAGTAATGTCCGCTGATGAGTTGGTTACCGCAGTATCTCTCTCAGGAACACTTTCGGTGACAACAGGCGAAATCACGGCCTGCCGTTCTTTTTCAGCTGTAGTAGCAGCTTCTACTGTGGCGATACCTGTAGCCCAGTCCATACGATAAGCAGGGGCGACATGGTAGGTTGCTCCACCACAAACAAATACTCTCCACATTGCGAGCAGCCAACAAATGGACGGAGATGTATGACCAGTCCTTCACACTCGTGGCAAAGCATGCCCAGTGCTTGAACATCTCCAACTGTATAAAGAACAAACCTCCCCTGCGGTTTCAGACGAATGCCGGTATCTGCAAGCAAGGTTCCGGTCAGCATAGCACCCGCAGCGGTGCTGGTAGGGAACATCTTAGGCCCCACAGTTGGTTGCATTGCTGAAAAAGACGTGGCCACACTCTGATCTTCTCAGCATGATCACGAGGCCTCTCTTCTCCTGAGAAATTGACAAAGTCCAGCTCTCACCGTAAACTCCCGGTGAAACACTTCTCCAGGTTGTGAGAACTGATGGCCAACAAATCCCAGACGAC
Organism: Lithobates septentrionalis; assembly: GCA_037952835.1. NCBI lineage: Eukaryota > Metazoa > Chordata > Amphibia > Anura > Ranidae > Lithobates > Lithobates septentrionalis. The sequence goes on from JBBDGP010001620.1 coordinate 652,186, forward strand.
GCCCCCACATGTAGCACTAACTCTCGGTGGAGCTGCTGGCTTAAAGCGGGCTGTTACCTTCACTCTCGATACCTCTGTTTCACCAGCACCGGACACAGTACTTGAACCTTTAAGCCAACCCGGCAGTAAGATTACTTCAGGATACGTCCTCCAACCGAGTCACCAGGCCCCTCTCCAGACCAGCACTCTGCCTGATCCTTTCATGATGGGTCTTCCCCTGGGATCTTCTTGGTTGTCCAGCTTCTTCTCACAGGATAGACAGCTCAGGACCATTCCTCTGCTGCTGTGGTAGGCCCCAGACAGACTTCTGGGCCCACCCACACGCTGCAGCCGCGTGGGCCTCCCAATCGGAGGACCACAAGGTGGTACTCCTAATGCATACCTGTCAGCCAGGAGGGCCAGCAGGTGGCTGAAAACGAACCCCTAAACATGGCATCTGTCCCATAAATACCCTCTTCCAGAATGCAACTCGGAGAACCACCTCCACTGAGTTGTCTCCGGGACAGAGGAGCACCCATACGCTTCAACACGTTGCCTTTCCAACACCAGCCCATGGTGACAACGACACCCACTGGCACATTGTTGAACTACACGCAACCCAGCCAAGCTGGAACAGAGGCAAATCTAACTTTACCTAACAAGTAACCCACGAGAATTTACCTATCAGCGGTAGATTGAAAATCTACCAGCGCTACATCTATTTCCTTCCTTCATTTATTCCTTTTCTTCCATTCCTAAATTTCTTCTTACGTTCTTTTTTTTTTTCCCTTTCTTTTTTTTTTCCTTTCTCTTTTCTTTCTCTTTCTTTCTTTCTTTCTTTCTTTCTTTCTTTCTTTCTTTCTTTCTTCTGAAAACATAACAGTTCAATAACTCTTCACTATGGAGTATACAATCTCTAAAACCACATGATCATTTGTCCTGTTTATAATTTGGTCCCAAATTAGGAGAAGGTGTAAGAAACTTGCTAGCATATTAGCTGCTTTCCAATTTCAGAGAAAATGAAGAAAAGAAGAAAAGAAAATGAAGTAATAATAACTAATAAATAATACATATCTTTTAAAATAGTTAAGAGTTAAAGCTGAGCTCTAGGGCAGATTTAAAGGCACCAATTACACGCAGCTCTGTATTCATTAATACATCATTAAGGGCCTATTTACACTATTGCATTCCATATGTTGCTGCGTTGCCTTGCCATTCATTTTGAATGGCACGTCAATGCACTCAATGTACTACATGGGTTGATTTACTAAAGGCAAAAATACTGTGTACTTTGCAAGTGCAATTGCTCCAGAACTTAGTAAACAAGGGGCAAGCTGTGCTGACTTCCATTACCCAATCATATGCAAGCAAATATGTTTTTTTTTTCCCTTGCATGTGATTGGGTTATCCCTTGCAAAGTAAAGCTTCACCTCTATGTACTAAGCCCTGGAGTGACTGCACTTGCAAAGTGCATGGTCTGTTTGCCTTTAGTAAATCAACCTCCATGTGTTGCAGTTCACCACAATGCAAGGTACTGTAACTCACAATAGTGTCTCAAAAATGCAAATGAACCCCAAATTTATTTTTTGCCTGAATTTAACTTGGTACAGTAAAACCTTGAATTGAGAGTAACTTGGTTTGAGAGTGTTTTGCAAGATAAGTAAACTTTGTTTATAAATTTTGACTTGATAAACAAGCAATGTCTTGATTTACAAGTGATGTCTTGATATATACGAGTAGCGTCATATCACAACTGAGTATAAAAGAGAAGAGAGGCGCCTCTAAGTGTAGCAACATGATTGCATTTAATGAAGGTACAACATTTAGCAACTCACGTCACATGGCTGATGATTAAAACAGGCCCATCTAAGTATGCAGGTATCCGGGGTAAAGCTGTTCACATAGACCTTCCCACCGCACCGCCATCTACATCATCCCTTCCACATCCTCACTTTCAGATCGCTCTACTGCAGGGTAGTCTTCCCGGTCATGATTGCAGACTGACAGCAGTGCGGAGGATGGTCTATGTGGATGGCTTTACACTGGATGCCTGCATACTTAGATGTGTCTGTTATAATTATCAACCATGTGAGTTGCTAAATGTTGTACCTTCATTAAGTGTAACCGTATTGCTACTAGGGATGGGCGAACGGTTCGCCTCGAGCATAAGTTCGGGCCAAATTTTGGTTGTTCGGACGTTCAGCGAACAACGAACATTATGCGGTGTTCGCGGCAAATTCGAAAGCCGCAGAACACCGTTAAAGTCTATGGGACACAAACATGAAAAACCAAAAGTGCTCATTTTAAAGGCTTATATGCAAGTTATTGTCATAAAAAGTGTTTGGGGACCTGGGTCCTGCCCGAGGGGACATGTATCCATGCAAAAAAAAAGTTTTAAAAACGGTAGTTTTTTCGGGAGCAGTGATTTTAATAATGCTTAAAGTGAAACAATAAAAATGAAATATTCCTTTAAATATCATGCCTTAGGGGGCGTCTATAGTATGCCTATAGAGTGGCGCATCTTTCCCATGTTTAGAACAATACCACAGCAAAATGACATTTCTAAAGGAAAAAAAGTCATTTAAAACTGATCGTAGCTGTAATGAATTGTCGGGTCTCGGCAATATAGATAAAACTCATTGAAAAAAACAGCATGCCCCCCCCCCCAGTCCATTACCAGGCCCTTTGGGTCTGGTATGAATATTAAACAGAAGAAAGAAGGTTTCCCCGCATTGGGGTTTTTAGGCAGCGCAATAATGGATATAGACTCAGTTGTATGAAAAAAGTATCACAATTTTTATTAAGTAATAGTAGACCATCAAAGTTAAAAAACAGTGAGCTTCAGTGGGAATTATTTAAAAAGTGAGCTGAACATACACAAGCAGACATTTGTTCATAATCATAACTTTGAAACATGAACATTAAACCTGACGCGTTTCAACCCCTACAATTGAGGTCTTCTTCAGAGGATCAGTCTGCTGGGGAGAACATGAAAATGAAGTTGATATACATATACATGTTCCATTAATATAAATATAGTATGAACTACATTGACTATACGATATTTTAGTGCAGCATAGTTACCAAATATAGGTATGTTCAACAAAGAACACAGATTCCCACATGAAGATCCCTTTAAAAGGTAAGTTGCTTTGTCCTCTTCTCCAGTGGGGGGCTCCAACCACCCCTATCACCGCTGCGGCCCAGACCAAGATTGTGAGGTATAGCGTGGCTTGCGAGAGATCACACTTTTAAGACGCCGCCCGTCAAGAAGGATGACCGGACGGAAAACACCAGAACACCTGTGATGAAGGTTTGCAGGGAATAATCAGTAAGGACCCATATGGAAATAGTCACGGTTGATCAGTGGGCTGAGAAAGCCACTATAAGATCAGGGGTATTGTGAATATGGTATATAAGGCCCAAAACCAAGAAATGTTCTGAGCCGTAGCCCTCTGGTGCATGTTCAAATGAAGAAGAGACGAACATGCACGAGGCAAGACTGCAAAGGGATTAAGAAATATTGTGCAAGTGCTGGAAAGAAGATGGTGATGCCAAGGTGAAAAGGAGTGATGTAAAGAAGACTAAGGAGGTGAGAAGAGACATAGAGTCTGTGGGTGATGAAATGAAGAACAAAAACAATAAGTGCAAGTGAGGGGGAGAGAGGGGGAGGGGGGGGAGGGAAGGAAGGAGGGGGGGGAAAGAAAGGGGGAAGGAGGGGGGAAAAAAGGTGGTGGAGGGGAAGGGGGGAAGGAGACAATGAAGGGAAGAAAAGAAGGAGGGAGGGGAAAGAGAGGAAAGGAAAGAAAGGAGGGAGCCGTTATGGGATAAAGGTGTAATTATTACCTCAAGGGGTGCTATATAGCTCATGTGGATGCATCGGATTGTCCCATGTGTCTAGACTGTTGTTTTATTGGCCAACCCGGGATTGGTCATAAGCTGTGTGAGACTCAGGTAATGGCAACCAAGCCTGAGTCAACCAGTCTAAGAATAAACAAAGTATATAATTATAAATATAAAGTATATGACCACATGTGTTGTCAGTGGTCAAAGAATACACTACGTCGGAAAGACCAAACAAGAGTTCCATCAGCGCATATCCAAACACATCTATCATATGCAAATTGGCAACCCATATGTGCCACTTGGGCGACATGTGATGGAAACTCACAACTATAGAATGCCTAAAATATCCTTCGTCGCACTCGACCGAATTCATATACCAGTGCGAGGCGGCGACTGGAATAAAATTCTATTGCAGCACGAGCAGAGGTGGATATTTAAACTAAATTCCACTTCGTTCCCAGGATTGAACGAGGCCATCTCGTTTGCCCCATTTCTAAAAGGCTTTGTTTCTGGCAAAACACAGTAGTCCTGTCCCCTCCTCCGATGGGCTATAGTATAATTCAATATAGTCCAAAAGAATTAAAATAACTGATATCATTGACTATGTCCTGGTTTTCCTTCCCCTCCCCCCTCCTTCTCTTTCCCCCTCCCTCCCCCTCCCCCCCCCCTCCTCCATATCACCTTCTCCCCGTTTCCCCTGTGCTGATCCATTTGTATTTTGTATTTTATAATATGTTATCATTTTTGATATTGCTGTTCTTTCTCACTATTAAATTGATGGTGTGAAGATATCTATGCATATGACTGATCTTCTCCCATTTTTTACTGAGGCTCTCTACGTGGGTAAATAATTCTAAGAGATGTATTAATAATGATAGTTTTGAGCCATGGGGAACTGACATGCTCATGGTTCACATTTATTCAATTTCTTCCTTTTTTTTCCCCTTTCTGTAGATTTGCTTTCTCCCTCCACTGGGGGAGCTCTGGCACCCTCTCTGCTGTTATCCCGGAGGCGGGAGTGACCTATGACGTGCCTTCCCGGCAAGGTAAGGGGGAGGGGACAGGCCTGCCTTCATTTTGGCGGTCCCTCCCCCCCCATGTTTCCCCTTGGGCGCTCGGTTGGCCACCGAGCGCCACATTGGGGACTTTCCCTCCTTGCCGGCGGCATTCCGGAACATCCTCGGATGCCTTTCGTCACTGCGCATGCGCGGGGCCCCGCGCGAGCGACGTGACGTCATAGACATCGCGAGATTTCGACAAAGCAACTTACCTTTTAAAGGGATCTTCATGTGGGAATCTGTGTTCTTTGTTGAACATACCTATATTTGGTAACTATGCTGCACTAAAATATCGTATAGTCAATGTAGTTCATACTATATTTATATTAATGGAACATGTATATGTATATCAACTTCATTTTCATGTTCTCCCCAGCAGACTGATCCTCTGAAGAAGACCCCAATTGTAGGGGTTGAAACGCGTCAGGTTTAATGTTCATGTTTCAAAGTTATGATTATGAACAAATGTCTGCTTGTGTATGTTCAGCTCACTTTTTAAATAATTCCCACTGAAGCTCACTGTTTTTTAACTTTGATGGTCTACTATTACTTAATAAAAATTGTGATACTTTTTTCATACAACTGAGTCTATATCCATTATTGCGCTGCCTAAAAACCCCAATGCGGGGAAACCTTCTTTCTTCTGTTCCAGTCTTTAACCACTAGACATCCGCGCTATGGCCGAATGACGGCCACAGCGCGGACCTACATTCCCGGGAGGCCGTCATATGACGGCCTCCCCTGTGCACGCTCCCTGCGCGCGCCCTGCAGGGCGCACGCCGGGCGCGGTGTGATCACCGAGTCACTGAGACTCGGCTGATCACCGATCTGAGTAAGGGGCCGGTCCCGGCCCCTTACCATGTGATCAGCTGTCAGCCAATGACAGCTGATCACATGATGTAAACAGGAAGATCGGTAATCGGTTTTTTTTTTACTCGCGCTGACAGCGCGAGTAGAGAAAAAAGCCGATCACCGGCTCAGATGCCAGGGACATCGGTCCCAAAGAGGAAGCACAAAAAATTCCTCATAAGTGCCACCCAAAAGTGCCACCTAACAGTGCCACCTAGCAGTGCCCACAGTGCCACCTAGCAGTGCCCACAGTGCCACCTAGCAGTGCCCACAGTGCCACCTATCAATGCTCACAAGTGCCACCTACCAATGCCCACCTGTAGTGCCAATCAGTGCCACCTGTCAGTGCTGCCCATCACTGCCACCCATCAGTGCCCATCACTGCCACCCATCAGTGCCCATCACTGCCACCTATCAGTGCCCATCACTGCCGCCTCATCAACGTACATCAATGAAGGAGAAAAATTACCCGTTAAAAATTTTTTATAACAAAATATAAAAAAAAAAAAAATTTTTTTTAAAAAAAATTCTGGTTTTTACATTTTTTTAACAAAAAGTAAAAACCGCAGAGGTGATCAAATACCACCAAAAGAAAGCTCTATTTGTGGGAAAAAAATGATAAAAAATTCATTTGGGTACAGCGTTGTATGACCGCGCAATTGTCATTCAAAATGCGTTAGCGCTGAAAGCTAAAAATTGGTCTGGATAGGAGGGGGGTTTAAGTGCCCGGTAAGCAAGTGGTTAAGGGGTGAGCAGCAACTTTCTTCTCCCTAGTGTCCCCTCCATTCTTTTGCAATATATTTGGGTGGCTAAACACCCCTTCCCCAATGACACATGAGAGTTGAAACATGAGCTTCAGTACATGGGATTGACCGTTTATATGTTGTGATAATCTTTGCATAATTGATTATTCTTTGATGTCAAAATGAGTCATTTTCAGGGTACAGAATGGGTGAATCTAATGTCTGGCTATGAAACAGATTTTGAACAGGGGGATCGAGCAAAAACCCAGATCTCATCCCTTTTCCACAAACTAAATAGAACATTAGAGAAAAAATCAGCACTATTTTGGCACATTAAAACCCTAAATAGATATAAGGAAGATAAAATTAACCCTCTAGGTCTACGGATCCAAATATTTCCCAATTTGGACCAGATTAGTGCTGAATGCAAAAGTGAATGGGAGGCTAACCTAAATGCCTGTTCCCAGGAGATGATGGCTATCCTCACCAGAGAATACAACAAACAAATGGTGTCACTGGATAAGGAAATTGACAACATAGATGCCTCTCTGAGACCCTTTATGCAGCACACCATGTATGCGAATCTACAGGCAAACCTTCGGACTTGCCTGTCGACCTATAACAGGAATGTGCTGCAGAAGAAGGAATCGAAGTTTTGGAGGGATCATGCCGCCTTCTCTGAAGGACGGGCATACAAATGGAATAACAAGCCCCGAACAAATTTTCAAAAAAACAAACAATATGTGATACAACAACAAACTAAACAAAATAGTAATGTATTGAAGCCCAAAAAAGATCTTGTTTCTAATCAAAACTCAAAAACACCAAAGGAACGCGGTAAATTTAAAAGAAGCCGCAATAACAAGGGCTCCCCGGAACAAGAAAGCAAAAAACGAACTATCGAGGCCACCTTGGAGCCTAACCCGGGGGTCCACACTGGTGAAGTAGAGTATGTGGGATCAAAATCTGATACAACGAACATAGCCGTAAACGAAATAGATTCCCCATCAAACATTACAGCAACCAAAATACACCCAAATCCATCTTTGGGATGTCAAAAACCCAGCTTACAGAACTCTTTAAACTCAGCACAGGGATTCTCCCCATCCCAAACAAACAGGGGAGTAGGGAATCTGGATGCATTTGTCACGCGGATTCCAATGAATCCTTCAGCGTGATTAATCTATCCTCATATTCGCCATCTGTAGCAGAAATCAACGTATTGTCACGCGGTTTAACCTTCTGTCCACAAGAAAACTTCGATCTCTTCGAAGTGGTCACAGATTTACAATTATTTGCACGTCGGCTACTCCTAAAGAGCCTCCATGCAAAAACTGATACCAACTTGGACATGACAGAGTGGGCCACCTTCAGTATGAAGGAATTTAAAGCCCTACGCGATCTAACGCTGCTGTTTCAAGAAAACAACACTTTAGACCTCATAGACCAAATTGACCTAGAATCCCTACTTGAAAGTGCGAATGAACCCATTCAGAACCCCACAATGAATCTGAAAAAACCTTCTGGAAAATTTCCACCTCTCAGTTTGAACTCAAACATAGAGATATTTGTAAAACAAACAATTAGAGACATATCTAACTCACACACAAGAAAACAAGCCCACAAAATCTGACTGCTGAGGAATCGGCAGCCATTGATTCCCTACGCAACAATGTAGAAATTACAATAAAACCTTCTGACAAAGGAGGCAACGTAGTCCTGATGGATAATCAGGACTACGTACGGATGTGCCAAGACATCTTGGATAATGATGAATGGTATAGAACCATTCCGAGCAAATTCATACAAAGGTCCTATACTAAATTTTTACGATCTAATACAGTCTGCTATGGACAAAGAGGTTATCACTAGAGACCAATATGAGTTTATTCGAACCAAGCACCCACGCATGGCTACCTTTTACAGTTTGCCCAAAATCCATAAGAACCAAACCAAACCTCCCGGACGACCAATTGTCTCCGGGAATGGAGGAATCTCGGAAAACTTGAGCAAAGCGATTGACTCCTTTTTACAACCATTCGTCACGAGCATGCCCTCGTTCCTGAAGGATACATTGCACTTACTCCAACTGATTCAGGAGTTACCTCTTCCACCTAACTCATTTTTCGTGGCCATTGATGTTGAAGCCCTGTACAGCTCGATCCCCCATAACAAGGGGATCGAGGCTGTGCGGGCACTCCTCCGGAGAACCAACAGATATGATGGAGCCCTGGGGGAGTTCATCATCAGTGGCCTTGAATACATTTTGAACCATAATTTTTTCCTTTTCGACAGTTCCCACTACCTCCAGGTGCAGGGCGTGGCCATGGGCACTTGCTGTGCCCCGGCCTACGCCAACCTGTACCTGGGGGAGTGGGAAAGGGCGCTCGGGGAAGATGAGGATTTAGCCACATACGTAAGTAGTATACGTATGTGGCGACGTTACATCGACGATATCCTCCTGGTTTGGGAGGGAACTGAAGAATCACTACTGAAGTTCTTTGATCATATCAATCAGAACGAACGCAATCTGAAGTTCACCATGACATATGACCGTGATCAAATAAACTTCCTAGACGTACAGTTGAGACGCACCCCTGAGAACTTCATTTCTAGCACTTTATTTCGTAAAAGCACCACAGGAAATACCATCCTCCATGCGGATAGCTTTCATCCTACATTTTTGAAGAGATTTATCCCATACGGACAGTACCTGCGTTTACGCAGGAACTGCTCAGATGAGTTTCTCTTCAAACAGGAAGCATATAAACTGCAAACCAGACTACTAGCACGGGGTTATAGTCGCTCAACTCTGCGTAAAGCGTACAATCGTGCAGTGGCACAATCCAGACATACCTTGTTGTTTGGGGAAAGAACTAAGGACAACACCAATATGGATTCAACTAGAGTGATTCTGCGTTTTTCTAGACAACATAACGAGATTAGAAACATTATTCGTAAGCATTGGCCCATACTCCGAGATGATCCAAAAGTTAGTAGGTTCATTGCAGATATTCCCTCAATTACATTTAGACGAGCAACCTCACTAAAGGATAAATTGGTTCAAAGTGAGTTCAAAACTGCACAAAAACGACGTAGGCACTGCTCTATCCTGGGATCTTTCCCTTGTGGACACTGCTCCTGCTGCCCTTACATAAGACGTGAAAAGCTCTTTACTCTCCCAAATGGGACAACATTTAAACCATCACACTTCACCAACTGCCAAACACGTGGCATAGTGTACCTCATGTCCTGCGAATGTGGAGCACACTACGTCGGAAAGACCAAACAAGAGTTCCATCAGCGCATATCCAAACACATCTATCATATGCAAATTGGCAACCCATATGTGCCACTTGGGCGACATGTGATGGAAACTCACAACTATAGAATGCCTAAAATATCCTTCGTCGCACTCGACCGAATTCATATACCAGTGCGAGGCGGCGACTGGAATAAAATTCTATTGCAGCACGAGCAGAGGTGGATATTTAAACTAAATTCCACTTCGTTCCCAGGATTGAACGAGGCCATCTCGTTTGCCCCATTTCTAAAAGGCTTTGTTTCTGGCAAAACACAATAGTCCTGTCCCCTCCTCCGATGGGCTATAGTATAATTCAATATAGTCCAAAAGAATTAAAATAACTGATATCATTGACTATGTCCTGGTTTTCCTTCCCCTCCCCCCTCCTTCTCTTTCCCCCTCCCTCCCCCTCCCCCCCCTCCTCCATATCACCTTCTCCCCGTTTCCCCTGTGCTGATCCATTTGTATTTTGTATTTTATAATATGTTATCATTTTTGATATTGCTGTTCTTTCTCACTATTAAATTGATGGTGTGAAGATATCTATAAATATGACTGATCTTCTCCCATTTTTTACTGAGGCTCTCTACGTGGGTAAATAATTCTAAGAGATGTATTAATAATGATAGTTTTGAGCCATGGGGAACTGACATGCTCATGGTTCACATTTATTCAATTTCTTCCTTTTTTTTCCCCTTTCTGTAGATTTGCTTTCTCCCTCCACTGGGGGAGCTCTGGCACCCTCTCTGCTGTTATCCCGGAGGCGGGAGTGACCTATGACGTGCCTTCCTGGCAAGGTAAGGGGGAGGGGACAGGCCTGCCTTCATTTTGGCGGTCCCTCCCCCCCATGTTTCCCCTTGGGCGCTCGGTTGGCCACCGAGCGCCACATTGGGGACTTTCCCTCCTTGCCGGCGGCATTCCGGAACATCCTCGGATGCCTTTCGTCACTGCGCATGCGCGGGGCCCCGCGCGAGCGACGTGACGTCATAGACATCGCGAGATTTCGGCGAGGATGACGAGATTTCGGAGCTCTGCTCTTCCGGAACGCCGGGGAGATCACACTGGGCTGCCACGTTTGGCCGCCTTACCGCCCGTCGTTGGTTTATCGGCGGATCACATACACCTGTGGGGAGGGATACAGGGCGGATACACCCCCCAACTATTGGTATATAAAGGTACACCTGATATATTTTCCCTCAATCCTCCTCCATCTGGCTAACTGCAAACACATTCTGCTGCTTGCTATCACATTTGCTGCTACACTCAGCTACCACACAGTAAGTACACCCTCTAAGCCATGTGTTGTTATAGCATCGCGTTGCCCCAAAATAGTTGGGATTTACTGATTACTAGGCTTGCTAAATATTCTTTGACCACTGACAACACATGTGGTCATATACTTTATATTTATAATTATATACTTTGTTTATTCTTAGACTGGTTGACTCAGGCTTGGTTGCCATTACCTGAGTCTCACACAGCTTATGACCAATCCCGGGTTGGCCAATAAAACAACAGTCTAGACACATGGGACAATCCGATGCATCCACATGAGCTATATAGCACCCCTTGAGGTAATAATTACACCTTTATCCCCTAACGGCTCCCTCCTTTCTTTCCTTTTCCTCTCTTTCCCCTCCCTCCTTCTTTTCTTCCCTTCATTGTCTCCTTCCCCCCTTCCCCTCCACCGCCTTTTTTCCCCCCTCCTTCCCCCTTTCTTTCCCCCCCCCTCCTTCCTTCCCTCCCCCCCCCTCCCCCTCTCTCCCCCTCACTTGCACTTATTGTTTTTGTTCTTCATTTCATCACCCACAGACTCTATGTCTCTTCTCACCTCCTTAGTCTTCTTTACATCACTCCTTTTCACCTTGGCATCACCATCTTCTTTCCAGCACTTGCACAATATTTCTTAATCCCTTTGCAGTCTTGCCTCGTGCATGTTCGTCTCTTCTTCATTTGAACATGCACCAGAGGGCTACGGCTCAGAACATTTCTTGGTTTTGGGCCTTATATACCATATTCACAATACCCCTGATCTTATAGTGGCTTTCTCAGCCCACTGATCAACCGTGACTATTTCCATATGGGTCCTTACTGATTATTCCCTGCAAACCTTCATCACAGGTGTTCTGGTGTTTTCCGTCCGGTCATCCTTCTTGACGGGCGGCGTCTTAAAAGTGTGATCTCTCGCAAGCCACGCTATACCTCACAATCCTGGTCTGGGCCGCAGCGGTGATAGGGGTGGTTGGAGCCCCCCACTGGAGAAGAGGACAAAGCAACTTACCTTTTAAAGGGATCTTCATGTGGGAATCTGTGTTCTTTGTTGAACATACCTATATTTGGTAACTATGCTGCACTAAAATATCGTATAGTCAATGTAGTTCATACTATATTTATATTAATGGAACATGTATATGTATATCAACTTCATTTTCATGTTCTCCCCAGCAGACTGATCCTCTGAAGAAGACCCCAATTGTAGGGGTTGAAACGCGTCAGGTTTAATGTTCATGTTTCAAAGTTATGATTATGAACAAATGTCTGCTTGTGTATGTTCAGCTCACTTTTTAAATAATTCCCACTGAAGCTCACTGTTTTTTAACTTTGATGGTCTACTATTACTTAATAAAAATTGTGATACTTTTTTCATACAACTGAGTCTATATCCATTATTGCGCTGCCTAAAAACCCCAATGCGGGGAAACCTTCTTTCTTCTGTTCCAGTCTTTAAGGGGTGAGCAGCAACTTTCTTCTCCCTAGTGTCCCCTCCATTCTTTTGCGGTATGAATATTAAGGGGAACCCCGAACCAAAAATTAAAAAAAAATGGCGTGGGGGTCCCCCCAAAATCCATACCAGGGCCTTCAGGTCTGGTATGGATATTAAGGGGAACCCTGCGCCCCCCAAAATCGGTACCAGATCCTTATCCGAGCATGCAACCTGGCAGGCCGCAAGAAAAGAGGGGGGGCGAGAGAGTGGCCCCCCTCCTGAACCGTACCAGGCCACATGCCCTCAACATGGGGAGGGTGCTTTGGAGTAGCCCCCCAAAGCACCTTGTCCCCATGTTGATGACTTTTTTTTTCTTTAGAAATGTCATTTTGCTGCAGTACTGTTCTAAACACGGGAAACATGCGCCACTTTACAAGCATACTATAGACACCCCCCAGGCATGGTATTTAAAGGAATATTTCATTTTTATTGTTTCACTTTAAGCATTATTAAAATCACTGCTCCCGAAAAAATGGCCATTTTCAAAACTTTTTTTTTGCATTAATACATGTCCCCTGGGGCAGGACCAGGGTCCCCAAACACTTTTTATGACAATAACTTGCATATTTGCCTTTAAAATTAGCACTTTTGATTTTTCATGTTCGTGTCCCATAGACTTTGTCCACATGTTCGTCCAAATTCTTTGCCTGTTTGCATGTTCTGGTGCAAACCGAACCTGGGGGTGTTTGTCTCATCCTTAATTGCTACATTTAGAGGCGCCTCTCTTCTCTTTTATACTTATGGAGGCTACCATTTGTGGGTGGAAATTTAATAGTTACACAACCTATCACATTGCTATAATCTTTTTATATGGACTATAAACTGAAGGATTTATGAATAAATGGTTGTGGAACAAATCATCTGAGTTTCCATTATTTCTTATGGGGAAATTTGCTTTGATATAAGAGTGCTTTGGATTACAAGCATGTTTCCGGAACAAATTATGCTCGCAATCCAAGGTTTTACTGTATAAGCCTTTTTCAGTCCACTGTACAGCAGAGCTCAGACTGCAAGAAATAGTAGCAGGAGCCAACCAGTTATGCTGCAGTGCTTATGTACTAACAATGGGCATGCTGATAGCAGGAGAAGGCTAAGTGAGATGAGAGTTCCATCTACAAATTCTCCTTTCACTGTCCATTCACAGGCCAGAGGAGGGACAAGACCTGTAAGTATTACTTATCTGTAGATGAGAAAAAGCAGGTCTCCTGCCCTGCCCAGAAATGGATGTGCTGTATAGCAGAGCTGTGTAAATCTCAAATATGGATGGACAGAAGCACAAACCTGTTATCGGGGCAAAACAGCTATCTGGTATGTAGTTCAACTTTGCATGGCGTTCAGCTTTAAATACATATGTGTGTAATAAGTATGCACACACTCCCACTGCCATGACATGGCGGAGCCGTGCAGGCTTTCCAGGGTGCGGTGTTAGATCTTTCCATGAGATGAGTGGAGCTGTCATGTAAAAAGCAATCACTATCCAGTGGAAATGTTCAGCCATCTCTCATGAAGCCCACCCCAGGCCTCCAGCAGCACTGCGCCTCTCCGATCAATCTGGACAGCAATTTACAAGAGACATCCATTCATCTGAGAACAGGGGGGATGACACTTCATAGTGGTTCAGGATTATATCTTGTAGGATAATGGATGATATGGCTGCACATTCCGGGCTGAACCAGCAATTTGTAATGGGTTTCATTCAGCCAGTGAAATATCAAGATGCATTTTAAAATGGTATACCTGACAGCACTGCTCCTAGTAAAAAAAAAACAACTGCAACAATAATAAAAGCAGTAGTAACACAATAAAAGGGAAAAAGCCCTTCCACTATCATATGGCATTATATTATATTGTATTGAAATTTTCCCATTTGTAATGGGCACATCTAACCTGTGAAATAGCAAGTCCTCTTTAAAAAATATACTACTTTTACTACTAATGCCGCGTACACACGAGCGGACTTTACGGCAGACTTTGCCCGGCGGACGGGATTTCGTCAGACAATTCGATCGTGTGTGGGCTCCAGCAGACTTTGTTTTCTCAAAAGTTGGACGGACTTAGATTTGAAACATGTTTCAAATCTATCCGACGGACTCGAGTCCGGTCGAAAAGTCCGCTCGTCTGTATGCTAGTCCGACGGACAAAAACCCACGCTAGGGCAGCTATTGGCTACTGGCTATGAACTTCCTTATTTTAGTCCGGTCGTATGTCATCACGTACGAATTCGATGGACTTTGGTGGATTGTGTGTAGGCAAGTCCGTTCATTCAGAAAGTCCGTCAAAAAGTCCGGCGGGCAAAGTCTGCCGTAAAGTCCGACCGTGTGTACGCGGCATAATACTACTACTACTACTACTACTACTACTACTACTACTAATAATAATAATAATAAGAGGAATAAGAATAGTTATTATTATTATTATTATTATTATTATTATTATTATTATTATTATTTTGACCCAAGTAATAAAAACGGTACAATAACACTAAAAGTAGCAATAATAACACATAAAAAGAAAAACTCTATATTATATTGTTTACATAATCTCATTATATATTATTTTTTGTTATATTAGAGTTAACCTGTCCTCCCATTTTTTACCTGTTGGTGGCACAAGTGTAAGGTAATCTAAAAGCAAAACATAATATCATTATTATTATCATCATGAATAATATTATGATTATTTTAGAATAGGCCCTAGTAATAAAAACAGTTGCAACAAAAATAAAAGCAGCAGTAATAACACAAAGAAGGAAAAAAAAAACTATTATTGTATTATATACATTACATCAGCCCTCAAATTTTTTGCTCGCCTACTCACATTTTGCAAGTGGAAAATGATGGTTGGTGAGTGTGGGCTGCCTGGGAGCGGGGGGGGTAAGAGCACTGCCAGCGGGCAGGATTGAATGAGAGTCTTTCTCCGAGCGATTGCCGAGGGGAAGAGAGAAGAGGGAACCAGCCGGATTATCAGAGAGTGGGGAACATCGCTGTAAAAGCTTTCATTTGCATTGCCATGTTTTCTCCGTACTCGCTGTCACATACAGCCCCGCCTCCTGGCCCGGGTACTTTGATAGACAGAACACCCGTACAATCCCGGGACATGTGATGTATATCAAAGTAGGAGGTGGGGCTGTTTGTGACGGCGAGCACGGGAAACACTGGCAATTCAATTAAAAGCTGCTACAGCGATGTTTCCCGCTCTCTGATGATCCGGCCGGCAATCCAATTCCTCTCCTCTCTTCCCCTGAACAGGTGAAGCAGCATTGATGGACACATGTAGGCTGCATTTCATGGGCACAGGTAAAGCAGCATTGATGGACACAGGTAGGCTGGATTGTTGGACACAGGTGAGGCTGCATTGATAAACACAGGTGAAGCAGCATTTATGGAGACAGGTGAAGCAGCATTGATGAACACAGGTAGGTTTCATTGTTGGGCACAGGTGAAGCGGCATTAATGTACATAGGCAGACTGCATTGTTGGGCACAGGTGAAGCGGCATTGATAAACACGGGTAGACTGCATTGTTGGGCACAGGTGAAGCGGCTTTGATGGACACATGTAGGGCAGGGTAAGGGTTGGGTGGGGCAACTGGTGGCGAGTAACCCTTGAGACCTGGCTAGTAGCTCGGGACTTGAAATTTTGAGCCCTGCATTGCATTATGTTATATTATATATTTTTCTTATTACATTAGGGTTAACCTCTCCTCCCATTTTTGTTTACCTGTTGGTGGCACTGTGCAAGGTAATCGAAAAGCAAAAATAAAAGCAGCAGTAATAAAAGAAAAAAAATGATTATTATATTATATACATTGCATTATGTATGTATACATTACGTTTTATATTATATTAGGGTCAACCTGTCCTGTCATGTTCTACCTGTTGGTGGCACTCTGCAAGGTAATCTAAAAGCAAGAATTATTATTATGTTATCATTATTATCAGGGCTTTTTTTCAGGGGGAACGCAGTTCCGGCACCTCCAGCACTAAATTTATGTAAGGGGCAAGGGGTGCTGGGGATGTGCTGGAGGGTCTATTGATGATTGCCTCTGGGAGATCTATATTCTGTAGCATCTACGCTGGTGGGGTTCTATTTTTGCTGGTGGAGGATCTATTGTTGCTGGGAGGGGGTTTTATATTCCTGGGGGGTCCCATGTTGCTGAGAGGAATCTACTGTTGAGAGAGATGTCTATTGTTGCTGGCTGTTGGAGGGTCTATTGATGTTGGCTGCTGGGAAATCTGTTGTTGCTGCTGGGGGTCTATTGTTGCTGGGGTGGATTTTTGTTGCGGGGGCATTGTGTGAGGGAACTATTGTTGCTGGGGTATCTATTGTTGCTGGCTGCAGGGGATCTATTTTGCAAATTCTATACAAATTACTTAGCGGCACAGAATGATACTTGGTTCTGTATTCTCTAAAAGAGGCGGTACTGGGAGGTGGGTAGGGGGTGGAACCAAGGGACGGTGCTCGGAGGTGGGTAGGGGCGGAGACAAGGGGTGACTTAGAAGGGGGGGAGTTCCTGCACCTATTCTCTGAGAAAAAAAGCCCTGATTATTATTATTTTTTTAGAATTTACCCTATTAATAAAACAGTTGCAACAAAAATAAAAGTAGCAGTAATAACACAAAAAACAATTAAAAAAATCTTCTATTATTATATTATATATATTACATTATGTTATATATTTTTTATATTATATAAGGGTTTACCTGTTGGTGGCACTGTGCAAGGTACCGGAATTGAAACGCAAAATAAAAGCAGCAGTAATAACACAAAAATTTAAAAAAAAACACTTCTATTATTATATTATATACATTACATTATGTTATTTTATATTATATTAAGGTTAACCTGTCATGCCATGTTTTACCTGTTGGCGGCACTCTGTAAGTTAATCAGTCTGTGCTTCTACCAGCAGGTGTCTCCACACTGTGCTACATATACCCCACTTGCTTGTAGGCGCATTGTCTGGTGCAAGTCCGGTTCTGTGGTTCAGCACTGCCATGTTCTTTACCTTACCAGTCTTACTCTAAGTTCATGACTTTTTTTTTTTCATTATTTTATTTAGGTGTTTACTTTGAGCCTAATGCCGCGTACACACGAGCGGACATTACGGCGGACTTTGCCCGGCGGACTGGATTTCGTCGGACAATTCGATGTGTGTGGGCTCCAGCGGACTTTGTTTTCTCAAAAGTTCGACGGAATTAGATTTGAAACTTGTTTTAAATTTATCCGTTGAAATCGAGTCCGGTCGAAAAGTCCGCCGTCTGTATGCTAGTTCGACGGACAAAAAGCCACGCTAGGGCAGCTATTGGCTACTGGCTATGAACTTCCTTGTTTTAGTCCGGTCGTACGTCATCACGTACGAATTCGACGGACTTTGGTGGATTGTGTGTAGGCAAGTCCGTTCATTCACAAAGTCCGTCGGAAAGTACGTCGAAAAGTCCGCCGGGCAAAGTCCGCCGTAATGTCCGCTCGTGTGTACGCGGCATTATTGTTAATGGATTCTTATACTGTACTAGTTTTTAAAAAAAAAATATCCTCCAAACACAAAATGTTGAAATTACAACATTGTGTATATAGGTTCTCGGGTTATACAGTATCTCACAAAAGTGAGTACACCCCTCACATTTTTGTAAATATTTTATTCCATCTTTTCATGTGACAACACTGAAGAAATGACACTTTGCTACAATGTAAAGTAGTGAGTGTACAGCTTGTATAACAGTGTAAATTTGCTGTCCCCTCAAAATAACTCAACACACAGCCGTTAATGTCTAAACCGCTGGCAACAAAAGTGAGTACACCCCTAAGTGAAAATGTCCAAATTGGGCCCAAAGTGTCAATATTTTGTGTGATCACCATGGAGTTTTTCTTTAATCCTTTAGGGGTTTGTACTCTGAATGGCTTCCTTGCCTTTTGACAGTGCCAATGTATGGAGATTGGCTTCACAGGCACCTAGCACTGTTACATAAGCGTGGGAAAGACCATAGACCTGGGTAAGCTACAAATCCCAACCTAACGCTCACATAGGTCTTCCACCCTTTGCTCATGGAGGCCAAACACAAGGGTGAGGGAGCAAAGAGGACATATGTATGTTCAACTGCTGGCGTTATAGTGACATTAGCTTCCTCAAAGGCCACAATGGGATTGGTTTACTAATGCCCCGTACACACGGTCGGATTTTCCGACGGAAAATGTGTGATAGGACCTTGTTGTCGGAAATTCCGACCGTGTGTGGGCTCCATCACACATTTTCCATCGGATTTTCCGACACACAAAGTTTGAGAGCAGGCTATAAAATTTTCCGACAACAAAATGCGATCCTGTGTACACAAATCCGACGCACAAAGTGCCACGCATGCTCAGAATAAATAAAGAGATGAAAGTTATTGGCTACTGCCCCGTTTATAGTCCCAAGGTACGTGTTTTACGTCACCGCGTTCAGAACGATCGGATTTTCCGACAACTTTGTGTGACCGTGTATATGCAAGACAAGTTTGAGCCAACATCCGTCAGAAAAAATCCTAGGATTTTGTTGTCGGAATGTCCGATCAATGTCCGACCGTGTGTACGGGGCATTAAAATGTAATGTGCGAAATCTGGTACAGCTCTGCATTGAAACCTATCAGCTTCCAGGTTTTTTTTGTCACAGCTTGATTAAACAAGCTGAAGTTAGAAGCTGATTGGCTACCATGCACAGCTGCACCAGATTTTGCACTCTACAATTTTAGTAAATCAACCCCAGAATGACTCCTTTCAGAAACAGGAGAGTTGGGCAATAGTATAAATGTTCACAATTTGAGAATCCTCAATTATCTCATACACATTTCATATTTGTTTGGGTTTTTTTTCTTTTTGTTTACTTATCTATTGACATTTTTGGCTGTGTTGATTTTATTTGACATTTCTCAATAAATTTATATTTTTATACTAACTGTTGTTGTCGGTGCTCACCTTAAAGAACAGACATACTACCTCCCTCTAAAATCCCATAACCCTCTTGAGAGAGCTGTGTCTCTTTCTCCATGTTTTATTTATTTTACCTGGATTTCTTTCATTTTATCGACAAAGAAAAATCTACTCCACAAGATAGTAATTTATGAACAATTAACATGGTTTCTTCCTTTTATTTTTAATTTTTTTTTTTTCGTTCTCTAAAGAAGCTATGTGTTTATTTTCGGATAATGTGGTAATAATACGGTACATTGTTTTGCGATGTCCGTCATTTATTTTTATTATTTCACTCTGCATTAGTTTTTATTGGTATTCACTAGAATTTGTGGATTTTTATAACTGCAATTATGTTTAGCGTCTTATGAACATGAGATAAAATTAATTGTTGTTATTTTTTTTTAAATATTTTTCCGTTGGAAAAATTTGGTATTAATGGAATTCTTCTGCAGGTAGGAAAAAAACAAACATTTTTTTTTTTAGCCTAGGTTCACATTGGAGCGATTTGTCATGCGATTTGAGAGATCAAATCGCATGACAAGTCGCAGCTTATTGGAGGCAATGACACTGTTCTAATCGGTGCAACACCGATTTGCAAAAGTAGTTCCTGCACTACTTTTGCCGATTTCAGGTGCGACTTTAATAGACACCTGGGCATGAAGCCACACAGATGTCTATCAAGTAGCACCTGAAATCACGATGACCTTGTTACTTTGAAATCCCGCTACTTCAAGTGACGAAGCGCGATTTCAAAGTAGCGTCAATGTGAACCAGGGCTTAAGGGTTTTTCTTGTTATAGAAAAATAAATCCCATTTCAAACCCAGTTTTGACTCTTGACCCTAGATTACAGAGTACCTTTACCCTTGTGCATTCACTGAACATCTCCTGACACTAAAGGGTCATATTTTGGTCAATTGTTTAGTTTCCTTGTATTTATTTTTTACACATTTTCAAGCGAAGATTTCACACACATTTGTTCTAGGGTTTATATGGTATGTTTAGCTGTCTAGTTTTGAATTTTTAATTGTTGCGGTGCCCCCAAAAGGGACACTGATGGATGATGATTAAGCATGTGTAGCACCCTTCTACTGTAGAGTAGGCAGCTAGGTACATTAAGTTAGCTCCACTGTAATCAGGGAAGCAGGGGTTTGATTGTTTAGGGGTGCTCAGTGTTTTATAGGCTGCTGCTCTGTTACTTCCCCCTGTTTTCTAGAGAATTCTAGAATATAGTGGGAGGAAGAACAGGGCATGCAGCCTAAATCTTTATGGGACTCCAGGGGAAGTGTGCCCAGAAGGTGCTGAGAGAGCTCATAAACAACCTGAGCAGCAGAGTTTCAAAAAGGAAGACAATAACTTCACTGTCCTGCAGATAGCGCTTCTTAATCCCTGAGACTAGAAGGCATGGCCAAATCAAGGACACTGTAAAGGCTGTGCCCTGTAAAGCTACACTGGCCCTCATATCCTTACGCACCTACATCACCTGGATCAGCAAACAGTCTTTTTCTTAAAAGGCCACCAAATGCTCTCTTTCCCTTGGGCTTTGGTCTGGGGAGGGTTGTTCAAGTGTTTGAGCTGTGTAGGCCTGAATCCTATGGGGCCTAGCACAGGATTCTTTATACTGCCCTGCCTGGTCAAGGAGGGTGTGCTTTCCAAATTGGGAGAGCCCAATTCATGTCTGCTGGAGGAGATTGGTGTCCGTCCTCAGAAGATCCCGGTTCTCCCTTGGACTAATGCTGTCTGGAAGCCCTTGTTGCTAATGGAGATCTAACCCTAGTCCTCTATCACTGTGAAGCTGGAGCAATAAAACTTCAAAAGGACTAAAGTGACTGGCGCTCTTCCTTGTCATGTAATGCTTTCACTGTGGCCATGGATCCACCCTGAGGTTAACCCTAAGGTTAGCTTGATAAAGAGGCTTGGACAGTCTTGAAATGCATAGCTCCACCCCCCAACATCCAGATGACATCACTTCTGGTCTTCTCTGCATCCCACAAGAAGCTCTCCGCCATCTTGTTGGTTTCCACTTCCTCATCTAAGCTGTCATCCAGCCTGATGCCCAGACATTCCAGGCTGCAAGTTGTAGGGAGAAGCTTCCCATCCCAGATGCCTGAGCCAACCGCTCATGGATTACATACAAAAAGTGCCATCTCTTCTTCCCGTGTGTATCCATCTACCCAGTACTCCTATCTTGGTCTGAGGTTCCCTGTTGTTGTAAGACTATCCATCTGAGGCCCTTACTATGTGAGGAGCCTGATTATAACTCTTACAATGTAAGTTGCCATTTGTCTTTTTAACACAATAAATCTGTTAATATACAGAAAAAAGAGAAAAAAAAGGCCACCAAATAGCTCTCTAGGCTTAGCTTCCTGTTGCCTTCTAGTGAAGTGTTAGTAGACTGGATCCTCAAGGGTAGTCTCAGGGGTGGCTCTGCCACAGCCGGGACCCTGATGAGCATCAATGTAGATCAGCATTAAGGCCTTCAGAGATGTCAGCTTTACTAGCTGGTGAATCTCCTAGGCCAGATGCGTAGGGCTGTATACCAGCACATGCTAGGCCCCTAACAGGCTTCCAGGCCTAGCAGCATAGACAGTCCAGCAGCAACTTCTCAGGCCTCAGCCCAAGGCAAGAGAGCTGGCACAATATATATACCCTCCCGCATCATGCCCCAGTGGCTTGAACCTCCTACTGGGATGGCTGGGGTAAATATGAATATGTATGAATATGTTTTGCTGCGTGTTATTACCAGGTTGCGGTCTTTAGGTTCACCCCACCAGCAGATATAGCAGGTAGAGCTCAAGCAGAAATGTAGTTAGTAAACAAGCTAAAGGTTAGGCTAATGGTTATATGGGTATTGTGATAACTCAAAGTCACCTTTGTCAAAAAAAAAATGTACCCTGTCATCAGAACAATTGTCTTCCAATATAAAGATTTTCTTGTTTTAAAGGCTAAGTTCACTTTTTTTTTTTTTTTCTAAAATCCAGCTCCCCTATGTACTAATATACCAGTAATGTACCTCTGTTGCACAAAAATACAAGTTTTCTTTTTTGGGGACTTTGTTACATTTGGACTAATTTTTGTTCATATGTTCACATATGTTTTAAGGACTGTTCAACTATACAACTTTTTTGTTTCACATTATTTAATTTTTACACACATCAATTTATTTATTTTTATTGTTTTTTATTGAAACATTTTCATGATACAACGTAGAGTATTAAGGGAGGAGCCTCAGAACCAATCTGATTAGTCTTGTTTGGATGGACACATGTATATAAACCAGCAGGAGACTACACTACTAAGGCTCTGATGAAGAAGGGTAACCTTCGAAACGCGTTAGACAGCAGCAGTCCGTACGCCTCCTTCCTGGGACCTGGAAAACTGCTACCACTGGACTAATCGCCTCTGTGCCATATACAATACGATTTTTTCTCCAACCTTTGTGAGTAGATTTTATCTTGCTTTTAATTAATAAATCTGTCAAGGATAATGCACTAGGCTGGTGCGCTCTTTTTTTCTTTCTTTTCATTTAATATTAGGATAATCCTATCCTTAAGAGCAGCAAGGCCGAAATCCACAGTCCTTCCTGAACCCTTGGGATCTTTTAGCTAATACACCTGTGCGCAAGAGTATTTTTGCATCTTTATTATACAACGTAGAGTACAAGTAGTACATAAGTATGAAGATATACAGTAAATTCAGCTGTATGTAATAGTAAAGGTATCCTCACAAGGCACAAATATATGAATATTCAACAGCCATTGGATTAACTACTTCTAGAACCAAATAGTTGCAGAAGATACATTAACCTGAGAGTAGATGACCAATGGTCGAGAGAGAAACTATACTAAACAATGATAATCTCAGAATGTCAATAGCTAAGTATATTTAGAAATTAAATGTATAAAAGAAAAATAAATTTATATAAATGAAACATAGGGTGAAAATATTATCATCAAAGGGTGAGCCATCATTTTACATTAAACCAGTTTTTCCATTGTGTATCAAACTTTTTACTAGTACCGCTTCTACTAGCCAGTAAGGATTGATAAACAAAATGGGAATGAGTAGTCTTGCACACGTCAGAAGCGTTGGGTGCCTTATCAGATTTCCAGTGTTTCGCTATCGATGTTCTAGTGACCAGAGAATGTGTGTAGTCACAACGCGAAAGTCAGGGGGGAAATTTTCAATGCCTATGTTCAGTACTGCCAAGCTTGAATTGGGGGGTGTTAGGATCCCTGTATTGTTCGAGATGGAGCGAAATATGCTATTCCAAAATGTTTGCAGGTCCGGAACATATGGAGAAGGTTGCCTACTGCAGCACAATGACTCCAGCATAATGGGGAGTTGGTTTGGCAGAATTTTGACAGTCTGTAAGGCGTAAGATACCATCTAAGGGCTATTTTTTGTCATAGTTCCCAGTGATTTACACATTTAGAGGCTTTGTAGGTTTATTTGCGTATTGCAATTGTGAGGCTGTGATGGGTATGCCTAGGTCAGATTCCCATTTTTGGTAAGGGTGGGATTTGGTGAAGGTGAGTTTTTGTTGTAAGAAATTGTAAAAGAAGGATATACCCTTGAGAGGTGTGGGGGCTGTAGTATAGAACTGCCATATCCCTTCTGGGAGATATATATGGTGTGTTTTGATGGAGCTCAGGAGATGGGAAACTTGGTTATATTTATAGCAATCTCTGGGTGTTAAATTGAATTGTTTTTGGAGTGTGGCAAGTGGTTTAAGGGTGTTGTTGTGGTATAGATCGGCAATCCACTTTATGCCTTTATTCTGCCAATCTGTGGTTGTGAAGTTTGGAATCACATTTGCAAGGATAGTGAAGGGTATGGGGATATCTGAATTACTAGAGGTTGGAAGTGGTAGTTTGCGAAGGTCCCTCCAAGCCAGCAGGGGGGCTTGTATAGTGGGTAGGAGGTGTTGTATGGAGAATGGTTGCCATGCATCCAGGAGCAAGAGAGAGTATAAGTTTTTAGTTGGGCTTAAAGCCTGCTCAATGCTACTCCAAAGAATATCAGGGGAGGGATTAAACCAGTTTTTAAGTTGAGTGAGAATGGAGGCTCGAAGATAACCCTGAATATCTATTAATCCCATACCCCCCCCCCCCCCCCCGCAAGTCTGTGTTTTACCAGGAGAGCTTTAGAGCATCGTGGTTGTTTTGAGCACCAGATGAATTGCGTAAGAAGGGAATTTAAAGATCTAAGATGGTTACTACGCAGTGGGATGGGAAGTGTCCGGAAAACGTACAATATTTGAGGCAGTAGGAGAATTTTTAAAAGAGGCCAAACGGCCAGATCAAGACATTTCTACTCTAGCTAAGTTTTTTGTTTCTTTAGTTATTCTTGTGAATAGAAAGAATCTAGGAATGGGACTTTGGAGGCACAAAGGTATTAAACTACAAAAAGTAAATTTGATAGGGGTATTTTATTAGAAAATTATAAAAGGACAATGGACACACATAGATTATTAAAAACAATTCAGGCTTGATATAACCCTAGTAGTAATACACCGTATGGATCCTATCCTGCAAGCTTGTGTAGCATTCGGAAAATTATAACTGTACAAATATATCACTTAGTCCATATAGAGGAAAGATACTTCCCCTGGGCATTGAACAGTAGACAGGCACATGGTTATAGCAAACAAGATGCAGCAGGTTTGGTAATCCATGGTGAAATGTTCTCTAGTTGCTCTACATGTTTCGCGTTACGCAGAACGCTTCCTCAGGAGCTAGAGATTCAATTGAGTGTGGTAAGGTTGCATAGAAACTGCTAATAGTAATTAACTGCAGGTGATCGCAATTTGGTCACGGGTAAAGGGTATCTAAACTGAATTGAAAACAGCAGCCGGCCACAGCCTGGAACCTCTCAAAAAATGTAACATCAGGTATCCATGAAAGGGAAGGCAGGGGCTTTAGCATTGTAATGCCTATAGTGGATGAGAGGATAAGCAAGGATGCGCCGTCCGGTCTAGCAGAGACCGGTGCTGTGACTGCATGCTTATCCTCTCATCCACTATAGGCATTACAATGCTAAAGCCCCTGCCTTCCCTTTCATGGATACCTGATGTTACATTTTTTTGAGAGGTTCCAGGCTGTGGCCGGCTGCTGTTTTCAATTCAGTTTAGATACCCTTTACCCGTGACCAAATTGCGATCACCTGCAGTTAATTACTATTAGCAGTTTCTGTGCAACCTTACCACACTCAATTGAATCTCTAGCTCCTGAGGAAGCGTTCTGCGTAACGCGAAACATGTAGAGCAACTAGAGAACATTTCACCGTGGATTACCAAACCTGCTGCATCTTGTTTGCTATAACCATGTGTCTGTCTACTGTTCAATGCCCAGGGGAAGTATCTTTCCTCTATATGGACTAAGTGATATATTTGTACAGTTATAATTTTCCGAATGCTACACAAGCTTGCAGGATAGGATCCATACGGTGTATTACTACTAGGGTTATATCAAGCCTGAATTGTTTTTAATAATCTATGTGTGTCCATTGTCCTTTTATAATTTTCTAATAAAATACCCCTATCAAATTTACTTTTTGTAGTTTAATACCTTTGTGCCTCCAAAGTCCCATTCCTAGATTCTTTCTATTCACAATTCTAATCCTGGGGACGCTGGCACAAATTGCTACTGAGTACCTGCAGAGTCACCCTGCTTATTGAGGTACTTTAGCACTAGGTCTTTCATCTGATGCTCTTTAGTTATTCTATCTATCAAGGGTAAGTAGTTGGCATCCGCTAATTTCTGGGGGTTTGCCGTTAATTGTAGTCTCAAATACAATATGTTTGACTTACTCCATGTGTAAGGGAAGGCTGATTGTAGCTGAGAACAGAGGGGTGGTGAGATACCTAGTTCCAAAATGAGTGATTTTGTTGACTTTATAGAAGGAGATCTGACTAAACTCATTGAGGATAGTATGGGCATGAGGTAGTGATGTAGCTGGGGAGGTTAGGAACAAAATGATGTCATCTGCGAATAAGTTTATGTCGTGGGGTCTGTCGTGGAGGGGGAAACCTGTTATTTTGGGATGGGATCTAATCCTCTCAGCCAGTGGCTCTATAAGAAGATTGAAAATCGAGGGGGATAGGGGGCATCCCTATCTTGTACCATTAGATATGGAAAAGGGCATTGAGAGCATATTTGATGTGTAGACCTGTGCACAGGCGGATGAGTAAAGGGCCAGGATGGCAGAGAGGATGGGTCCTGTGAAGCTGAATTTTTGGAGGGTGTGTGTCATGTAGC
The DNA here is from genome assembly GCA_037952835.1 of Lithobates septentrionalis. Classification (NCBI taxonomy): domain Eukaryota; kingdom Metazoa; phylum Chordata; class Amphibia; order Anura; family Ranidae; genus Lithobates; species Lithobates septentrionalis. The sequence goes on from JBBDGP010001620.1 coordinate 678,932, forward strand.
CCCAATTTATCCTGTCGAATGCCTTCTCCACTTCCAGTGAGAGGAGCAGAGAAGGCACCCGACAGGTCTTAGCATATTGTATGATGTTAATGACTCTCCTCGTGGCATCGGATGCTTGTCTACCTGAGGTGAAACCTGTTTGGTCAGGTTTGATGAGAGTAGGTAAGATGGGAAGAAGTCTATGGGCCAAGATTTTGGCATACAATTTGACATCCGTATTAAGTAATGAGATGGGTCTAAAATTTGAAGGGGTAGTGGGATCCCTACTCGGTTTAGGAATGGTAACAACATAGGCTTTGAGCATTTCAGAGGGAAATGAGGCAGAGGACACTGCATCAGTGTAGACTGACTGTAGTGTTGGGGATAGAGTGTTTTGGAAAATTTTATAATAGTCATTTGTTAATCCGTCAGGCCCTGGTGATTTCCCAGAGGGTAGAGTTTTTATCGCTTTTATAATCTCAGTTTTCGTAATGGGAGTATTGGGAGACGCTAGTTGTGCTTGTGAGAGAGAAGGGAGGTTGATACCTGTCAAGAAAGCTTGTATAGTTTCACCTGTAGGTTGTGGGGTATTAAGGTCCTAGTATTCAGCAAATGAATTTGCTATATCTTTTGGGTTGAAGATTTTGTTATTGTCTTATTGAATTAAGTATGGGATTTTTTTTGGAGTTTTACATTCTTTGAGTCTTTGAGCAAGAAATTTGCCTGCTCGGTTACCAGATGAGTAGCGGGATAGTTTGAGGGAGTTAATGTGCTTGTCATACAGTAATAATAAAGTGATTTTGCGCTTCAAAATCTATCACCTCAAAGTATAATACATACAATTTAAAGATGAATAAAATGAGTTCTATAAGTGCAACATCATAAAGGTGCTCAATAATGAAATAAATAAATGATCATCAAAAGTGCTGTCGTGCATCAATATTACAAATAAAAAGAAAAGTTTATATTGTGCATCAATATTTGAAAAAGTTAATAACGTGCTTTTCCACTGGGATGGTATGATGGAGAAGGGAAGTGATAATGATCTTAAAATTAAGTGATCCGGTGACACCGGGCTCTCTGGACTCTCACCTTAGAAAAAATAAATATGGGCATCAACAACGGGTTCTTTGTTCCTTGTGGTATAATGCCATTCAGGTAGGGCTTCTCTGGTGGTGTAGCGGTTCTTCTAGTTAAAAGCACCTATCAGATAAGGGAACAAAGAGGGGTTGCCCACCTGGGCTCCACCAGTCCGGTGGTATAAACAGGAAAGGGAGAGAAGAATGCCTCCAATGGTGTAGTATGTTGATTAAAAATAACTATTTATTAAAAATATAGGTGGTCTCTTACATTATATATGATTAAAAACAGCATAAACAGTAAAAAAAGGTTGAGGAGCGGCGTCTGAGGCGCCTCCTTACTGGCTTCCGGTTTCGTCTGCTCTCGGCCACGCCCTACGCGTTACGTCACCGCTCGTGACTTCAACTGGGGAACCGGATTGGTCCAAGAGGGATGTCTTTTATATGATGATACCGGAAGTTGTGTGACGGCCATTTTTGTTGTGGTACAGTGCCCTTATATTGTTAATGGTCTTCTTAGCGGCCATTTTTATGCTGGTAAAGTGCGCTTGTGCTATCGCGGCCATCTTGCAGGTGGCAATGTATGCAAGATTGCGGCCATATTAAGGAGAGTCAAGTCAAATATAGAACGCTGTATTGTACGAACTCTAATTATATCCTATTTCTCTTGGTGATTAAGAACATGAAATATGTAAAAGCCAATGTTAATGTATACGGGGAATGAATGTAATAGTGTTGTTTCATCATTATGTAAAAAATTGAAACTAAAAATGATACTGCATGTCGGCCATTTTCTTGTAGTCTTTAGAATTATATCCGGCCTTAATACCGATCAGGTCATGTAGGTGGCGGACCTTTTTTAAAGGGAATAGTTTTGTTGTCCGCCATGTTACTGTCTGCAATGGAAGTGTTGTATACCAAATGATGATAGGGACCGTCAGTCGATACCTGAGTCCCCAAGGAGGTGTCTCAGTCCTCATATCATAATTACAATATATATATAACTATAATTCGAATAATATTGTTGAAATAATTAATTAGTACACATATTCAAATATATATTAAAATGAATGACTAGCCTAGTACATAGACCTACTATGTTAAATATTAAATAGAAGATAAATAAAAATGCATAATTACATTAAACCTACAAAGATAGTTGATACCAATAAAATGTGCTTGTCATACTGTTCAATGAGCAGGAGCCTGAGATCTGAGCGATGTTGGGAGAGTTTATCTGCTATGTGTGTGTCAGCAGTAGTTTTGTTCAGGGAATCTAGAGTCTTAATTTCACCAAAGAGTCGGTCTAATTTCTGTGTCCTCTGCCTCTTCTCTCGTGAACAGAATTGGAAAATAATCCCTCTAATAAAAGCTTTATGTGCACACCACAACATAGCAGAGTCAGATACAGAGTGAGTGTTCAATGAAAAAAATTCAGTTAGGTTTTTGGTAATGGTGGCAGCATGAGTTTTTGAAGTACACGGGAGTTAGCACGCCATACGTATGCAGGGCTTGGAGTGTGCCCTTCCATCACTGTTATAGAGACAGGTGCGTGGTCGAACCACAAAATGTAATGTATGTTGGAGGAGGACACTGCTTGCAACAGCATTGTATCAGCTAATATTAAATCAATTCTTGAGTATGAGTTATGTCTGGATGAGTGGAAGGTATAGTCTTATTCATTTGAATGTTGGCATCTTCAGACATCATAAACATCCTCGGTGTGGAGCAGAGGTTGTAGCATGGGTAGGGGACATTTGGATTTAGGTAGTGTCTATTGTGTAATCTGCCGTAAGGTTGTAGTTTCCACACATTACCAGGAAACCTTTGTGGATTGCAGCAGTTCTACGAAACACTTTCTTCAGAAAGTGGATTTGATAGGAATTAGGTGCATAAAGTTTAACAATAGTGTAGGGTTTGTTGTTAGGTTCTCCTATCGGGATTAGACATCGTCCTTCCGGATCGACCTGGGTCTCTTGTTACATAGTTACATAGTTAGTCAGGTTGAAAAAAGACACAAGTCCATCCAGTTCAACTTTAAAAACAATAAATAAATAAAATAAAAAATATCGTACAATCCAATATACCCAATTATATACCCTCAGTTGATCCAGAGGAAGGCAAAAAAAAAAAAGAAGAGCATGCTCCAATTTGCTACAGCAGGGGAAAACATTCCTTCCTGATCCCCAAGAGGCAAATGTATGAACAAAAATAGAAAATTAACCTTGCGCTTACTCAACCATTCAGCAGCTAACACAACAAATAGGATATTTGTTCAAAATAGCAGATGTATAAAAGAGTGTAGCTCTATTATGTCAAATGAGCAAACAAGTGTATTATTACATGCACAGGATAAAAGGAAAAAAAGAATCTCTTTTTCTTCATAAGGCACAAAGTATAGTCTCTGGTGGTCTTCAAGTATCTTATATTAGTACTTATGTGCAATAATTATTCATAGTCCAATACTTGAATAAAACGGTCCTGTTCACCACGTGAATAACTAGTATGGAAAAGTTAGTGTGATGGACCCTCCACACAGAAGAAATGCAGGCTTACCAGAGGGGTTGGACGTATGCTCATAGAGTCAGATGGGCTTGTATTACCAACCGGTAATGAAGGAGGACCTTTCAAATGAATGGCAATGGAACTCCAAAGGCATCCAAAACTTTGGATGCCTTTGGAGTTCCATTGCTTCTTCTAAAACCTCTTCTAATAGGTAGTTGCCCGTCTCAGGAAAATGGCCCATATGAACTAAAAAAGGGGGGCCACATAGCATAATTGTGTATATAAAACAAATATATTGAAAAAAGGTAAAACACTTACATTTTGGTAGTAAAAAAGCGCTTAATGTAAAATTGTGGCAGGCAGTGGAGTCTCCTGATGCGTTTCATCTCAATAGACTTCGTCTGGGGTGCTCATCCACTGCTGCCATGCTCCCTAATAAAGATACTGTGACCCCACTGATGAGAATCCAGCTCATACCAATTTCCATCCTGCACTTCCGGGTTCAGCCAAAATGCATTCCAAGACTCGCTATTGTATGTTAATTATGTGTTCCAGCACCCTACACTTATTTAATAGATTTCCCTATATGTACTGTTTTACTGGATCATGTGTACTATGTATTTAGAGCACCACTTCGTAAGGGAAGATATAAAGGTGAAAAGAGAAGAACTAACCATCTCTGATTCCGGCAAGTTCCGGGTTCGCCGTCTTGTTATATACAAGAGGGCAGACGCTAAGAGTAAAAGCAGCGTGACTCGACTGATGTCACGGAGTCAGGGTCAGACGCGCAATTCCTACTGAGTGGAGCACAATACAAAGCCACCGCCACTGGCGTGCGTGCCACGCCTCCCTATGACGGTCAGCTTATGACTAGATTGACTAAGATTGACAGATTATGCTACCGTCTCCGAACACAAATCTGGACCAATGGGTAAACCTGTTTAACCATAAATAGTGGAACCAACCCCGAATGACCTGTATTTTATGGATGATAATTGGCTGCACATCTCGCTTTTTTCCGGATCTTAGAAAATAAACATATACAGTGAAATTATGGACTTGTGATCAAAAAAGGAATCTGTTCCACTATTTATGGTTAAACACGTTCACCCATTGGTCCAGATTTGTGTTCGGAGACGGTAGCATAATCTGTCAATCTTAGTGAGGCTTCTACACGTCTGGCTGAGGATGACGACATCACGCATAAGCTGACCGTCATAGGGAGGCATGGCATGCACGCCAGTGGCGGTGGCTTTGTTTTGCACTCTACTCAGTAGGAAGCGCAAGTCTGACCCTGACGCCGTGACATCAGTCGAGTCACGCTTCTTTTACTCTTAACGTCTGCCGTCTTGTATATTACAAGACGGCGAACCCGGAACTTGCCGGAATCAGAGATGGTTAGTTCTTCTCTTTTCACCTTTATATCTTCCCTTACGAAGTGGTGCTCTGGATAGACAGTACACATGATACAATAGCGAGGCTTGGAACGCACGTGGGTCCGCCATTTTGGCTGAACCCGGAAGTGCAGTATGGAAATTGGTACGAGCTGGATTCTCATCAGTGGGGTCACAGTATCTTTATTAGGGAGCATGGCAGCAGTGGATGAGCACCCCAGACGAAGTCTAGTGAGATGAAACGCGTCGGAGGACTCCACTGCCTGCCACAATTTTACATTAAGAGCTTTTTTACTACCACAATCTAAGTGTTTTACCTTTTTTCAATAAATTTGTTTTATATACGGAATTATGCTATGTGGCCCCATTTTCCTGAGACGGGCAACTACCTATTAGAAGAGGTTCCCCCAAAGTTTTGGATGCCTTTGGAGTTCCATTGCCATTCATTTGAAAGGTCCTCCTTCATTACCGGTTGGTAATACAAGCCCATCTGACTCATTGAGCATACGTTCTTATGAGTCCAACCCCTCTGGGTAAGCCTGCATTTCTTCTGTGTGGAGGGCCCATCACACTAACTTTTCCATACTAGTTATTCACGTGGTGAACAGGTCAGTTTTATTCAAGTATTGGACTATGAATAATTATTGCACATAAGTGATACTTGAAGACCACCAGAGACTATACTTCGTGCCTTATGAAGAAAAAGAGATACTTTTTTTCCTTTTATCCTGTGCATGTAATAATACACTTGTTTGCTCATTTGACATAATAACGCTACACTCTTTTATACATCCCCCAAGAGGCAATCGCATTTTCCCTGGATCAACTTTACCTATAAATGTTAGTACCCAGTTATATTATGTACATTTAGGAAAGTATCCAGGCCTTTCTTAAAGCAATCTACTGAGCTGGCCAGAACCACCTCTGGAGGGAGTCTATTCCACATTTTCATAGCTCTTACTGTGAAGAAACCTTTGCATATTTGGAGATGAAATCTCTTTTCCTCTTGACGTAAAGAGTGCCCCCTTGTCCTCTGGGTTGACCGTAAAGAGAATAACTCAACACCAAGTTCACTATATGGACCCCTTATATATTTGAACATTATTCTCCTCTTCTCAAGAGTGAATAAATTCAGTTCCTCTAATCTTTCCTCATAGCTGAGCTCCTCCATGCCGCTTATCAGTTTGGTTGCCCTTCTCTGCACTTTCTCCAGTTCCCCGATATCCTTTTTGAGAACTGGTGCCCAAAACTGAACTGCATATTCCAGATGAGGTCTTACTAATGATTTGAACAGTAGCAAAATGATATCTCTCTCTCTGGAGTCCATACCACTCTTAATACAAGAAAGGACTTTGCTCGCTTTGGAAACCGCAGCTTGGCATTGCATGCTATAATTGAGCTTATGATCTACCAAAACCCCCAGATCCTTCTCCACCATGGATTCCCCCAGTTGTACTCCCCCTAGCATGTATGATGCATGCATATTCTTAGCCCCCAAGTGCATAACTTTACATTTATCAACATTAAACCTCATCTGCCACATAGTCGCCCAATTAGACATTGCATCGAGGTTGGCTTGTAAATTGGAGACATCCTGTAACAACGTTATTCCACTGCATAGCTTGGTGTCATCTGCAAAGACAGAAATGTTACTTTCGATCCCAGACCCAATATCATTTATAAAGTTATTAAAAAGTAAGGGTCCCAGCACTGAACCTTGGGGTACACCATTGATAACCTTAGACCATTCAGAGTAAGAATCATTAACCACTACTCTCTGAATTCGGTCTTTTAGCCAGTTTTCTATCCATTTACAAACTGATATTTCCAAGCCTGTAGACTTTACCTTACACATGAGCCGTGTGTGGGGAACTGTGTCAAAAGCTTTTGCAAAATCCAAGTACACTGCGTCCACAGCCACCCCTCTGTCCAAGGTTTTACTTACCTCTTCATAAAAAGAAATCAGATTTGTCTGACAACTTCTGTCTTTCATGAATCCATGCTGTCTGTTGCTTAAAATGTTTTTTTCCAGCAAGAACTTGTCTATGTGGTCTTTTATTAAATGCTCCAGTATCTTCCCGACTATAGAAGTTAAACTAACAGGTCTATAGTTACTTGGTAAAGACTTTGATCCCTTTTTAAATATAGGCACTATGTTCGCCCTGTGCCAATCCATTGGTACTATTCCCATCATTAATGAGTCCCTAAAAATTAGATACAATGGCTTTGAAATTACAGATCTCAATTCTTTTAGGATCCGTGGGTGGATGCCATCAGGTCCAGGTGCTTTATCCACCTTTATTTTGTCTAAATATTTCTGGACCATATCACTTTTGAGCCATTGTGGATCATTCGGGGATGTGTCACTACCACCCCCATTTAGGGCCGGTGCTACCACTAGGCGGACTAGGGTGCAGCCATGGCCTGTCACCTCCTCATCCCTGCTGGATGTAACCTATGGAGCTGCTGTCCCTGTGTGGCGGGTCTGCAGGAGTGTGTACTGGAGGCCTGGAGGAGGTGTGGGAATGTCTGTTGCCGGGGATCATGCAGGGGCGCAGGGAGGGAACTATCACATGCAGTACACTGACAGATCCCTCCCCCGACTCCCCCAGCTGCAGAGCTGTTCGGCGGCTCAGGGCTCTGATTGATGCAGAGGAGCTGGCCCGCCTCCTTCTTTGTCACTGGTCGGGACTCGTGAGGGGGTGTGGCCAGCCAAGGGGTGATCCTGCCTGTCACTAGGGGACAGGGGACAGGGGGCGGAGCGGCCGGCCTCAGGGATGATCGCAGGTCCTTCTGGGCAGAGCACCATGGAGGTAAAAAGAAAGGCTCTAAAAATGCTGTTTTGTTTTTTTTTTTTTTTTCCATAATAGTTTTTATTGAAAAAAAAAGGTATACAAAATAATATCTTGTACAGTAGCAAGGGTATCATATAGAAAATTTTGTCACAATAATCTCAAACAAAATATTTTACATAAATACAGATATGTAGATGTCAATTCAGGGTTTATATTAGTTATCGACAAATTCGAGTGACTCTATACATAACCTTTGGTGAGGTGTGCATAGAAATTCTTATGGCCCCTTCATCGAGTTAAAGATCTTAAGTAAAAAAAATAAGAAATAAAGGGGGGACAAAAAGGAGTGTGTACAGGATATGGAGGGAAAGAAAAGAAGAAGAAAAAGAAGAGTGGCGGGTTGGGGAGAGGGGAATTAGTGGAGTTTGGAGGGGGAGAGTAGTGACAGAGTTCTCGGTCCATCTGCCCCCCTCCACTCGGTATAGCCACCCCGACTTGAACCGGACTATCTCTAATTCTTGGTAGTCTAATCAAAAGAGTATTCAGGGGCTATACGAGCCATAGCGTTGTGAGAATTTGAAATGTGTCCAACAGGCCCATGTGGTCATAAATTTCTGGATTCTCTCTTGTGATATGTGCACCAGTTCCTCCATTTCTTCTATCTTGGAAATCCTTCGAAACCACTCTCCAATCGTGGGAGTAGAGGTGGATCTCCAGTGCGTTGGGATGCAGAGTTTGGCTGCGTTCACCAAGTGCATAGCTAAAGATTTAAAGTACTCGTTTCTAGTCAGGTGAGTGTGATGTAGAAGGTATTGGGCAGGGGAGTATGTCAGAGTGTAAGTTGTGATATGTGTGATGAGGTCGTGGACCTCTTTCCAGAATGGCTGTATGGATTCGCAGTTCCACCAAATGTGTAGCATTGTACCCTTTGCTTTCCCGCATCTCCAGCAGGTATCTGGGATGGTTGGCGAGAATTTATGTAAAAGTGAGGGAATCCTATACCAACGTGTTTGAATTTTATAGCCATTCTCCTGAATGGCTACATTAAGGGAGCCTTTGTGTATACATTCGTTGATATGTGACCATTCCTCCTCCGTGAAGGTCATCTGGAGATCTGCTTCCCATGTCGTTTGCGAGAATCTGGAGTGCAAGAGGTATCTTCTACTAGTATGTTGTACATGTATGAGATTAGGTGCCTTTGTGGGGAGGTTCTGGTACACAGTTCCTCAAATGAGGTTAACTGTCTAGTCCAAGTCAGTGTCGTTCCTTGAGATGATAGGAAGTGTCTTATCTGTCGGTATGTCCAGAAGGGGAAGGATTTGAGGGGGGATGAGTCAACTAAGTTCTCATACGTTCTTGGGGTCTTGTCTACATAGAACTGATAGGCTAACATTCTGTCATGTGGCCATGTCTGGTTTAGAAAGGATGGAGAGAGTCCTGGGGTGAACTCAGGGTTGCCTCTTAGAGGGGTTAATGGGCCAGGAACAGAGGAAATTGGTCTAATTTTACCTGTTCGTCTAAAGGATCTTAGCGAAGCTGAGATGAGGGGATGTGTCAAAATCTCCTGTGGCACCTGTTTTGGGGTGATCCAGGGAAGAGACTCCAGAGGAAGTTGGGAGATCGATTTTTCCAGGGTAACCCAAAGCTTACCTGGCTCATGGACATTCCAGTCCACGATTCGGGCAAGGTGGCTCGCAAGGGAGTATTTGTGGAGGTCTGGAAGTCCAATGCCCCCGTCAAGTCTAGTTCGCGTAAGCCTAGTGTATCTGATGCGTGGGGGGGAGCCTTTCCATAGAAATAGTGTGCACATCTTCCTTTATGTTGCAAAGAAGGATGCTGGAAGGTGGATGGGCAGGCACTGAATAATATAAAGAAATCTTGGTAAAGTTATCATTTTTAGAAGAGCGGAGCGACCAAACCAGGAGACATTGAGGTTCCCCCATGCTTTTAAGTCAATTTGTGCTTTCTTTAAGACCTTAAGGAAATTGGCCTTGTATATGTCCTCCAATTTAGTGGTGAGTTGGATGCCTAGATAGGTTATTTCCTGTTGGTTCCACTGGAATGGAAAGGAAGATTGGCAGTGTTTAAGCTCTTGTGTTGTGAGGGTGATATTTAAGGCTTGGGATTTCGCATAATTAATCTTCAGGTGTGATAGGGTTCCAAAGTGCTCTATGTCTTTGAGTAAGTTAGGTATGGAGATGGTCGGAGAAGTCAGGGAGAGTAGAACATCATCTGCAAAGGCAGATACCTTATACTCCTTTCCCCGAATTGTCAAACCTGTAATATCGGAATTGTCTCTTATTCTATTAAGAAGGGGTTCCAGGGAGAGTACAAAAATTAATGGTGAAAGGGGGCAGCCTTGTCGCGTACCGTTTCTTATGGGGAAGGCGTTCGACAGGTGGCCATTCACTCTCACAGCTGCACTCGGATTCGAGTATAGTGCCGAGATGTAGGATAGCATGCGTGGATGAAGACCGATCCTCTTCAGGACCTCCCCCATGTAGTCCCAGGCCACTCTGTCGAACGCCTTCTCAGCATCTAAAGACAAAAAGAACCCTCGGGTTTTTGTGGTCGTGAGCCAGTGGTGGATATTCAATGCTCTAATGGTGTTGTCCCTGGCCTCTCGTCCAGGGACAAAACCCACCTGGTCTAATGAGATAAGGCTTGGCAAAAAAGTGGACATTCTGTTGGCCAAGATTTTGGCATAAATCTTGATGTCCACATTGAGCAGTGAAATAGGTCTGTAATTTTGTACTCGTGTCCTGTCCTTCCCCTCCTTAGGGATTACTGTTATGTGTGCCTCCAACATGCGTCCTACGCTCATCGTGGGGTCCGCTAGAGAATTAAAGGCTGATAACATTTTTGGGGCTAGGGACTGGGCGAAGCATTTATAATATTGTAGGGTGAACCCATCTGGGCCTGGGCTTTTACCTGGTTTCATCTGTCGCATGACGATCTGCAGTTCTTCAGTCGAGAGGGGTTGCTCTAATTCTTCTGCTTGTTTTTGTGAGATTGGTTGTGGGCCATACTGGGTCAAGAAGGTCTTTATCGCTTCCGTTCTATTTAATGCTTGTTCTGGGTTTGAAATGGGGGTCCTAAGATTATATAGATTTTTGTAATATTGTTCGAATTCACGAGCTATGTCTTCATTTTTAGATAGTGAAGTGTCCTGTTGGGTCTGTATGTGGTAAATTGTGTTAAACGGTCTAGAAGTACGTACTGCTCTGGCCAGTAATCTGCCGCACTTGTTGCCTTGCTCGTAAAAGATTCGTTGGTGGAGAACATACTGGCGCCTGGTGCGTTTACCTAGTTCTTCTAATAACGTTGAGCGTGAGTGCATCAGTTCCTGCAGTGTCTGCTGGGAGTGAGATTGTTTATGTGTAGACTCCAAACGTCTGATATCAGTGATCAGGTTATCTATGGTAGCCTGCTGTGACCTTTTAATTTTCGCAGCCTGGGCCATCAGCTCCCCCCTGATCACACATTTGTGGGCTTCCCACAAAGTGGTCGGGGATATATCTGGGGTGGAGTTCTCCCTGAAATATGTATCAATACTTGCTGTCAGACGTGAGGTAAATTCTGTGTCTTTTAGTAGGGAGGAGTTGAGTCTCCATGTTTTCGTTTTAGGTGTCAAGTCTGGGAAGGTCAGGGTAACTGAGATAGGGTGGTGGTCAGATAGGAACATAGGATCGATCGTGGCCTGTGTGAGATAGGTTAAGTCAGGTTGGGATAGGAAAAGATAGTCCAGTCTTGAATATTTTTGAAAAGGGATGGAGTAGAAAGTGTAGTCCTTCACAGAGGGGAACATTGTGCGCCATGTGTCGTGTAGTGCTAGCCCTTGAAGTTCTAATTTAATTTGTCTCAGGGCTCGGTAGGATAGCATTGAGGTTCCTGGGGAGGTATCAAGGTTTGGGTTGAGGGGTACATTGAAGTCCCCTCCTAGTAGCACAATACCCTCTTTGAAGGAGGTCAGAAGGTCACCTATTTTCCTAAAGAAAGATACCTGGTGTTCATTTGGAGCGTAAATGTTTGCCAATGTTATCGGCTTAGAAGCGTAGGTGCCTTTAATAAATACAAATCTGCCCTCAGGGTCCACAAGCGAGTCTGAGAGCTGAAATGGGGCCTGCTTAGAAACGAGTATGGAGACTCCTTTTGTCTTAGCTATAGGATTGGTGGAATGGAAGGCAGTTTGATAGATATGGTTGGAAATTTTTGGAATGGAATTAGAGCGAAAATGAGTCTCCTGTAGGAAGATGAATTGGGCCTTTTGCTTGGTGAGGGAGGACAATACCTGTGAGCGCTTTTCCGGCACATTAAGGCCTTTTGCGTTGAGAGAAACACATTTCAACACTAGGGGAGCATAGTGAGGCATTGTGAGAGATCAGGACCCGTGTGTTTATTTATTTCCTTTACGGAGTGTCCGTCCAAGTCGGGATGGCTCAGCCAACAGCTGCGAAATGTGTTGGGGCGAAGCGAAAGAGGGGGGAAGGAGGGCGAGGAAAGGGTTCCGCCAAGAATAAATAAAGTTAGAGGGATAGAGGGTCAGAGGGGGTAGACAGAATATAAGGTGGAGAGAAATACCAGAGGTGGAAAAGGAAGTGCCAATCCACCTATAAGAATAGAGATCTGGTTGGTCAGCAGACTAATTCTTAGTACTGCTGCTGGGGGTTGGTGAGCGTGTCTGGGATCCTACTCCTTGGCCATAAAGAGGAGTGTGCAAAGATGGTAGTGTAAGAGGGAATAGTGCAAATAAGAAAATATAAATGGGGCGATTGCATCCTATCGACATTATACTTGACATAAGTATCTTGAGAGCCTGCCAGTGGGGGACGTGTATAGGTCTTATATCTGGAAACTGAAAACTGAGAGAGATTCAGAACATAAGTTGTACAAAAAACAAAACATAAATATCATGACCCATAGGTCCATATACTCGCCTCCCCGTCTAAGTTTTATGGGGGCTTCACATCGTTATGCATGTGCAGTCTAATTCCTCCTCCCTTCTCTTAAAAGCATATAGGGACATGTAACTGTAAGTCTTCTTTGCTAGATTGAGCGATAGGGATAAGGGCATGGAATATGGGATTACTTCATTTCCTGGAGTCTTTTCTCTTGTTCTAGGGGGTTACCATCTTAGTCATGTTATACCAGTTTTTGTGTTGATGGTGCTTATTAAATCTTATGACATCATGGTATCATAGCTCTATGAGCCCCCGAGGCATAACATGCGTCTCCCTGGGAATGCACATTAGGGTAGTACGTGACATCCTAGGATATTGTTCATTTATTATGGCTCAAAGCCGTTATCAGCTTCAATGAATGGCAGATAATAATTGTGATTATAGGGGGAAAACAGGGGAGCTGCATGTGTCTGCCTCGGTGACTCCCAAGCGTCATACATATTTATACGGTAAGGTTATATTAAGATAGTTAGCGTATATATCCATATAAAAAGAGGTTGGGGAGCGGGGTATGGGAGGGCGAGAAGAAGGGGGGGGTAAGAGGGTCGGAGAAGGAGGGGGGAGGAAAGGGAGGTGATGGGGGGAGGGAGGAATGGGGTAGGGAAGAGTGAAGGTACGGGTGGGAATAGGGGGGGAGAGTGAAGGAGTCCCTAGGCAAAAAAAAAAAAAAGAAAAACAGTCGCTTTACCCATACAGACATTTCGAGTCCCAGATATCTAAGAGCAATGTAGGTATTCAGCGTATACAAACGTTGTCATCCGAGGCGTTGGTGTGTGTGCAATCTTCAGAAGACCTGGTGTATAGGAAAAGTCTCAAGAAAACGAGGTGCTAGCTGCTGAAAATGCTGCTAAACCGCATCTGTCATAAAGGAGGCAGGAGAGCGCGTCAGCAGTATGCTCGCAAGCCGTAGGAGATGTTGCCTGGGTCTCCGGAGTCCGGTGAGATGAAGGCGTTCCAATTCTTTGCTGCATGGCCAGAAAATGTTCTGTCCGCGTGGGCCTATAAGGGCTTTTCATGCTATTCTGGTTACTCCGGTCTGGTCAGGGAAATTCTGCAAGGCCTTGGTTAGAGTCATAATGCCAGGAATTTTAAAGGGCAAAACAGCAAGCTGGGGAGTCATGGACCTTTCTGCACAGGTGAGATTTTGCATAGTTCTAGCTGGGGGTGGGTCAAAAATTCCATAAACTGAAACAATGAAAAGATGAAAACTATGAACCAAAACATGGAGGTGGATCTCTCAAAACAGGAAGAAAAACAACAGACCTACTTTGATAGTGTCCCGCTGCCAGAGTGAATTGACCCTGACTCTGTCAGGCCTCCTGATGATTCCTGCGTGGGGTTACAGGTTGATCCCTGGCTTGGTATTCCAGGTCTCGCCGGGAGGAGTGTGCTCCGGGGGATGAGGGTCCCGATCTCCTGCGTCTAGAGCGGTGCCTCTGTGCTTTGGGTGAGGGGTTGTGTGTCACCGGCTTCCACGGCTCAGACGGGAAATGGAACGCGCACCAATCCGGAAGTTCTATCGCTGGTAGATCGAGTTGCTCACAGAAACCCTGAAGGTCGTCTGGTGATCTCAAGAGGGCAGTGCGACCTCTGGCGGTGGCGGACAGGCAAAACGGGAATTTCCATCGATATGGTATATTCCTTGTTCTAAGAAGATCCAGTAGGGGGCGCAGGGCGCGTCTGTTCTGTAGTGTGGTAGGCGAAAGGTCCTGGAAGAGTTTAATCTCAGTTCCATTGTGGTGTAAATGGCCTCTTTCCCTGGCCTTTCTCAAAATTTCTTCCTTGAGCGGAAAGTTCACTACACAGCAAATAACATCTCTCGGGGGTTCATTATCTCAAGGGGGCGGTCTGAGGGCCCGGTGAAGTCTCTCCATCTCAATGGGGGAGTCTGGTGGCTGGTCTAATAAATCATTAAAGATGTTACAGATAGCCTGGGGTAGTGATCCTGCGTCTAAGTTTTCCGGTACCCCCCTCACTCGAATGTTATGTCTCCTGCCCCTGTTGTCAAGGTCTTCGACTTGACGGTGTAAATCATAAAGATATGAGAGTTGTGTATCGTACGTGTGCTGCACTTGCCTGATGGCAGCCGTATGGAGCTGCGTGGTCTGCTCTACGTCCGTTATGCGAGCCGCCACCGCCTGAATGTCCGTCTTGAGGTTTAAGATCGCGGCTTTCAAAGTGCCCGTTATATTGTTGGTGATGTCCATTGCGACATGGTGCAGATCCGACAGACTAACTACTGAGCTGGGGCGACGAGCTCGAGTAGGCTCGTCTTCCATCTGTGAGTCCAAGTCTTGGCTGAGGCCTGTGGTGTCTGCTCGGCCTCGTGATCCCCGGAACGAAGTGTCCGGAATATCTCCGGAATGTTGCGGCTGAGCTGCGTGGTCGGCTCTTTCGGTGTCCGGGGGACCGAGACACTTCTGTTGGGTTTCCCCATCATGAGTTCGGGCGGTTGTTTCCCGTTGGAAGCTGCTTTTACTCCTCGGTTAGCCGGAGCTCTGAATTCAAGCGGCCATTCCGGATTCCAGCCAAGCCACGCCCCCCTGTTTTGTTTTTTATGCAGCCACTGGACTGTGAGAAATTGGGTTGAAAACTGCTCTGCCTAATATCTCTCAGTCAGGACACTGCTACAGGAAAGACCAGATGTCATCTTGATCTTTGTCAACTTTATTATTTCTATCTTTAGACTTTTACACAGAAGTAAAAAAGTTCTATTATCTGACAAAGATCAAGATAATATCTGTTTTTTCCTGTAGCACTGTCCTGACTGTGAGATATTGGGCAGAGCAGTTTTCAACCCGATTTCACCCAGCCCTCTGCTGTCACCCAGTCCTCTGCTGTCACCCAGCCCTCTGCTGTCACCCAGTCCTCTGCCTGCTGTCACCCAGCCCTCTGCTGTCACCCAGTCCTCTGCTGTCACCCAGTCCACTGCCTGCTGTCACCCAGCCCTCTGCTGTCACCCAGTCCTCTGCCTGCTGTCACCTAGTCCTCTATCTGCTGTCACCCAGTCCTCTATCTGCTGTCACCCAGTCATCTGCCTGCTGTCACCCAGTTCTCTGCCCTGCTGTCACCCAGCCCTCTGCTGTCACCCAGTCCTCTGCCCTGCTGTCACCCAGCCCTCTGCTGTCACCCAGTCCTCTGCCCTGCTGTCACCCAGCCCTCTGCTGTCACCCAGTCCTTTGCCCTGCTGTCACCCAGCCCTCTGCTGTCACCCAGTCCTCTGCTGTCACCCAGTCCTCCGCCTGCTGTCACCCAGTCCTCTGCCCTGCTGTCACCCAGCACTCTGCTGTCACCCAGCCCTCTGCCTGCTGTCACCCAGCCCTCTGCTGTCACCCAGTGCTCTGCCTGCTGTCACCCAGCCCTCTGCTGTCACCCAGTCCTCTGCCTGCTGTCACCCAGTCCTCTACCTGCTGTCACCCAGTTCTTTACCTGCTGTCACCCAGTCCTCTGCCTGCTGTCACCCAGTCCTCTGCCTGCTGTCACCCAGTCCTCTGCCCTGCTGTCACCCAGTCCTCTGCCTGCTGTCACCCAGCCCTCTGCCTGCTGTCACCCAGCCCTCTGCTGTCATCCAGTCCTCTGCCTGCTGTCACCCAGTCCTCTACCTGCTGTCACCCAGCCCTCTGCTGTCACCCAGTCCTCTGCCTGCTGTCACCCAGTCCTCTACCTGCTGTCACCCAGTCCTCTACCTGCTGTCACCCAGTCCTCTGCCCTGCTGTCACCCAGTCCTCTGCCTGCTGTCACCCAGCCCTCTGCTGTCACCCAGTCCCCTGTTGTCACCCAGTCCTCTGCCCTGTGTTCACCCAGTCCTCTGCCTGCTGTCACCAAGTCCTCTGCCCTGCTGTCACCCAGTCCTCTGCCCTGCTGTCACCCAGTCCTCTGCCCTGCTGTCACCCAGTCCTCTGCTGTCACCCAGTCTCCTGTTGTCGCCCAGTCCTCTGCCCTGCGTTCACCCAGTCCTCTGCCTGCTGTCACCAAGTCCACTGCCCTGCGTTCACCCAGTCCTCTGCCTGCTGTCACCAAGTCCTCTGCCCTGCTGTCACCCAGTCCTCTGCTGTCACCCAGGCCTCTGCCCTGCTGTCACCCAGTCCCCTGTTGTCGCCCAGTCCTCTGCCCTTCTGTCACCCAGCCCTCTGCTGTTACCCAGCCCTCTGCTGTCACCCAGTCCCCTGTTGTCACCCAGTCCTCTGCCCTGCTGTCACCCAGCCCTGTGCTGTAGCCCAGTCCCCTGCTGTCACTGAGCCCTCTGCTGTGGCCCATTTCTCTAAAAAAAGAATTTTAAATCTTGGCAACTATGCTCGCTGTGTATGGCAGTTCAATGAGGGGGCAACAAACATCACAGGGGGGTATAGACATGGCCGGTGCTAGACTGTTTTGCGCCCTTTCTATACCGTATATAGATATAGAAATTATATATTAGCGGTACAGAATTTTTTTTTTGGGGGGGGGGGCGCAAGTATCTGGTCTCGCCTAGGGTGCAAAATAGTCTAGCACTGGCCCTGCCCCCATTATGGACATGAGCTCCCCCATGCTCTTTTGTATACACAGAGCTGAAGAAAGTATTTAATAAAGTTGCCTTCTCTTTGTCCCCGGTCACCCACTCTAGATTATTTTGTAAAGGGCCTACATGCTCAGACCTGGCCTTTTTACTATTAATATATTTGAAGAATTTTTTGGGGTTTGTCCTACTATCTTTTGCAATCTGTCATTCGTTTAGACTGCTAGACTGTTTTGCGCCCTTTCTATACCGTATATAGATATAGAAATTATATATTAGCGGTACAGAATTTTTTTTTTTTGGGGGGGGGGGGCGCAAGTATCTGGTCTCGCCTAGGGTGCAAAATAGTCTAGCACTGGCCCTGCCCCCATTATGGACATGAGCTCCCCCATGCTCTTTTGTATACACAGAGCTGAAGAAAGTATTTAATAAAGTTGCCTTCTCTTTGTCCCCGGTCACCCACTCTAGATTATTTTGTAAAGGGCCTACATGCTCAGACCTGGCCTTTTTACTATTAATATATTTGAAGAATTTTTTGGGGTTTGTCCTACTATCTTTTGCAATCTGTCATTCGTTTTGAATTTTTTCATCCTTGATTTCCTTTTTACATATTCTGTTAAATTATTTGTAACATTTAAACGACACTAGTGTTCCTTCATTTTTATATTTTTTAAAAGCTCTTTTCTTATTGTTTATAGCTTCTTTAACTTTGGCCGTGAGCCACATAGGTTTTGTTTTTAGCCTTTTAAACTTATTGCCCATGGGAATATACTTTGCAGTGAGGTCCCAAACAGTCTTTTTGAAGAAATCCCATTTCTGTTCTGTGTTTATCAATGCAAATATTCCCTCCCAGTCTTAATCCTGGAGAGCAGCCCTCATCTTTGGAAAATTTGCTCTCTTGAAGTTAAGTGTTTTTATCTTTCCTGTATTTATTGCTTGTTTACAGCTAACATCAAATTAAATCATGTTATGATCACTACTACCCAGGTGTTCGTTTATATGGACATTGGTAATAAGCTCTGCATGGTTTGAGATTACCAGGTCCAACAGAGCTTCATTCCTAGTTGGGGCCTCAATAAACTGGACCATAAAATTGTCCTGTAATAGGTTTATAAATTTTTGCCCTTTAACTGTCCCAGCAGTGCCATTACCCCAGTCAATTTCTGGGTAGTTAAAATCCCCTATTGTTATCACTGTCCCAGCCCTTGCAGCCCTTTCCATCTGTGCAAGGAGCTGAGTCTACACCTCCTCGTTAACATTGGGTGGTCTATAACAAACTCCAATAATTAACTTTGAACTATGCCCATCTATATGCAGTTCCACCCATAATGTTTCAGACTCATCACATTCTCCATCAACCAGGTCCTCTTTCACACTTGCTTTGAGATCACTTCTCACACAGAGACAGACCCCGCCACCTTTCCTTTTTACCCTGTCTCTCCGAAAGAGTGCATAGCCAGGAATATTAATAGCCCAGTCATGTGAGGATTGAAGCCAAGTTTCAGCAATACCGATTACATTATAGCTCTCCTCATGCACCAGAGCTTCCAACTCACCTATTTTGCTTGGCAGACTTCTGGCATTGGTGTACAAACACTTTAATACATTATTACATTTTGCTCTGGTGTTTTTCATATAATTTAGTAGTACAAATGACACTATATACAAATTTGCAATGGCTGTTTGCAACATGGGAAATTTCTTGTCACCTGCCATAACCCTCCCTCCCATCTATCCCAATTCCACCCTCCATTAATGTCTGACCCCTAACTGACCTGTCTGCCCAATGTAATTCTAGTTCACCCTCCCCCCTCAATCCTAGTTTAAATACTCCTCCAGCCCTCCCATAAACCTCTCCCCCAGCACAGCAGACCCCCTTCCATTCAAGTGAAAACCGTCTTTAGCATATAGGTTGCACCCCAATGAAAAGTCAGCCCAGTGCTCTAGAAACCCAAATCTCTCCTCCCTACACCAGGTCTTTAGCCATTTAGCCATTTAGCATTCAGCTCTCTAATCACCCCCTGCCTTTCCTGTGTTGCGCATGGCACAGGTAATATTTCAGAGAATATCAACTTGGAGGTCCTTCCCTTCAA
Organism: Lithobates septentrionalis; assembly: GCA_037952835.1. Lineage (NCBI taxonomy): Eukaryota > Metazoa > Chordata > Amphibia > Anura > Ranidae > Lithobates > Lithobates septentrionalis. Next base: position 698,233 of record JBBDGP010001620.1, read on the forward strand.
CTTGCAGCCTCGTTCTTTAAATTGATTCTTAAGGAGCCTCCACCTTCCACGTATACTGTCATTGGTTCTAACGTGGACCAAGACAGCTGGGTCATGCCCAGCCCCTCCCAGTAATTTATCCACCAGGTCCATCACCTGCCGAACCCTAGCACCAGGGAGACAGCAAACCATTCGGTTGAGGCGATCCTGGCGACAAATTATTCTATCAGTCCTTCTGATTATAGAATCCCCTATAACCACCAACTGTCTAGGCCTACCTGCACTCCCCTCACCACCTCTACTAGATGGGCTGCTCTCCCGGCTGTTAGGGGTAGCAGTGGCATCTAGGGCTGCTACCTCTGTGTTTGCCACCTCCACATCTTCACGCAACTTGGCAAATTTGTTTTGATGCACAAATACAGAACTGGCCTTCCTTTTCTGCGAGCCCCTTCCACTCCCTCTAACTACATTAACCCATCTTCCTATCTGATAATCCTGACTTGCCCCTCCATCCTCCACATCAACCCTACTGACCACCTGCTCAGCGAGCAGAGGACCCCTTTCAAGGTTGTCCTTTCTGCCCAGTGTTGCAACTTGCTCCTCCAGATCTCTAATGCGAGCTTCCAGAAGGGCAACCTGCTCACATCTGTCACAGCGGTATCCATCCTGGAGCTGTTGCACCAATTTTGCATACATGTGGCACACTGTGCACTGAGCATAACCTTCAACCCTGCTAGCACTCATTTCCCAGTTAAAATACAGTTACTTAAAAGAAATTTAAGATGTTACTTACAGGTTAGAAGACTCCTGTCTTAACTCCTGTTTTCAACTCCTGGTTATTAACGCTGCGCTTTAGTTCAAAATTCCACTTGTGCTTACAAAATCCACATGCAAGCCACCAGTAGGGAGCAAGCTCCTAGGGGAGTTTTTAAAGATACTTTCATACACCTGTGAACAATTAACCACCCCCCTTAATTAGCAGGAAGAAAAGAAAAAAAAATGCTGTTTAAAAAGTGTCAGAAAAAAGGAGGGGGAAAAAAGTATTTTAAAAACTGCTAGCAAACGTATCAAATAAAGGAAAAAAAAAAAAAAAAAAACCCCAAAACAACACAGTCAGAAGCACAACTCCTGGTTATTAACTCTCCACTTTAGTTCAAAATTCCACTTGTGTTCACAAAATCCACATGCAAGCCACCAGTAGGGAGCTTGCATGTCCTGGTGCCACACTCACACAGGTACTCATTGATGACCCTCTGCTGCGTGTGCAACCGCTGCAGCATTGCCAACGTTGAGTTCCTCCTGGTGGGCATGTCATAAATGAGGAGGTTCTTGGGCAGGTTGCATTCCTTTTGAACGTCAGCCAGCCGAGCACTGGCATTATATGACCGTCAGAAATGCCCACAGACTTTCCTGGCCTGCCTCAGGAGATCCTGTAAGCCCAGGTACCTGCACAAGAACCGCTGCATCACCAAATTAAGGACGTGAGCCAAACAGGGAACATGGGTCAAGTGTCCCTTTGGGAGGGTGGAGAGGAGGTTGGTGCCATTGTCGCAAATCACCTTTCCTGGCTGAAGCTGGCATGGGGTCAGCCACCTCTGGGTCTGTCCCTGCAGAGCTGACAAAATCTCTGCCCCAGTGTGGCTCCTGTCCCCTAAGCAGACCAACTCAAGCACCGCATGGCATGTTTTTGCCTGAGTGTTTGCGTAGCCCCTTGAACGCCTACGGAGCACCGCTGGTTCCAAGGACAAATTTGCAGAGGAAGAGACCATACAGGAAGAAGAAAAGGAGGGGTGGAGGAGAGAGGTGTGGCAGAATCACCACTACTAGCATTTTGGAGGCGTGGTGGCAGAACAAGCTCCAACAGTACTGCATCCTTCCCAGCTGCCAGCAGAGTTACACAGTGCGCCGTGAAAGAAAGGTAACGTCCCTGTCCATGCCTGCTGGACCATGAGTCAGCGGTAATATGCACCTTACCGCTGACTGCCCTGTCCAACGATGCCAAGACATTGTCTTCCACATGCCGGTAGAGAGCCGGAATGGCCTTCCGTGAAAAGAAATGGCGTTTGGGAACCTGCCACAAATTTGCGAAAGGGGCTAGAGTCTAGCAATTTAGCCAAGCTAGCATTCAGCCGCTGAGCATGTGGATGGCTGGGATCGAATTTCTTTCGACGGTTTAGCAACTGGGGTAGGGAAATTTGCCTGCTACAATCGGATGTTGGTGTAGCAATAGCAGATTGCCTGCAAGCACTTGGCACACCTAATTCTACACCTTCATTCCTCTCAGTGTAGGTTTCTGAGAGGACTGAAGGTATAGTGGGGTTGGAGATCCCAGCTGATGAGGAGCAAGGGGAGGTCCGCCTTGTTCTTTGGTGTGGGTCTTTTAAGTACTGTTGCCAACGAACTGCATGGGAGGTTGACATATGTCTGGTCAAGCATGTGGTGCCCAAGCGGTTGCTGTTTTGGCCACGCTTGATATGCTTCAGACATATGCTGCAAACAGCAATGGTGCGATCTTCTGCACATGTATCAAAAAAGGCCCACACCAAAGAACTTTTCAAAATACGCGGGGAGTCAGCAGCGCCCTGCACATGCGGAGCTCTGCGGTGAGATGCAGTCGGGTGGCTGCCCTTAAGCTGGCCCCTGGAGGGTATCCCGCCTCGTTGGAGATGTGCCTCCTCCTCTTCTCTTCTATCAGGCACCCACGTAGAGTCAGTGACCTCATCATCCCCTCCCTCCTAGTCACTGGAGCAAACCTGGCAGTATGCTGCAGCTGGGGTAACATGACTGCCAGTTTCTTGTCCTTCTTGGGCACCCCCTCTCTCTGGGCTCACGTTACTACCTTCCTCAACCTGGGTACCATCATTAGAGCCTTCAAAACACTGCAGATCACTGAATCACCTGCCTGCCTGCCTGAAAGTGTATTTGAAAACGTACACCAGGAATGGCCTGCAGTCAGATATAGGCTTGGCTAGACTGAAATGCAGTGGATATATATGTAGGAGACTGTATATATATATATTATGCACTGCAGATCACTGAATCACCTGCCTGCCTGTCTGAAAGTATATTTGAAAACGTACACCAGAAATGGCCTGCAGTCAGATATAGGCTTGGCTAGACTGGAATGCAGTGGATATATATATATGTAGGAGACTGTATATATATTTAATGCACTGAAGATAACTGAATCACCTGCCTGCCTGCCTGCCTGAAAGTATATTAGAAAACGTACACCAGGAATGGCCTGCAGCAGAAACTGTCCCCGCCAGAAGATCATGATTATCGCTAGCAGCTATAGCAGCCTCCAGCAATAATCGCAAAAGAATCCAGCAGGCCAGTTGTACCCAAGTCGATCAATTGATCAACTTGGTACTTTCAGTCTGCCCACTAACGGATCGAATATCAGCCAGTTCCTGCTGAACTGGCCTAGATTTAAACTGTGGATAGCCAACCTAAGGCCAAACCTACTCCCACTCCAGGACCACTCCCTCCACCTTGGGGAAGGACCAGTCCGCACTTTCCCCCAGCAGGGAGTATGTTCTATGAGAGAGGCAGAGGTTGGCTGGGTGAGTAATGCTCTGTTTGGAACAATTTGTTTGGGGTACTGTGTGGGCACAGGCATTAGAGGACTGGAACTATGGACTAACTTCGTAGTCAACCCATTTGGGGTCTCTCCTGTGGTAGTCTTCTGCCAAAAGGGGAGAGATGTGACGGGAGGGCCCATGGAACCAAGAATCCCTTGGAAAGGTTGGGAAACCCATGTTTCAACTCCCCATACACCTCTTATGTCTAAGTCACCCTGTGCCAGGATGGCACAGGGTGAGTGAGAAAAAATATCTTGGATTACTGGGACAGTAATATTTATCCACAATATCTCCCAGGATATATGTAAAGACTATTCTTGGGTTGTTTGATTCTGAACTCAACATGTTAGTAGTTGAGAGAGCTGATCACATTGGTCTCTAGAACTGGGTAGGAGCCAGACAGTCTACTCCTACTGTAGTTTGTTACCTACTAGGCTGAGAAGGCAGGAGATCACTGTTTGTATTGTTAATTGTAATTAACTCTGCTACTGTGTGAAGCTCAGTGATCACAAGTCTGTCCTAAAAGTCATGTCTCTGAGTCACCTAGTCTGGATAAAGGATTCGATAATTAGCTCATGTTAATTAGGGTTTCTGTTTACAGTTTGTATTGTCATCGTGCTGCATATATTTGTGTAAGATCTCAAATAAAGAAGGCTATTCCTGATATACTCCAAGACTGGTGTTGTCTGGTTCCTATAGCCAGATCCATTGGACTCGTGTTCCAGGACTTAGGAAGCGATATACTGATGGAAGCACTCAAGCGGAGTGTGGGACGTTCCGTCACAGACAGATACCTCCAGTTTTCTTTCCCAACCTGTTATACAATAACCTCCAAACCTCCCAATTACCCAATAAATGATGTGACAAGGTTTTGGAGTAAAATGGCCTTACAACCTTTTATTTAACAATTAACGTAACTTAAGTAAATAACATTTAAAATAACCATCAACCAAAACTTCTCTATACCTTGGTGGTCTTTGAGGGCAACGACACACAACTTGGTCACTGCGACAAACTTCTTTTAAAACGTAGGCCTCCAGTCGCAAGACACCGACTCGGAGACGATACTCGACATCCGCAGTGACCTACATTTTTACCCCTTCCTGGTTAAACCCCTCGTTAACCGGAAGGTACCCGAGAACCCCATACCACAGATGGGTCCCAACCATATTATATATCAGCCTTCTTCTCTTGCTCCAAAGACCCATCACTGTCAGGCTGTCATGACAGCCTCACTGTAATACTGACCAGAACATCGGGAGGGTGGGTGGGAATCTTCTCACCTCTCCGCTCTGGACTGACGTCACAACTTCCTCCTTCTAACTAAACTTCCCCAGGATCCCTCCCGGCTCTTAACCACTCCCCTTTCCTTAAAGGGGTCACATTCCTAAACTACCCCTGTCTGTCCTGCTGTCCGCCTATGTCATGCCGTTCCTCCGCCCATTCTTTTTATTCCTTTACTCCGGGACTCCCTTTAAAATGAATTGGATAATATAATTTTTCCAATTGCCTGGTTTTGTTTCTTTTTAATACACTTTACTGCCTTCTGTAGGTTTCCTTTAAAGGCAAGCTATCATGATCGTTACTAAACTTGTCATTTCTGACTTGTTTTTAAAGACACAAGGGCCAGGGATGTTATCCTTGTCTTGATTTTTTTCACAAGTATGGATCATGGTAACTGTGGTGATTGGCGTGGAGTCAATAATCTTAAAGTAAGAATTCCGGTCAAATGCTAACTATACCTAAATCTGCTCCCACCTAGATTCGAAGCCTATCCTATCCACCCTGAAAAGGAAAGATGGCTTTACCTTCCTGTTCTGATGATGCTCCGGTTCGGTCACATGGTCGGGTCCCAGCGGCGGCTTCAGTGTAGAGGAGGAACTGCTGACAACGGATGCCCCATAGTTTGCCTATGGGTGACATCATCTCCCAGGCTGTGCAGCCGCTGTCTGCGATCTCTTCTCCTGCTGGGGAGATCATGTGACCAGACCGAAGTGACTTCAGAATAGGTAAGTATAGACATCCCTCCTGTTACAGGGTAGATAGAATGGGGGGTGGGTGTAGGTTAGGATTTGACTGGAATTCTACTTTAACCACTTCCCGCCCGTGATATAGCAATATGACCGAAGTGGTTTAATTATCCTGAGTGGACATCATATGACGTCCAGCAGGATAAGCCCCAATTGCGTGCCCATGGGGGCGCGCAGCCAGGCGATCTGTGGTGTGGCGTGTCCGTCTGACACACCGCATCTCTGATCTCGGTAAGGAGCCTCTGACGTAGGCTCTTTACCATGTGATCAGCTGGTAAAGATGTTTATCGGCTTTTCCTCCACTCGCACTGACAGAGGCAAATAGAGGAGAGCCGATCGCCTGCTCTCTTAACAGGGGGGTCTGCGCTGATAATCATCACATTGATTATCAGTGCAGACCCACCAAGGATGCCCACTAGAGCCCACCAGGGATGCCCACCCATGATTACCAGGGATGCCAATCAGTGACCATTATGCCGCGTACACACGAGCGGACATTACGGCGGACTTTGCCCGGCGGACTGGATTTAGTCGGACAATTCGATGTGTGTGGGCTCCAGCGGACTTTGTTTTCTCAAAAGTTCGACGGAATTAGATTTGAAACTTGTTTTAAATTTATCCGTTGAAATCGAGTCCGGTCGAAAAGTCCGCCGTCTGTATGCTAGTTCGACGGACAAAAAGCCACGCTAGGGCAGCTATTGGCTACTGGCTATGAACTTCCTTGTTTTAGTCCGGTCGTACGTCATCACGTACGAATTCGACGGACTTTGGTGGATTGTGTGTAGGCAAGTCCGTTCATTCACAAAGTCCGTCGGAAAGTACGTCGAAAAGTCCGCCGGGCAAAGTCCGCCGTAATGTCCGCTCGTGTGTACGCGGCATCAGAGGTGCCAATCAGTGCCCATTATAGATGCCAATCAGTGACATTCAGTAATGCCTGCCAGTGCCTCCTAATCAGTGCCACCCATCAGTGCCACCTATAAGTGCCCATCGGTGCTGCCTATCAGTGCCCATTAGTGCTGCATATTAGTGCCTCATCAGTGTCGTCTTTTCAGTGCCTTTTCAGCGAAGGAGAAAACGTACTTGTTTACAAAATTTTATAACAGAAACAAAGAAAAACATTTTATTTTTTCAAAATTTTCAGTCTTTTTTTATTTGTTTAGCAAAAAATAAAAACCCCAGAGGTGATCAAATACCACCAAAAGAAAGCTCTATTTGTGGGAACAAAATGATAAAAATTGTGTTAGGGTACAGTGTTGCATGACTGAGTAACTGTCATTCAAACTGTGACAGCGCTGAAAGCTGAAAATTGGCCTGGGCAGGAAGGGGGGAAAGTGCCCGGTATTGAAGTGGTTAAAGTGGTTGTAAACCTTGGACATGATGAACAAAGCATACAGTAAATGCTTTAATGGCGTATGGATTGCCTGGTGGAAGTGTAGGTTAGAGTAGAACTAAAGTCAAAACTTTTTTTTATTTTGTATAGGGTAAAGGTGGGTAATAATCCCTATCAGTGTTTTTACCATTTGTGTCCCATTGGGGAGATTTCTCTTTACTTCCTGTCCCATAGCAAAAACAGGAAGTGACAGGAAATCTCTGGTTGTCACCAGAACTAATATCCCCAATTGCAAGATTTCCACTCTATTCCTGTTCTGGCGACAACCCAAAATTTGGGATTTTCTTTCAATCTTGGTGATAATGGTAAACATGACAGAGGGTGAATCTCCCTAACAAACAAACAGTAACATTGTGACGGGTTCTAATCTCTCTCCACTCTATCCAAAACTAAGTAAGGTTTTTGCCTTTAGTTATTCTTTAACACTGAATGATTCCATTGGAATAGATGGACTATGAATACAAATGACAAACGTGCCTTCCAACAACATTAAAGTGATTGTAAACTTTCAGTTTTTTTTTTAAATAACAAACATATCATACTTACCTCCACTGTGCAGTTCGTTTTGCACAGTGTGGCCCCGATCATCCTCTTCTGGGGTCCCCCAGGGGTGCTTGCGGCTCCTCCTCGCATAGGTAAACCCCCTGGGAGAAGCGCTCTCCCGGTGGTTTCCTTGCTGGCGTGCTCCGGAGTCCAGCATTTGTGTTCATAGACACAGAATGCCGGACTCAGCCCCGCCCCCGGCACCCACGTCATTGGATTTGATTGACAGCAGCGGGAGCCAATGGCTGCGCTGCTATCAATCTGTCCAATCAAGAGCCAAGAACCCTGAGAAGGGCTCAGGTGAGTAAAACGGGGGAGGGGGGGGGGCTGTTAGGCCAGTTAGTGTGAGAAGCTTTTTCACCTTAATGCATAGGATGCATTAAGGTGAAAAAACATGAGTGTTTACAACCCCTTTAACCGCTTCAATACCGGGCCTAGTCTAGCACTTCTCTCCTACATGTAAAAATCATCATTTTTTTGCTAGAAAATTACTCAGAACCCCCAAACATTATATATGTTTATTTAGCAGACACCCTAGGGAATAAAATGGCGGTCATTGCAACTTTTTATCTCTCAAGTTATTTGCGCAATCATTTTTCAAACGCCTTTTTTTTGGAGAAAAAACGGTTTCATGAATTAAAAAATAACAAAACAGTAAAGTTAGCCCAATTTTTTTATATAATGTGAAAGATGATGTTACGCCGAGTAAATAGATACCTAACATGTCACGCTTTAAAATTGCGCACAATCATGGAATGGCGCCAAACTTCATCACTTAAAAATCTCCATAGGCGACGCTTTAAACATTTTTACAAGTTACCAGTTTAGAGTTACAGAGGAGGTCTAGTGCTAGAATTGTTGCACACGCCCTAACGCAGGCGGCCATACCTCACATGTGTGGTTTGAGCAGCGTTTACAGATGTGGGCGGGACTTACTTGTGCGTTCGCTTCTGAGTGCGAGCTACCAGGGACAGGGGCGTTTTAAAATTTTTTTTTTATTATTATTTTATTTTTTTTTACTTAATTTTTTTTATTTTTACACTTTTTTTTAACATTTTTTGGTCACCAGTCATCTCTATCATTAACATCCGGTGCTGGCTGATTCGTTCTCCGGGCTTCCGCTGGCACGGGAGAGCCCGGAGAAGCACCGGATGGCGGCGGGAGGGGGGATGTCCCCTCCCGTCACCTATAAGAACGATCAAGCGGTGGAACTGCCGCTATGATCATTCTTATCATGCACAGAATCGCCGGCTAAAAAGAATGATATCTGAATGATGCATCTAGCTGCAGGCATCATTCAGATATCCCCCCTAAAAGTAGAGGACGTCATTTTACTATAGGCGGGTATTGAAGTGGTATGATGTCTCCATCCAATGACCTACTTTATGGCTCTAAGTATCTATTAAAGCTTATCTAAATGCAGCACCCAGTATGCTGTGCTGTATGTTACCCATTCCTTACCTCTGCACCCTATGTGTTATGTTGTTCAATATACAGTATCTCACAAAAGTGAGTACACCCCTCACATTTTTGTAAATATTTTAGTATATCTTTTCATGTGACAACAGTGAAGAAATGACACTTTGCTACAATGTAAAGTAGTGAGTGCACAGCTTGTATATCAGTGTAAATTTGCTGTCCCCTCAAAATAACTCTACACACAGCCATTAATGTCGCTGGCAACAAAATTGAGTACACCCCTAAGTGAAAATGTCCAAATTGGGCCCAAAGTGTCAATATTTGTGTGTGGCCACCATTATTTTCCAGCACTGCCTTAACCCTCTTGGGCATGGAGGTCACCAGAGCTTCACAGACTGCCACTGGAGTCCTCTTCCCCTCCTCCATGATGACATCACAGAGCTGGTGGATGTTAGAGATCTTGCGCTCCTCTACCTTCCGTTTGAGGATGTCCCACAGATGCTCAATAGGGTTTAGGTCTGGAGACATGTTTGGCCAGTCCATCACCGTTACCCTCAGTTTCTTTAGGAAGGCAGTGGCTATCTTGGAGGTGTGTTTGGGGTCGTTATTATGTTGAAATATTGCCCTGCGGCCCAGTCTCCGAAGGGAGGGGATCATGCTCTGCTTCAGTATATCACAGTACATGTTGGCATTGATGGTTCCCTCAATGAACTGTAGCTCCCCAGTGCTGGCAGCACTCATGCAGCCCCAGACCATGACACTCCCACGACCATGCTTGACTGTAGGCAAGACACACTTGTCTTTGTACACTTCACCTGGTTGCCGCCACACACGCTTGACACCATCTGAACCAAATAAGTTTATCTTGGTCTCATAAGGTAAAAAAGCAGGAGTAGTATGGCGCTGCCCTTTTGGAGACAAAAAAATGTCTTCCTTCTTTGTAGTGAATAAAACTGTGACTGGTGGCGAATATTTCTATTAGAAGTGAAAATACAACAACCGGTGCTCCAATTGTTCAACAAAGGTGCATTGTGCCCTTTAAATTAAGTAATAAAGTAGTTATGGGTATAGATGGATATAGATACAATATCATCTATGGGAAAAGTGTTGGGAAAAAAAAAAAAAATCTTTCTTTAAATTGACTTTATAATTCCTAAAGTGTGTGTGCCAAAGATGAATAAATATGTGACTGGTGCCAAGTCCTTACTGTTAAAGGTACAATTGCAACATAAGGTGCTTCAATTATTCAACAAAAGTGCATAGTGCAGCATCACTAAAGTGACCAGTGTTAAATCATACAAATCCATACAACATTGTGCAAAATATCCATCATAAATAGTGACTCTTGTGCTGTGACCAGTATTTAGTTGGATAGGAAAAGTTCAGTTTATGAAAAAACAAGTTCTTTTTGGAGTATTTTGTAGTGTTCAATCTTTGAGGGTCAAATATCTGTAGGAAAGCTTCTTATCCAGGTGCTGGTTTCTTTAATTAGTGCCTTGTCTGCATGCTCTGACATTGCTTGCACTCACCGGATTCTCCTTTCCCCTGCAGGGGTATGCGCGGTCACAGTGTCTGCCACTGTGCAGCAATCAAGGATATCCCCCAAACTTTACTTGCGTATTGTGGTGTAGTAATTACATGTAAAGGAAAGAAGGTATGCCCATCGCGTAAAACCATAGGAGAACTTTTATTAAAACTTAATAGACAAATGTACTCACATTTCAAATGAACAAATCAAGCATGCCAAAAGTTAGCGAATTCCCTTTGTTAGAGGTGCTGCAAGACGTTCGTAATCCGCCCTACGCACGTTTCGTCGTCAGACTTCTACTGGGGCGTTCATCTTGCTGTACCTCCTGAGTTTAAATAGTGTGGCCAGTAATAAGTGCAATTGGATCGGTGGCCATTTTTGCTAGGATTTTGAAGACCGAAGCCTAATAAGACTGTGTATTAGGTTGTTAGCAGCCATTTTCTTGTGGATATTACAGATCGAAGCCTAGTAGAACTATCCATTGAGTCCTTATGGCGGCCATTTTCCTGGGGATTTTGTAGACCGAAGCCCGGGTAGTGCGCCTGCGCTTTACTGTTAGTGGGGGAACGTTGAGTCAGAGCTGTCAGCAAGGAACGTCACCCTTGACGCCCGGCCGCATTCTTTCTTCCCCCACTTCATATTGGAATCTAAGCCGACTTCCGGGTCGGTGACACCCCCAAGCCACTGCTAATCGTTTTTTTGGAAAAAAGTATATGCACCTACTGGTCCCACTATTACTTACTAGATTCAATATAAGGTCACTTAGGGGCACATATACAGAATGGATTTTAAAGCCCCGAAACGTGCGTAGGGCGGATTACGAACGTCTTGCAGCACCTCTAACAAAGGGAATTCGCTAACTTTTGGCATGCTTGATTTGTTCATTTGAAATGTGAGTACATTTGTCTATTAAGTTTTAATAAAAGTTCTCCTATGGTTTTACGCGATGGGCATACCTTCTTTCCTTTACATGTAATTACTACACCACAATACGCAAGTAAAGTTTGGGGGATATCCTTGATTGCTGCACAGTGGCAGACACTGTGACCGCGCATACCCCTGCAGGGGAAAGGAGAATCCGGTGAGTGCAAGCATTGTCAGAGCATGCAGACAAGGCACTAATTAAAGAAACCAGCACCTGGATAAGAAGCTTTCCTACAGATATTTGACCCTCAAAGATTGAACACTACAAAATACTCCAAAAAGAACTTGTTTTTTCATAAACGGAACTTTTCCTATCCAACTAAATACTGGTCACAGCACAAGAGTCACTATTTATGATGGATATTTTGCACAATGTTGTATGGATTTGTATGATTTAACACTGGTCACTTTAGTGATGCTGCACTATGCACTTTTGTTGAATAATTGAAGCACCTTATGTTGCAATTGTACCTTTAACAGTAAGGACTTGGCACCAGTCACATATTTATTCATCTTTGGCACACACACTTTAGGAATTATAAAGTCAATTTAAAGAAAGATTTTTTTTTTTTCTTTTTGTCTCCATAAGGGCAGCGCCATACTATTCCTGTTTTCTTTTCTTTTTTTCCAACACTTTTCCCATAGATGATACTGTATCTATATCCATCTATACCCATAACTACTTTATTACTTAATTTAAAGGGCACAATGCACCTTTGTTGAACAATTGGAGCACCAGTTGTTGTATTTTCACTTCTAATAGAAATATTCGCCACCAGTCACAGTTTTATTCACTACAAAGAAGGAAAACATTTTTTTGTCTCCATAAGGGCAGCGCCATACTACTCCTGCTTTTTTACCATTTTCTAATACTTTCCACTTAGGTGGTATTGTATGTGTAGAGGCAGCAGCCATATCCACAACTAAAACATTCAATTCATTGCGCGGATTTACCCCATACACCTTGGTCTCATAAGACCACAGAACATGGTTCCACCAATCCATGTCCTTAGTCTGCTTGTCTTCAGCAAACTGTAGGCTTTCTTGTGCATCATCTTTAGAAGAGGCTTCCTTCTGAGACAACAGCCATGCAGACCAATTTGATGCAGTGTGCAGCGTATGGTCTGAGCACTGACAGGCTGGCCCCCCACCTCTGCAGCAATGCTAGCAGCACTCATACGTCTATTTCCCAAAGACAACCTCTGGATATGACGCTAAGCACGTGCACTCAACTTCTTTGGTCGACCATGGTGAGGCCTGCTCTGAGTGGAACCTGTGCTGTTAAATCACCGTATGGTCTTGGCCACCGTGCTGCAGCTCAGTTTCAGGGTCTTGGAAATTCAACATGGCCATGAGGTGCCATGTTGAACTTCCAGTGACCAATATGAGAGAGTGAGAGCGATAACACCAAATTTAACACACCTGCTCCCCATTCACACCTGAGACCTTGTAAAATTATCGAGTCACATGACACCGGGGAGGGAAAATGGCTAATTGGGCCCAATTTGGACATTTTCACTTAGGGGTGTACTCACTTTTGTTGCCAGCAGTTTAGCCATTAATGGCTGCGCTTTGAGTTATTTTGAGGGGACAGCAAATTTACACTGTTATACAAGCTGTACACTCACTACTTTACATTGTAGCAAAGTGTCATTTCTTCACTGTTGTCACATGAAAAGATATACTAAAATATTTACAAAAATGTGAGGGGTGTACTCACTTTTGTGAGATACTGTATATTGAACAACATAACACATAGGGTGCAGAGGTAAGGAATGGGTAACATACAGCACAGCATACTGGGTGCTGCATTTAGATAAGCTTTAATAGATACTTAGAGCCATAAAGTAGGTCATTGGATGGAGACATCATACCACTTCAATACCCGCCTATAGTAAAATGACGTCCTCTACTTTTAGGGGGGATATCTGAATGATGCCTGCAGCTAGATGCATCATTCAGATATCATTCTTTTCAGCCGGCGATTCTGTGCATGATAAGAATGATCATAGCGGCAGTTCCACCGCTTGATCGTTCTTATAGGTGACGGGAGGGGACATCCCCCCTCCCGCCGCCATCCGGTGCTCACTTTTGTTGCCAGCAGTTTAGCCATTAATGGCTGTGCTTTGAGTTATTTTGAGGGGACAGCAAATTTACACTGTTATACAAGCTGTACACTCACTACTTTACATTGTAGCAAAGTGTCATTTCTTCAGTGTTGTCACATGAAAAGATATAATAAAATATTTACAAAAATGTGAGGGGTGTACTCACTTTTGTGAGATACTGTATACTCCTGATTCTGAATGAATCCTCGGCACACTGTTATACACCCTTTCTAGCAAGCATAAAAACAGGAATTTGTATTTCACATACATTGCAATACATGTTTAAGCTGGCCAACTGCGTCAAAGTAATCCCTTTCTGGCCAGTCCCTACTCTACTTTGCAAAATATTTAATTGCTTTCAGCATACTTCAGTGGATATATTGCCAATATGGGGCAAATAGACACAAGATGTAGGCAAGCTACAGGTTCAGGTCTGGTCACACTAATGCCCCGTACACACGGTTGGACATTGATCGGACATTCCGACAACAAATTCCTAGGATTTTTTCCGACGGATGTTGGCTCAAACTTGTCTTGCATACACACGGTCACACAAAGTTGTCGGAAAATCCGATCGTTCTGAACGTGGTGACGTAAAACACGTACGTCGGGACTATAAACGGGGCAATAGCCAAATGGCTTTCGTCTCTTAATTTATTCTGACCATGCGTGGCACTTTGTCCATTGGATTTGTCTGCACACGATCGGAATTTAAAGGATCATATTTTGTTGTCGGAAAATTTTATAGCATGCACTCAAACTTTGTGTGTCGGAAATTCCGATGGAAAAAGTCTGATGGAGCCCACACACGGTTGGAATTTCCGGCAACAAGCTCCGATCGCACCTATTCCGTCGGAATGTCCGACCATGTGTACAGGGCATTAAAGTTCTGAATGAACCCTCTGCACACTGCTATACGTCCTTTTTAGCAAACTTTACATAAAAACAGGGATTTTTAGTTCACATGTATTGCAGTCCATATTCAAGCTGGCCAACTATATCAAAGTAATCCCTCTCTGGGCAGTCCCTACTCTGCTCTGCAAAATGCAGAATATTTTTCAGCTCAGTGTGAAAACTGATATGATGGAACCATCTTCTTGAATCATTCTACCGAAGAACAAGAGTCGTGGCTCTATAGAGAGAATGGACTTGTCCGGTTGTTGGAAGGTTGTTTCTTTCCTGCAGGAGAGAAGAGCATATAAAAATTACTATCTATTTTCTGTTATCTGTACATAACAGATATCAGCATTGTTATAATAAAATTCTTCAAACCAAAAAAATAAACAATTTTGTTGGCCTGAAATATCTACTTACATTTCTTGCACAAATCGCTTTCTTCCACTACGCTGCCTGGCCCCGCATTAATCCATTGGTACAGGATAGATATTGGCCAGCTGCGGAACAGTAATGTATTGGTACACCCCCTAAAGGCTTGCAGGGAGCTGTTATTGCAGCAATGGTGGGATAGTCCCTGGCTATCACTGAGCTGCTGGTCCAATTCTGTTGTAGAGGTGAAGTGATGGCACAGCTCAGTGTGAAAACTGATATGATGGAACCATCTTGTTGAATCATTCCACCGAAGAACAGGAGTCGTGGATCTATAGAGACAATGGACTTGTCCGGTTGTTGGAAGGTTGTTTCTTTCCTGCAGGAGAGAAGAGCATATAAAAATTAGTATCTATTTTCTGTTATTTGTACATAATAGATATCAGCATTTTTATATTAAAATTCTTCAAATCAAAAAAATTTACATTTTTGTTGGCCTGAAATATCTACTTACATTTCTTGCACAAATCGCTTTCTTCCACTACGCCGCCTGGCCCAGCATTAATCCATTGGTACAGGATAGATATTGGCCAGCTGCGGAACAGTAATGTACTGGTAAATCCTCTAAAGGTTAGCAGGGAGCTGTTATTGCAGCAATGATGGGATTGTCCCTGGCTATCACTGAGCTGCTGGTCCAATTATGTTGTAGAGGTGAAGTGATGGCACAGCTCAGTGATAAAACTGATATGATGGAACCATCTTGTTGAATCATTCTACTGAAGAACAGGAGTCGTGGCTCTTCTGGCTCTTCCGGTTGTTCGAAGGTTGTTTCTTTCCTGCAGGAGAGAAGAGCATATAAAAATTACTATCTATTTTCTGTTATCTGTACATAACAGATATCAGCATTGTTATAATAAAATTCTTCAAACCAAAAAAATAAACAATTTTGTTGGCCTGAAATATCTACTTACATTTCTCGCACAAATCACTTTCTTCCACTATGCCGCCTGGCCTAGCATTAATACATTGGTACAGGATAGATATTGGCCAGCTGCGGAACAGTAATGTACTGGTAAACCCCCTAAAGACTAGCAGGGAGCTGTTATTGCAGCAAAGATGGGATTGTCCCTGGCTATCACTGAGCTGCTGGTCCAATTCTGTTGTAGAGGTGAAGTGATGGCACAGCTCAGTGTGATAACTGATAAGATGGAACAATCTTCTTGAATCATTTTACCGAAGAACAGGAGTCGTGGCTCTTCCGGCTGTTGGAAGGTTGTTTCTTTCCTGCAGGAGAGAAGAGCATATAAAAAATAACTATAAATTTTCTGTTATCTGTAGATAACAGATATCAGCATTGTTATAAACCAAACCAAAAAAATAAACAATTTTGTTGGCCTGAAATATCTACTTACATTTCTTGCAGAAATCACTTTCTTCCACTATGCCGCCTGGCCCAGCATTAATACATTGGTACAGGATAGATATTGGCCAGCTGCTTCTCCTTTTCCTCCGGACAGATGAAAGACACAAAAAGCAGGAGAGATTCCCTCACGAGAGTCGAGTCGTGTTGCTGGCTCCGAGGGAAATGGAACCAAACTTGTAGCATACGGACGAGTCCATTATCTCTATAGATCCACAACTCATGTTCATCAGTAAAATTATTCAAGAAGATTGTTCCATCACATCAGTTTTCACACTGAGCTGAGGGGGTTTGCAGCTTGTCAACTGGGGGGTTGACCATTACACTACACTGACCACTACACTACAGACTGGCTGGTCAGTACTATTGTAGGAAGGGACTCAGAGCGTGCTGAAAGTCTGCAGGTTAGAGGGCGCTAATTACTTGCCTTGCCCCGAGCGCTGACAACCCACGCTATGCCACTGACCACCACACCCCTCCCCATTTGAGGTGATAGGCTGTAACCCCCCTTCCTCTTCAAGGTGACAGGCTGCAACCACCACCCCCCTCCCCGAGGTGACAGGCTGCAACTACCACCCCCCCAGGTGATAAGCTGCATTCCCCCCCTCGAGGTGACAGGCTGCAACCACCACACCAACCCCCCCAGTTGACAAGCTGCAAACCCCCCCAGCTCAGTGTGAAAACTGATGCGATGGAACGATCTACTTGAGTCATTTTACTGATGAACATGAGTTGTGGCTCTATAGAGACAATGGACGTGTCCGGTTGTTGGAGGGATGTTGTTTTTCCTGCAGAAGACAAGAGAAGAAATGTTCAAAACTGGAACTTCATGGGCCTATCTGTAAAGATATTGACTTATTATACTGTGTACTAATTTTATATTGTTAAGAAGTTACCCCCTGCTTTAAAATACAAGAATATTAGAAGTCACACTCAGGTGATTATAAAACACAAGGCTAGATGTATGTTACAGAACTCAGAGAATATTTTCCTATCAGAGTAAACTGATCCATTATTCCTCATAATACACAAGACTCCATTTGTAACAATGCTGGTTGTTATACATTGTCATTGCTTGATCCAGGGAATATCTGATTGCCTCTTGAGGGATCAGGAAGGGATTTTTTTCCCTGCTGGAGTAAACTAGATCATGCTTTGCTGTTTTTTTTTTTCCCTTCTCCTGGATTGTAAACTTTTTTTTTGCTTTGTTTTGTTTTTCCCTTTTTATTGGTTGAAATAGATGGACTTTTTTCAACCAAACAAACTAACTAACTTTCTAACAATACTTCATTGATGGAAACCTGTGCTGAGACAGTTACGTAGGTTGTCATTGCTGACCTCTCCTTTTATGCTAATTAATGAACTGTAATACTTGCCCTATGACATGAAAAGCAGGCCATCAGCATTGCCAGGAGGAGGTCAGCAATGATATTATCACAGTTCAGATTTTTTATCCTTGTAGGCAGAGGTACAGTTGTAATAATACAATTTTCACATGTGATGTGATAATGTTATGCTAACATATCAGCACCGTCATATCGAAATTCTTCAAACCCAAAAAATTTTAAATTTTGTTGGACAGAAATATCTACTTACCTTTTTTATGGAAATCACTTTCTTCCCCTACGCTGCCTGACCAGGCATTATCCCATTCATATAGAATAGTTATTGGCCAGCTGTGGAAACAGTAACGTAGTGTCCGGTGGTAGCAAAGAGGGTGGCGCTCTCTTCCTGGAAGACTGGGTGGACGGCAGGTAGATGGTCTGGAGCTGCTGCTTCCCAAGTTGAAGGCCAAATTTCCACAGCAGGCAGATAAGCGCTCTCCTCCTGGAAGACTGGGTGGATGGCAGCTTGATGGTGTAGAACTGCTGCTTCCCAAGGTGAAGACCAGTATTCCATAACAGGAAGAGTGGTGCTCTCCTCCTGGAAGACTGGGTAGACAGCAGGTTGATGGTGTGGAGCTGCTGCTTCCCAAGGGGAAGGCCAAATTTCCACAGCAGGGAGAGTGGCGCTCTCCTCCTGGAAGACTGGGTAGACGGCAGCTTGATGGTATGGAGCTGCTGCTTCCCAAGTTGAAGGGCAGTTTTCCACAGCAGGGAGTGTGGCGCTCTCCTCCTGGAAGACTGGATAGACGGCAGCTTGATGGTGTAGAGCTGCGGTTTCCGAAGCTGAAGGCCAAATTTCCCCAGCAGGGAGAGTGGTGCTCTCCTCCTGGAAGACTGGGTAGACAGCAGCTTGATGGTGTAGAACTGCTGCTTCCCAAGGTGAAGGCCAGTATTCCACAACAGGAAGAGTGGTGCTCTCCTCCTGGAAGACTGGGTAGACAGCAGCTTGATGGTGTAGAACTGCTGCTTCCCAAGGTGAAGGCCAGTATTCCACAACAGGAAGAGTGGTGCTCTCCTCCTGGAAGACTGGGTAGACGGCAGCTTGATGATATGGAGCTGCTGCTTCCCAAGTTGAAGGGCAGTTTTCCACAGCAGGGAGTGTGGCGCTCTCCTCCTGGAATACTCGGTAGACAGCAGGTTGATGGTGTGGAGCTGCTGCTTCCCAAGGTGAAGGCCAAATTTCCACAGCAGGGAGAGTGGCACTTTCCTCCTGGAAGACTGGGTAGACGGCAGCTTGATGGTATGGAGCTGCTGCTTCCCAAGGTGAAGGCCAAATTTCCACAGCAGGGAGAGTGGTGCTCTCCTCCTGGAAGACTGGGTAGACAGCAGCTTGATGGTATGGAGCTGCTGCTTCCCAAGCTGAAGGATAGTTTTCCACAGCAGGGAGTGTGGCGCTCTCCTCCTGGAAGACTGGATAGATGGCAGCTTGATGGTGTAGAGCTGCGGTTTCTGAAGCTGAAGGCCAGTATTCCACAACAGGGAGAGTGGTGCTCTCCTCTTGGAAGACTGGGTAGACAACAGGTTGATGGTGTGGAGCTGCTGCTTCCCAAGGTGAAGGCCAAATTTCCACAGCAGGGAGATTGGCACTCTCCTCCTGGAAGACGGGGTGGATGGCAGCTTGATGGTGTAGAGCTGCGGTTTCCGAAGCTGAAGGCCAGTATTCCAAAACAGGGAGAGTGGTGCTCTCCTCCTGGAAGACTGGGTAGACAGCAGGTTGATGGTGTGGAGCTGCTGCTTCCCAAGGTGAAGGCCAAACTTCCACAGCAGGGAGAGTGGCGCTCTCCTCCTGGAAGACTGGGTAGACGGCAGCTTGATGGTATGGAGCTGCTACTTCCCAGGCTGAAGGGCAGTTTTCCACAGCAGGGAGTGTTGCGGTCTCCTCCTGGAAGACTGGATAGATGGCAGGTTGATAGTATGGAGCTGCTGCTTCCCAAGGCGAAGGCCAATTTTCCACAGCATAGAAATTGACACTCTCCTCCTGGAAGACTGGCTGGATGGCAGCTTGATGGTGTGGAGCTGCGGTTTCCGAAGCTGAAGGCCAGTATTCCACAACAGGTAGAGTGGTGCTCTCCTCCTGGAATACTGGGTAGACAGCAGGTTGATAGTGTGGAGCTGCTGCTTTCCAAGGAGAAGGCCAAATTTCCACAGCAGGGAGAGTGGCACTCTCCTCCTGGAAGACTGGGTAGACAGCAGCTTGATGGTATGGAGTTGATGCTTCCCAAGGTGAAGGCCAAATAGCCACAGCAGGGAGAGTGGCGCTCTCCTCCTGGAAGACTGGGTAGATGGCAGCTTGATGGTATGGAGCTGCTGCTTCCCAAGGTGAAGGCCAAATTTCCACAGCAGGGAGAGTGGCGCTCTCTCCTGGAAGACTGGGTAGACGGCAGCTTGATGGTATGGAGCTGCTGCTTCCCAAAATGAAGGCCAAATTTCCACAGCAGGAAGAGTCACGCTCTCCTCAATGGCTTGATGTTGTGGAACCGCTGTTTCAGAAAGCGATGGTACATTTACAACAGCAGAAAGACTGGCGCTGTCCTCCTGGAAAATTGGGTGGTCAATGGCTTGATGTTGTGGAGCCGCTGTTTCAGAAAGTGATGGTACATTTACAACAGCGGAAGGAATGGCACTGTCCTCCTGGAGTATTAGATGGACAGCAGCTTCATGTTGTGGAGCTGTTGTTTCGGACAGCGATGGTACATTTACAACAGAGGAAAGAATGGTGCTGTCCTCCTGGATAATTGGGTGCTCAATGGCTTGATGTTGTGGAGCCGCTGTTTCAAAAAGTGATGGTACATTTACAACAGCTGAAAGAATGGCGCTGTCCTCCTGGAGTAATAAATGGACAGCAGCTTCATGTTGTGGAGCTGTTGTTTTGGACAGCAATGGTACATTTACAACAGCTGAAAGTATGGCGCTGTCCTCCTGGAAAATTGGGTGCTCAATGGCTTGATGTTGTGGAGCCGCTGTTTCAGAAAGCGATGGTACATTTACAACAGCAGAAAGAATGGCGCTGTCCTCCTGGAGTATTAAATGGACAGCAGCTTCAAGTTGTGGAGCTGTTGTTTCGGACAGCGATGGTACATTTACAACAGCGGAAAGAATGGCGCTGTCCTCCTGGATAATTGGGTGCTCAATGGCTTGATGTTGTGTAGCCGCTGTTTCAGAAAGTGATGGTACATTTACAACAGCTGAAAGAATGGCGCTGTCCTCCTGGAGTATTAAATGGGCAGCAGCTTCATGTTGTGGAGCTGTTGTTTCGGACAGCGATGGTACATTTACAACAGCGGAAAGAATGGCACTGTCCTCCTGGAAAATTCGGTGGTCAATGGCTTGATGTTGTGGAGCCACTGTTTCAAAAAGTGATGGTACATTTACAACAGCAGAAAGAATGGCGCTGTCATCCTGGAGTATTAAATGGACAGCAGCTTCATGTTGTGGAGCTGTTGTTTCGGACAGCGATGGTACATTTACAACAGCGGAAAGAATGGCGCTGTCCTCCTGGATAATTGGGTGGTCAATGGCTTGATGTTGTGGAGCCGCTGTTTCAAAAAGTGATGGTACATTTACAACAGCTGAAAGAATGGCACTGTCCTCTTGGAGTATTAAATGGACAGCAGCTTCATGTTGTGGAGCTGTTGTTTCGGACAGCGATGGTACATTTACAACAGCGGAAAGAATGGCGCTGTCCTCCTGGATAATTGGGTGGTCAATGGCTTGATGTTGTGGAGCCGCTGTTTCAGAAAGGGATGGTACATTTACAACAGCAGAAGGAATGGCGCTGTCCTCTTGGAGTATTACATGGACAGCAGCTTCATGTTGTGGAGCTGTTGTTTCGGACAGCGATGGTACATTTACAACAGCGGAAAGAATGGCGCTGTCCTGCTGAATAATTGGGTGCTCAATGGCTTGATGTTGTGGAGCCGCTGTTTCAGAAAACGATGGTACATTTACAACAGCAGAAAGAATGGCGCTGTCTTCCTGGAGTATTAGATGGACAGCAGCTTCATGTTGTGGAGCTGTTGTTTCTGACAGCGATGGTACATTTTCAACAGCGGAAATAATGGTGCTGTCCTCCTGGAAAAGTGGGAACTCAATGGCTTGATGTTGTGGAGCCACTGTTTCAGAAAGTGATGGTACATTTACAACGGTAGAAAGAATGGCGCTGTCCTCCTGGAGTGTTAAATGGACAGCAGCTTCACGTTGTGGTAGTTTTGTGCTGGAGGATGGTTGTTTCTTTCCTGCAAAATTGGATAAAACAAGAGATCAGTCAATTTGGAACTGTACAGACACATCTATAATGATACTGGCTTCATATTCTAAGTATTTCTATGTTAAAAAGAATGCGCCCCCTCCTATAAACTACAAGAATATTGGAGGATGCACACAATCTAATCCAATTGTATTAAAACTCAAGGCCCGGGTGTATATCACAGAACCATGGGTGTGCGCAGCCTATTGCATTAGGGTGTGCAACCCAAAGCTCCAACCCATATGCGTTTGACATATTTACCGGCCTCTTGCCCACTCTCCATCCTGAAACATTGGGAGGAAGGGGGAGCAAGGGAGCACATGGGAGACCCGGGCAATAGAAGGAAGAGGAACAGGGAAATGAGGGGTGGCGGAGGTGGCATATATTAGTACCAATCCCCTATATTTTCCTCCTGTGGCAACTGAATGTTGACAAAAGGGAGAGGAGAAGCCTACTTTCAGCTGCTGCAGCAGGAAAATACGGATCGGTTCCACTAAATTCCACCCACGCCACCTCTCCTGTCCAGGTTCTGAGGGTCGGCAAGGAAGGGTTGTGGTTTACCTGTCACCTGCCCACCATTGACAGGTTGCCAACCCCAGGATTAGGGTGTGCCCAGGCACACCTGGTACACCCCTTGTGGATGCCTATGCACAGAACTCTAAGGTAACTCTGAAAACATTTTCCTATAAGAATCAACCGATACAATTTTCTTCATGATACACAAAATTCTCATTGGAACAATGATAGTTGTTTTACATTCCTGTTCCTTCATTTCAAGGAAGCCTGTGCTGAGACAGTAAAGTAGGTCTTCATTGCGAACTTTTGAAAATGTCAATTGATGGGATATTTGCCCTCTGACATGACAAACAGGTGATTAGCATCTTCACCGATAACATCCAATATATTTCCCTCAGCAAAAATTTCCTTTAAGTGAATATCCGCTTAGATTTTCCATTCTTCTAGGTCATGGGACTTCAAATTATGGCCCTCCAGTTATTCAGGAATAGGGATGAGCTTCGTGTTCAAGTCGAACCCATGTTCGACTCGAACATCGGCTGTTCGGTAGTTCGCCGAATTGCGAACAATATGGGCCGTTCGCGCCAAATTCGTGTGGCGCGTCACGGCCCATAATTCACTGCGGCATCGCAGTGCATTGCTTGCTGATGATTGGCCAAGCATGCACTATGACCCGCATGCTTGGCCAATCACAGCGCCGCCTGAAC
Source organism: Lithobates septentrionalis (assembly GCA_037952835.1). Lineage (NCBI taxonomy): Eukaryota > Metazoa > Chordata > Amphibia > Anura > Ranidae > Lithobates > Lithobates septentrionalis. The sequence continues at coordinate 721,278 of JBBDGP010001620.1, forward strand.
AGAGAGCCGTAATTGGCCAAAGCCAAGGAGGCTTTGGCCAATTATGGCTCAGGGGATTTAGTACACGCCCCACACTATATAAGGCCGCCTGCACGGCGGCCCTGTGCAGTGTGTTCCGGTGTGCTTAGAGAGAGAGAGACAGTGTCATTTCATTTGAGTTAGCTAGATTAGGCAGGACAGTCAGTCAGTTAGCTGCACTTAAAGTGTATTGTGTATATATATGCATCCCAGGTGTTGCATATATATATATACACTGTATTCAGTTTAGCTAGATCCGTTCCTGTTATCTTCTAGACTATTTACATTTAGTGCAGTGCGTCCTGCTCACAGTGTTCAGCTAGATCCGTTCCTGTTATCTTCCTACTGACAGGCAGGCTTGTCTTGTAACAGTATTTACAGCTACCTAAAGAAAATTACTGGTGTTCTTTTGATCCTATTAGTACCACGGTCAGGCAGCTAGACTATTTACATTTAGTACAGTGCGTCCTGCTCACAGTGTTCAGCTAGATCCGTTCCTGTTATCTTCCTACTGACAGGCAGGCTTGTCTTGTTACAGTATATAAAGCTACCTGAAGAAAATTACTGGTGTTCTTTTGATCCTATTAGTACCACGGTCAGGCAGCTAGACTATTTACATTTAGTGCAGTGCGTCCTGCTCACAGTGTTCAGCTAGATCCGTTCCTGTTATCTTCCTACTGACAGGCAGGCTTGTCTTGTTACAGTATATAAAGCTACCTGAAGAAAATTACTGGTGTTCTTTTGATCCTATTAGTACCACGGTCAGGCAACTAGACTATTTACATTTAGTGCAGTGCGTCCTGCTCACAGTGTTCAGCTAGATCCGTTCCTGTTATCTTCCTACTGACAGGCAGGCTTGTCTTGTTACAGTATATAAAGCTACCTGAAGAAAATTACTGGTGTTCTTTTGATCCTATTAGTACCACGGTCAGGCAGCTAGACTATTTACATTTAGTGCAGTGCGTTCTGCTCACAGTGTTCGGCTAGATCCGTTCCTGTTATCTTCCTACTGACAGGCAGGCTTGTCTTGTTACAGTATATAAAGCTACCTGAAGAAAATTACTGGTGTTCTTTTGATCCTATTAGTACCACGGTCAGGCAGCTAGACTATTTACATTTAGTGCAGTGCGTCCTGCTCACAGTGTTCAGCTAGATCCGTTCCTGTTATCTTCCTACTGACAGGCAGGCTTATCTTGTTACAGTATATAAAGCTACCTGAAGAAAATTACTGGTGTTCTTTTGATCCTATTAGTACCACGGTCAGGCAGCTAGACTATTTACAGTTAGTGCAGTGCGTCCTGCTCACAGTGTTCAGCTAAACCTACAAGTTAGTGGGGTGCGTCCACCTCACAGTGTTCAGCTAAAGCTACCTGTAGAAGGTTGGTGGTGTTCTCATACTACAGGCAGGCAGTTGATTTTGCTAGCTGCAGTATCAGTACATATATATATATATCCCAGCTTAGTGCAGCTACAGGCCATTAGTATGTCTGGAAGGCCAAGAAGGAGAGGCAGACAGTCACAAGCCAATAAGAGAGGGCAAGCAGGCTCTGTGTCTAGTGCTGGTCGTGGAGACGGTGCATCCTCATCAGCACGTGGCCATGGGACACGCTTGGCCTTTTTTTCGGCAGCTGGCCGTGTTGAGCCGCAACATGCGGAAGACTTGGTCGAGTGGATGACCAAGCTGTCCTCATCCTCCTCATCCTCTCTCACCCATGCCCAGGGTGCTTTGTCTGGCAAAGCAGCGGCCTCTTCCCTCGGCTCAATGTCATCAGTGACTCCTTCCCTAGCTCCACCATGTCCTCCTGAGGAGTCCCTCGAACTGTTTGACCACAGTGTTGGGTACATGCTCCAGGAGGATGCCCAGCGTTTGGAAGGCTCTGATGATGATACTGAGCTCAATGAAGGCAGTAACATGAGCACGGACAGAGGGGGTGCCCAAGAAGGACAGCAATCTGGCAGTCATGCTCCCCCTGCTGCAGCATACTGCCAGGTTTGCTCCAGTGATGAGGAGGGAGGGGATGATGAGGTCACTGACTCAACGTGGGTGCCTGATAGGAGAGAGGAGGAGGAGGAGGAGGCGGCACATCACCAACGAGGCAGGATGCCCTCCAGGGGCCAGCCTAAGGGCAGCACATTGACTGCATCACACCCCAAAGCTCCACATGTGCAGGGCGCTGCAGTCTCTGCGCGTTATTCAAAAAGTTCTTTGGTGTGGGCCTTTTTTGAGACGAGTGCATCAGATCGCACCACTGCTATTTGCAACATATGTCTCAAGCGTATCTCACGTGGCCAAAACATCTCCCGCTTGGGTACCACATGCTTGACCAGACATATGTTGACCTGCCATGCAGTTCGTTGGCAAGCGTATCTAAAAGACCCACACCAAAGAACAAAGAGGACCTCTCCTTGCTCCTCATCAGCTGAGATTTCCAACCCCACTAGACCTTCAGTCCTCTCTGAGACCTGCAGTGAGAGGAATGAAGGTGTAGAATTAGGTGTGTTACAGCCACAGTACTTGTGGGCAATCTGCTTTTGGTACACCGACGTCAGATTGTACCAGGCAAATTTCCCTGTCCCAGCTGCTGCACCGCCGAAAGAAGTTTGCTCCCAGCCATCCACATGCCCAGCGGTTGAATGCTAGCTTGGCAAAATTGCTAGCACTTCAACTGCTGCCTTTTCAGTTGGTAGACTCTGCCCCTTTCCGTGAGTTTGTGGAATGTGCGGTTCCTCAGTGGCAGGTACCCAAACGCCACTTTTTCTCACGGAAGGCGATTCCGGCTCTCTACCGGCATGTGGAAGGCAATGTCCATGCCTCGCTGGACAGGGCGGTCAGTGGTAAGGTGCATATTACCGCTGACTCATGGTCCAGCAGGCATGGACAGGGACGTTACCTAAGTTTCACGGCGCATTGGGTGACTCTGCTGGCAGCTGGGAAGGATGCAGGACAAGGTGCAGTAGTGTTGGAGGTTGTTCCGCCACCACGCCTCCAAAATGCTAATGATTGTGACACACCTCTCTCCTCCACCCCTTCCTCTTCTTCTTCCTCCATGGCCTCTTCCTCGGAACCAGCGGTGCTCCGTAGTCGTTCAAGGGGCTACGCAAGTACGCAGGCCAAAAGATGCCATGCGGTGCTTCAGCTGGTGTGCTTGGGGGACAGGAGCCACACTGGGGCAGAGGTTCTGTCAGCTCTGCAGGGGCAGGTTCAGAGGTGGTTGATGCCACGCCAACTTAAGGCAGGAATGGTGGTTTGCGACAATGGCACCAACCTCCTCTCTGCCCTCCGACAGGGACAAATGACCCATGTGCCCTGTTTGGCTCACGTCCTTAACTTGGTGGTGCAGCGGTTCTTGGGCAGGTACCCGGGCTTACAGGATGTCCTGAGGCAGGCCAGGAAAGTCTGTGTGCATTTCCGCCGGTCATATAATGCCAGTGCTCGGCTGACGGACCTCCAAAAGGAGTTTAACCTGCCCAAGAACCGCCTAATCTGTGACATGCCCACCAGGTGGAACTCAAAGTTGGCCATGCTGCAGCAGCTGCACACGCAGCAGAGGGCCATCAATGAGTACCTGTGCGACTATGGCACCAGGACAGGGTCAGGGGAGCTTGGTTTTTTTTCCCCACGCCAGTGGGCCATGATCAGGGATGCATGCACTGTCCTGTCACCATTTGAGGAGGCCACGAGGATGGTGAGCAGTGACAGTGCATGCATCAGTCACACTGTCCCCCTTGTCCACCTGTTGGAGCACACGCTGCGTGGAATAATGGACAGGGCACTTGAGGCAGAACAGAGGCAGGAAGAGGAGGACTTCCTTAGCTCTCAAGGCCCCCTTTATCCAGACAGTGTTCCTGCGTGCCCGCCGATCACACAGGAAGAGGACGAGGAGGAGGAGGAGGAAGATTGTGTCAGTATGGAGGTGGAGCCTGGCACTCAGCATCAGCAGCAGTCTTTAAGGGATCAGTCCCAAGAAACACATGGACTTGTACGTGGCTGGGAGGAGGTGGCTGCGGACCATGTCGTCCTTAGTGACCCAGAGGACTCCGGACCGAATGCCTCAGCAAACCTACGCTGCATGGCCTCCCTGATCCTGCAAAGCCTGCGTAAGGATCCTCGTATTCATGGTATCAAGGAGAAGGACCAATACTGGCTGGCAACCCTCCTTGATCCACGTTACAAGGGTAAGGTTGCGGACCTTATCTTGCCATCGCAGAGGGAGCAGAGGATGAAACATCTTCGGGAGGCCTTGCAGAAAGGTCTGTGCAACGCGTTCCCAGAGACTGGGAGGTTACAAACTCCTGTTTCTGGACAACGTGTTGCTGAGGCTTCGGTCAGTCAAAGAAGGAGCGGTGGAGAAGGTGGCCGTCTGACCAATGCGTTCAGACAATTTTTTGGTCCGCAGCCCCAAGGTATGATCGGTTCCAGCAACCATCGCCAGCGTCTGTTTTACATGGTGCAGGAATACCTAGGGGCAAGATCAGACTTGGACACCTTTCCCACCGAAAATCCTCTGGGTTACTGGGTCTTGAGGATGGATCACTGGCCAGAGCTTGCACAGTATGCAATTGAGCTACTGGCCTGTCCTGCATCCAGCGTTCTTTCGGAACGCACATTCAGTGCTGCTGGAGGCGTGGTAACCGATCACAGGGTGCATCTGTCCACCGACTCGGTCGATCGACTGACCTTCATAAAAATGAATCAGTCTTGGATCACCACCAGCTACCAAGCACCTGATGCTGATGTAACTGAATAATTTTTTTTGAAATCTCAGATCCCTTCAAAGACTGCCTATGCTGATGCTGAGTGACTATCCCTGAGTATTTATCCTCTTCCTCCTCAATCATCACGCTGATAGCTTGTAAGAACATTTTTGGTTCTGGGCGCCACCACCAGTGCCTAAGGCACAATTTTTCAGCCCCTGTTTAACAGGGGCGTGTAATTACAATTTTTGATGTAATACTTTGCAGCAGGGCTCGTTCCTGCATTCCAACTAGAGTGTCTGTGAGGGGTTGCAGTGTTGTGGCACCAGCACCAGTGCCTAAGGCCCAATTTTTCTGCCCCTGTATAACAGGGGCGTGTAATTACAATTTTTGATGCAATACTTTGCAGCAGGGCTCGTTCCTGCATTCCAACTAGAGTGTCCGTGAGGGGTTGCAGTGTTGTGGCACCAGCACCAGTGCCTAAGGCCCAATTTTTCTGCCCCTGTCTAACAGGGGCGTGTAATTACAATTTTTGATGCAATACTTTGCAGCAGGGCTCGTTCCTGCGTTCCAACTAGAGTGTCTGTGAGGGGTTGCAGTGTTGTGGCACCAGCACCAGTGCCTAAGGCCCAATTTTTCAGCCCTTGTTTAACAGGGGCGTGTAATTACAATTTTTGATGCAATACTTTGCAGCAGGGCTCGTTCCTGCGTTCCAACTAGAGTGTCTGTGAGGGGTTGCAGTGTTGTGGCACCAGCACCAGTGCCTAAGGCCTAATTTTTCAGCTCCTGTTCAACAGGGGCATGTAATTACAATTCTTGATCTAATATTTCACAGCAGGGCCCTGTGAGGGCTTACAGTGTTGTGGCCACAGCAACACCTAAGGCCCAAATTTCTGCTGAGTATATAGGGCAGGAGCCTACTTTCAAACATCTAACTTACAAACGACTCCTACTTGCAAACGGAAGGAGACAACAGGAAGTGAGATGAAATCTACCCCTAGGAAGGGAAATTCTCTCCTGTAAGAGTTAATATGGGAAAAAAATTTCTCCTTTCCACTGATGCTTTCCAATCCTTGTTCCACCAAAAAACCCAAATTTTCAAAAAACATTTTTCATTGGGACAAAACGTGAGGTGAAATCTTCTGAAGAGGAGGAAAGACAGCAAAACAAATGTCACAGGGGTGATAACCCTTTCCTATGTTTTCAAAAAAGCTTAAAAAAGATTTTTTGGCTGGAGCTAAACACGTTAAAAATGTACCCGTTCAAAATTACAAGGAGATTCTACTTAACAACAAACCTACAGTCCCTGTCTTGTTTGCACCGCCTGTATACTGCTGTTCAGAGTATATAGGGCCTGGTGGCCCCACACCTTTCCTTATTTTAATTTGGGTGCGGGGTTCCCCTTAATATCCATACAAGACCCAAAGGGCCTGGTAATGGACTGGGGGGTACCCATGCCGTTTGTCTCACTGATTTTCATCCATATTGCCATGACCCGACATTACATTAAACCCGCAAGCAGTTTTAAATGAGATTTTTTCCTTTGAAAATGACATTTGGTGCAGGGACTGTTCTAAACACGGGAAACACGCGTCACTTTACAGGCATACTATAGACACCCCCCAGGTACGATATTTAAAGGAATATTTCACTTTTTTTTTTTTACTTTAACCCCCCTGGTGGTATTCCCGAGTCTGGCTCGGGGTGGATTTTTCATACCAAAAGCGGTATCCCCGAGCCAGACTCGGGCTTGCATCGCAGGATCCAGGAAGAGTTTACTTACCTTGTCCCCTGGATCCTGCGATGTCTCCCCGCTGTGTCTCGCTCGATTCACAGTGCCGAGCTCCGTTTCCTGCGAGCGTAGCGACGCACGGGGACGGAGTTCAGCGGTAAATTCAAAAGTGAAACACACAATACAGATACAGCATACTGTAATCTTACAGATTACAGTGCTGTATCAAATAACTACACATCCCCTTTGTCCCTAGTGGTCTGCCCAGTGTCCTGCATGCAGTTTTATATATATAAAACTGTTCTTTCTGCCAGGAAACTGGAGATTGTCCATAGCAACCAAAACTGTCCCTTTACAATAAAAGTGGTTTTAGACCAGCTAGAAAAAAGCGATAATAAATTAGAATCACTCGCAGAATTGAGCGATAGTGATTTGTGGGGAGATCCGTCATCAAACACTAAAAGTAACAAAAGCTACAATTCTGCAACTGAGCAAATTTCAGTGTTTTTGATTTGATTACATTATTATATAATTTTTATTATTATTATATTATTATTTGTTATAATTATTTATAGTTATTTATTATATTATAATTTTTTATTTCGTTTTTCAAACTTTATCATACACGGGATGTCTACTAGACTCTTGTTTGGACAGATTTAAGTGAACTATTCCTAAGAATTACAGGCCTACAATATAAAACGCCAAATTTCTGTGCAAAATAATTGTACCGCTTTCAGCACCTAAAATCTGAAATATTCATACCGCCAGGGAGGTTAAGCATCATTAAAATCACTGCTCCCGAAAAAACGGCCGTTTTTAAAAGTTTTTTTTGCATTGATACATGTCCCCTGGGGTAGGACCCGGGTCTCCAAACCCTTTTTAGGACAATACCATGCAAATTAGCCTTTAAAATGAGCACTTTTGATTTTGAACGTTCGAGTCCCATAGACGTCAATGGGGTTCTAACGTTCGTGCGAACTTTCGGTCCGTTCGCAGGTTCTGGTGCGAACCGAACCGGGGGGTGTTCGGCTCATCCCTATTCAGGAACTACAATTCCCATCATGCCTAGTCATGTCTGTGAATGTCGGTTTTACAATGCCATAATGGAACGTGTAGTTCTGCAATAGCTAGAGGGCTGTAGATTGAAGATCCCTGTTCTAAGTAGAGGCCCAAATGTAATAATTAGACATGTGCACTGCCAAAAAAATTGTTTGTTTTCGTTTTATTTGTTTGTTTTTTTTTTGTTTTTCGGGTCATTCGTTATGATCGCAGTTAGTAAATTCGTACATTCGCACATTTGTACATTCGGAAATTAGAAAATTTGTATATTCGTAAATTCGTCCATTCGTAAATTTGAAAATTCGGAAATTTGGAAATTCGAAAATCCGAAAATGAGAAAATCTGAAATAGTAACTAACTATTAAATTAGAGGTATTTTAATTCCCTTTTAAATTTGGCTGTTAGTGAACGTAACAAATACAAATTTATCCCAAGTTACAAATTATCCGAAATAATGAATGCTGCATCTAAACAAATGGAACGGAACAAATTAATAATAAATAATAATAATAAAAAGTTTTTATTACTATTATTATTGTTATTTATTATTATTAATTCATTACGTTCCATTCGCTTGAATACGGCATTCGTTATTTCAGATAAATTCGTATTTGTTACGTTCACTAACAGCCACATTTGAAAGGAAATTACAATACCTATAATTTAATAGTTTGTAATAGTTACCTTATTATTAGTTAATTATTATTTCAGATTTCCGAATTTACAAATTTACAAATTTCAGAATTTACAAATGAACTAATTTATGAATGTACGAATGTACGAATTTAAGAATGTACGAATTTACGAATGTGCAAATGTACATATTTATGAATGTACGAATTTACAAATTTTCGTATATTTGAATTTAAGAATATTCGGAAAAATTTGTTAAATTGGTTTTCGTTAATATTTCCGACTTAACGAATTTGTCGAAATTCGTTAAAAAACGAATTTGAAACGAAAGGAATTGCACATGTCTAGTAATAATACAATTCAGTTTCACACGTGATATGATGAGGTTATTGCTTACATATCAGTTCTGAGATATTAATAATGCCAAAAAAAAACCTTTTTTTAAAATTTTAAATATTTACTTACCTCTCTTGCACGAAGCCCTTTTGGTCTTAAACCGCCTGGTCCTTCCAAAACACATTTGTGCAGGAAAGATGGTGGCCAACCGCATTCTATTCATTCTGTGGGATAGAAAGAAGAGAGACAAGATTAATAATGTGACTTTACACCATGTGAAATTATAACAAAAAAGGGTTTCTAGTGTGTTAAAAAAATAGATTTTTCCTAGTTGAGGAGTTTAATAAATTCCAACATATTTACCTAATTAATAATTAGAATTATTATGCATATTTAATTGTAATTAATAATTAATATTTAATAGGAATGCACCGATATCAATTTTATAAGACCGAGTGCGGGTACCGATACTTTTTCTCAAGTACTCACCAATACCAATTACCAATGCCTATTTTTAGTGTCATGTGACTGTTTTTTTAGGGCTCGTTCACACAATACATGCATGAAAACTGATGGGAAAACCGCAGATATTTCACTTGCAGAGATTTCAGTTTTCATGTGAGTTTCAGTGATTATTTACAGTATAGTCACATTTGTACGGGCCGTCCGCAGTGCGATTTTGAAAAAGAGTCCTGTGCGATTTCAGTCCGGTTCAGGTGTGATTTCTCATACGCTACAATTCGCATTAGAATCGCACCTGAACCGCTGAATGAAATCGCACCGTACCGGGCTTTAAAATCGCACAGCAAAGCGGCCCGCACATATGCGAACCAAGTCAGAAGGTTCCGGTTTTACTATTGGCGCAATTGCACGAGTGCACGCGATCCTGCCCCAAAAAGGTTACCTATGGCACTTTTTGTGTAAAAACGGACAAAAAAGTGCTTTAAAATTGCCCATATTTAAGGATGACTCAATTATTAATTACAATTAAATAGGAATAATAATTTTAATTAATAATTAGGTAAATTATACTTAAGAGTGAATCAATTATTAATTACAATTAAATATGAAAGATAATTCTAATTATTAATTAGGTAAATAATACTTAGGAGTGAATCAAATATTAATTACATTTAAATATCCATAATTTGAAATTAAAATTAGGTAAAAAATACTTAAGAGTGAATCAATTATTAATTACAATTAAATATGATAATAATTCTAATTAATAATTGGGTAAATAATGCTTAAGGGTGAATCAATTATTAATTACAATTAAATGTGAATAATAATTATAATTATTAATTAGGTAAATAATACTTAGGAGTGAATCAAATATTAATTACATTTAAATATGATAATAATTCAAATTAATAATTGGGTAAACAATGCTTAAGGGTGAATCAATTATTAGTTACAATTAAATATGAATAATAATTCTAATTATTAATTAGGTAAATAATACTTAAGAATTAATTCATTATTAATTACAATTAAATATCAAAAATAATTCTAATTAATAACTAGAAAAGCTACAATTTCTGGGGAAATTGTGTGAAGTGTTCTTGCCTCCACCAGTAGTCTACAAGCATTATCAACCCTAGCAGATGAAGGTATGACCACATGCATTTGGGGGGTCTCAGAATCTTGACGTAGAATGGAGGTGAAGGTGTGCTATCAGTTTGATGATAATCAGTGTTTACATTCACTGTTTCATAGATTTGGAGCAATGTCCCTCTGTCCCTCATTCCTCCTCATTTGTCCCTCATTTTGGTCTGATCTATATAGTTGTATATAAAATGCACTTTTTATCTTTCAAAAAGTGTTTCCCAGAGCTAAACCTTTCATCTGATTTCAAAATTGCTGCATTTGTAAATTCCGAAAGCCAATATAAAGGAATAGTAGTGGTAAAAAAAAGCACTTGTAGGTTTAACCAATCTTGTTTTTTTTAAATTCTTCTTTAAGGGGGTGTGGCAAGGGGTGTGTCTTATGCCTGCATACTTTTGCTAATAGGCGTCCCTCATTCCCATCTCAAAAATTTGGGAGGTATGCCTTTGGTCCCCATGACTGTACTCTTTGCTGGTTCTCATCCTATTTATCCAACCGCACCTTCAGTGTCACTTACAACAGTACTTCCTCCTCTCCTCTCCCTTTCTCTGTCGGGGTCCCCCAAGGTTCTGTTTTTGGACCTCTCTTATTCTCCATCTACACCTCCTCCCTGGGTCAGCTGATAGCCTCCCATGGCTTCCAATACCATCTGTATGCTGACGACACCCAAATCTATCTCTCTACCCCTCAGCTCACTTCTTCAGTCTTCTCACATATCACTAATTTACTAACAGACATATCAGCCTGGATGTCACACCACGGTCAGCTATTATGCTCATACGTTAGAGACATTTTCTGTGTTGTTAATGTGGGGTTGGCTCCCTCTAGTGTATGCTGGACTCTATGTGTGAATTTCTTCTCTTCCTGTGTGAATACTCAGAGCAAAGCATCATGGGACATGTAGTTCAGAATGCTGAAGTGACACTGCCAGCAGGACTGATCTGAACTACAAGGAACAGAATGCTGATAACACAGAACAGACTGCTGGGAAAAGGTTATAAAAAGGGCTGCCAGCAGGAGGTCTGTGTGACAGGGAGTTGCTGACGATTTGCGGCCTACACAGCGGGGGGGCGGACAGCAGAGGGATCTCTGCGGACAGCATTGCTTCTTCAGTGCAGCGGACCGGCGGGTGTTCCGGGTCATCCAGAGGCGCCTGCAATTCAGATTCTAGTGGGCTGCAGCGTGGCGTTGTGGCCGCCATTTTTTACAGAGCAAAGACACAGAGAGAGAGTTCTGGCTGGAGTCTTCTCATCATCTGCACCGTTATCTAATCCATCTGATACTTGGAGTGGTGAGCGGGCATAGCCCTTGTTATAGTTAAGGACAATGCTGTTAAACAAAACCCACACAGTTTAGCTGGTGGTACTTGTAGTCCCACGGAAATTAAATTCTCGGACACAGTCAGTAGATGCCTATGCTCAGTACACATTACTGATTCTAGTTGCCACATCAGATGACATCTTTAGGATTGTAAAAATAAGGAATCTATACTATTACCAGGATAAATCACACGCTTGCTAACTTTGTCACATCTTACCTTTTTGGATTAATTTATTTACAACTAAAAAGAGACTAGCTGAAGACATCTGGATTTCAAGGAATACCCTTTCTCACCTTTTTCATAATTTTCTCTCCCCATCTGCTAAAATTGCATTGAACTGCTAAAGGGAGCCATCCTATTGAATATAATATTGTTTATACTGTTTTCCATATTGTGCAGGATTGCTGGCCTGTGAGTTGAGGAGGCAGAAGGGAGAGATCTGACACATAAGATATTGTGCCAGGTATTTATTCTTCTGTTAACCTGTTCACATAGGTTTCTGTATTGAGTTAATACTTGTGTTAATTAATAATTCATGGAATCTCACATCAATATATTGTATTTACTAGATACGTTTGATATAAAGGGCAGTGTATACAGGAGTAAAATAGGATGAGAGTAATATTCGCAGCAAAACAAGCAGCTAAGCACTGTAACCCAGATATTAGGCACAAAAATAAAAATATAATAAAAACGTACCCCTGATGACGTCATATCTGACGAAACGATCGTCGGGACGCTACGCACACATGCTCTGCTCATGCGCGATCGCTTTCACATGTTGATGTGATTTTATTTTTGCTTGGAATTCCATTTTTAATCATTTTTATCGCCTGACTCGTTTGTGGGTCTCTTCGTTTATATGCAGCATTGCATTACTCTTCATTAAAGTAACCTTACAAGGCATTATTGCACTATTGGAGTTTTTTTCTTCTTTTTTGCATATTTGCATTTTTGCAATCGGGCCTTGGTTTCATTGTATCGGATCCGAATACTGCTTGGTACCTGTGAGGATTTCCGGAGAGGGACGAACCTGGACATCAGGTTATCTTTCTACAAGGTCCCAGATCGGAGAGGGACGCACCAGGACATCAGGTTATCTTTCCACAGGATCCTAGATCCAACAAGCACCTTAAGACCCCCCTGAATAAGGGTGGTCACTGGCTCTCTGGTAAGCCTCTTGACTCTCTGTGGTGACGGGTTTCACGTGGTCAAGTTTATATTTTACACTTCACATGACTTCACCGATTGGATCCATGCTTTATGAGTAGAGATGAGCCAAACACCCCCCCGATTCGGTTTGCGGCAGAACATGCGAATGGACCGAAAGTTTGCACGTACATTCGAACACCATTAAAGACCATGGAACCCGAACGTGAAAAAATCAAAAGTGCGAATTTAAAAGGCTAATATGCAAGTTATTGTCCTTAAAAGTGTTTGGGGACCCGGGTCCTGCCCCAGGGGACATGTATCAATGCAAAAAAAAGTTTTAAAAACAGCCATTTTTTCGGGAGCAGTGATTTCAATGCTTAACCGCTTAAGCCTCGGACCATCTGGGTGGCCAAAGACCAGAGCACTTTTTGCGATTCGGCATGCGTCGATTTAACAGACAATTGCGCGGTCATGCGACGTGGCTCCTAAACAAAATTGACGTCCTTTTTTTCCCACAAATAGAGCTTTCTTTTGGTGGTATTTGATCACCTCTGCCGTTTTTATTTTTTGCGCTATAAACACAAAAAATAGCGACAATTTTGAAAAAACGCATTATTTTTTACTTTTATAAATATCCCCAAAAAATGTATAAAAAAACGTTTTTTTTTCCTCAATTTAGGCCGATACGTATTCTTCTACATATTTTTGGTTAAAAAAAATCACAATAGGCGTATTATGATTGGTTTAAAAAGTAATTTAAAACTGCCTGCAGCTATAATGTAATGTCGGGTCCCAGCCCATTACCAGGCCCTTTGGGTCTTGTATAGGTATTAAGGGGAACCCCGCACCCAAATTAAAAAAAGGCCCTATATACTCTAAATAGCAGTATACAGGCGGTCCAAACAAGACAGGGACTGTAGGCTTGTTCTTAAGTTGAATCTGTTTGTAATTTGGAACAGGTACATTTTGTAAGTGTAGCTCCAGCCAAAAAAAAAAACATTTTTTAAGCTTTTTGGATAACATAGGGAAGGGTTATCACCGTTGTAACATTTGTTTTGCTGTCTTTGCCCCTGTTCAGAAGATTTCACCTCACTTTCTGTCCCAATGACAATTGGATCTTGAAAATTTGGGGTTATTAGGGAAACAAGGATTGGTGATAAAGCATCAGTGGAGACACCTTTTTCCCATATTAACCCTTACAGGAGAGAATTTCCCTTCCTAGGGGTAGATTTCCTCTCACTTCCTGTTGTCTCCTTCCGTTTGTAAGTAGGAGTCGTTTTTAAGTCAGATGTTTGAAAGTAGGGGACTGCCTGTATATACTATACAGCCTGCCTATACTATACTATACTAGCCTGCCTATACTATACGGCCTTCCCTATATACTCTGCAGAAAATTGGGCCTTAGGTGTTGGTGGTACCAGAACACTGTATGCCCTCACAGTTACTCTTGGTGGGCGCTGGAATGGGCCTTGCTGTGAAATATTATATCAAGAATTTTAATTACATGCCCCTGTTGAACAGGAGCAGAAAAATTGGGTCTTAGGCAGTGGTGGTGGTGCCACAACACTGCAACCCCTCACAGATACTTTAGCTGAGCGCAAGAACGAGCCCTGCTGCAATATATTACAGCAAAAATTATAATTATACACCCCTGTTAAACAGGGGCAGAAAAATTGGGCCTTAGGCACTGGTGGTGGTGCCCTGAAACAAAAAGGTTTTTAGAAGCTATCAACATGAACATTGAGGAGGAATAGGCTAGTCACTCAGCATAGGCAGTCTTCAAGGGATCTACGAAGCATCAGATGCTTCGTAGCTGGTGATCCAAGACTGACTCATTTTTATGAAGGTGAGCCGATCCAGTGGATTTTTGGCTGGATAGGTCTCCAAGTCTGATCTTGCCCTTGGGTCAGTGGTTCTCAACCTTTCTAGTGCCGTGACCCCTTGATAAAATTTCCCAAGTTGTGGGGACCCCAACAGTAAAATTATTTTCCTTACGTGGGTTGTCAGCACCCAAGTCCCTTCCACTCGTACAGTATTAAAACTCCTTATGGTACATTTTAGGATGTACCACTCTTTGTTCTCCTTTCTTTCCCTTTTATCTCGCTCTATCCTAATTTCTTGTTTTTTTCCCTCAGCCTTCTCTCTAGCCAACTTTGTTCTTTCTCTTATCCTTTCTCTCCCTTATTCTTTGCCCCCCCCCTTTTCTTCTCCCTTCCATGTATTCTCTATTTTATTCATTGCCTTACTCCTTGGTGGGGGGAATGGGATGAGTGGCAGTGCTGGGGGGAGTTCTGATCAGCCAACTTAGGTGCTCTTGATCAAGGTCATCTGCTGATCTGAGAACTTTTAATGGCAACTATAATCACAGGTAGTGTTACTCACTGTGTCTCCGACTGGTGTCTCGTAATAGTGACAAATATGCCAAAATCAGGAGATAGGGTCTCCTCCAGCCCCTCCCACTTCACATTCCTCACCAGTCAGCTGACCTCTAGCCATGCCGTGAACTGAATGGGCGGCTGCGAAGAGGCTGAGTGGGCGGCCGCTGGCTCCAGCTGGATGGTCGCAAAAAGGCTGGGAGTGTGGTGCGGGCTTCAGGAGCAGCCCAAGATTCGGTGACCCTCTGGCAAATCATCATTTGACCCCTGAGGGGGTTCCGACCCCCATGTTGAGAACCACTGCCCTAGGTATTTCTGCACCATGTAAATCAGACACTGGCGATGGTTGCTGGAACCGATCAGACATTGGGGCTGCGGACTAAAGAATTGTCTGAACACATCGGTCAGATGGCCACCTTCTCCACCGCTCCTTCTGTGACTGATCGAAGCCTCAGCAACACGTTGTCCAGGAGGACAAGGAAATTGTAACCTCCCAGGCTCTGAAAACGCATTGCACAAACCTTTCTGCAAGGCCTCCCGAAGATGTTTCATCCTCTGCTCCCTCTGCGAAGGCTGGATAAATTCTGCAACCTTGCCCTTGAAACGTGGATCAAGAAGGGTTGCCAGCCTGTAATGATCCCTCTCCTTGATACCACGAATCCCAGGGTCCTTTTGCAGGCTTTGCAGGATCAGGGAGGCCATGCAGTGAATGTTTGCTGAGGCATTCGATCCGGATCTGGGTCACTAAGGATGACATGATCAACAGCCACCTCCTCCCAGCCACGTACAAGTCCATGGGTTTCTGGGGACTGAAAACGATCCCTTGAAGACTGTTGCTAATGCTGAGTGCTAGACTCCTCCTCAATGCTGACCCAATCCTCATCCTCCTCCTCCTGCTCTTCCTGTGTGATCAGCGGGCCCACAGGAATACTGTCTGGATAAAGGGGGCCTTGAGAGGTAAGGAAGTCCTCCTCTTCCTCCCTCTGTTCTGCCTCAAGTGCCCAGTCTATTATTCCACGAAGCGTGTGCTCCAACAGGAAGACAAGAGGGACAGTATCACTGATGCATGCACTGTCACTGCTCACCATAATCGTGGCCTCCTCAAATGGTGACAGGACAGTACATGCAAGCTTGATCAGTAGCCACTGTGGCGAAAAAAAGCCAAGCTCCCCTGATCCTGTCACATAGTTACATAGTTGGTAAGGTTGAATAAAGGCACCAGTCCATCCAGTTCAACATGAGTGAGTGTGGGTGCGTGTCTACAATTGTCCCTATCCCTGTACATTGTGTCTCATTAAGATGCTCTATTATTACTTTTTATTTAAGGTACCCATATAGCACCGTCAATTTACACAGCACTCCACACATACATCACACACTCACATCAGTCCTTACCCTCAAGGAGCCCACAATCCAAGGTCCCCAACTCACACCCATATACCAAGGCCAATTTTGGACAGAAGCCAATTAACCTACCAGCATGTCTTTGGAGTGTGGGAGGAAACCGGAGTACCCGGAGGAAACCCACGCCGGCACAGGGAGAACATGCAAACTCCAGACAGGTAGTGTCGTGGTTGGAATTGGAACCAGCGACCCTTTTTACTGCTAGGCGAGAGTGATACCCACTACACCACTGTGCCGCCCACTCTTGTAGAGTAAAGGCCTTTGTCAGGCTACGAGAGCGGAGTGGATGCATCAGGGGAATACCGGATGGATCCTCCTTGTGAGCACAGGCTCGGTGTGGCTGAGGGAGAGCCTCCGGATGATAGTGGAGATCCATCTCTAGCGCCAGCACCATTTTGGCTTGTAGCGCGGGCCGCCATAAGGAAGAAATCCTGTAGTTTCTTTGGCTGGGACGTTTCTTTCCCCTTTCGGGTCATCCCGGGAGGGAGGAAGATCTCTCAGGCAGGTGATGGTGGGTGTGTAGTCAGTTGTAGCTACTCCATGTCGCGTGGATTCCCGTCGCTGGAGCGGGGCAGAGGATTCAAGCGTCCATGCAGCAGCGCGGTAGACACGCCCCCCCCATGCACATCAACTTTGTTTGCACTAGTATCAATGTAGTTTACATTGTTTATCTTCACCTTATGTGTTACTAGCAAGCGCTGTTTTGCACATCCAGGTTTGTGCACGTTTTAGCACTTCTGGGAGATGACCTAACCGGACGTAAATGCCGATACAAGCTACAGGAAGTGATAGAATCTGAAAATCCATTCAAAGATTCAACAAGACTGACAAGATTCCAAATATCATGTGAATGAGGTTAGTGAGAGAAAAGCACATTGGCAGGGCTGGGTTAGGAATGGCATTGTAAAACGCTTCTATTTATTGTGAAAAGTGAAATTCTGCCCATAAAGGTGAACTTATCCTTTAAGTATTGTTTGTATAATATAATATATACTGTTTTATATAATTATTCTTATTTGATGTTGAAGTCCCGTGGGAGAGAATCAAATTGTTTGCAAGGGTGTGATAAATTGATTTGAATGTGTGAACATTTCCATAATAATGGTAGGGAGTAAAAAGAGAGTAAAAGCATTTCCTAAAGGTATACCGTATGGAACATCATAAATGTAACACTGGAAAAGGGGATGGGAGTGGGGGGGGGGATGTAATCCCACAAATGTCAAAAACAGAAAGTAAATCATCATCATCATGGCTGACAAGCGTACATGAATACCCATTTAGGATGAGCTCCAGGCAGACATATACAAGACACAAAATGCAGTTCTTTATTAATGAATATACAACCAAGTGAAACTTAAAGTGTTACTAAACCCACAACTGTAAAATAAGTCTGCTAATGCAGTAAAGCATACTTGTTATACTCACTTTGGAACCTACGGTGTTAATCCTCTGCATTGTGTAAAAAGACTGTTTAATCCTGTGTTCTCTGATCCTCCCTCTTTTTCCACTGTCCCCAATCTGCTGGCAGAAAAGAGCCTTGGAGTCACTCTGCACATGCTCAGTTTGGTGTGTATTGCCAGAGAGTTTTTTTTTTAAATGGGAGGGTGCATGTAATCAGCACAGGGCCAATCAGCATTGTCCAGACAGAGGATCAGGGGTCCTGCAGCCTCTGAGGACAATCAGGGGAGAATGAAAACTCCTCCTACAAGCTTTAACCAGACACTGATCGAAGTCACAAGACTGCTATATACTGCTGATGAGAAAAGGTATTTGGCAGTTTATATTTACTAAAATAATTGCATTTCCATGCTCTGTGTACTGTGGGAGACCAGATATAGTGAATGCAGGGTCCTGGGTTTAGTAACACTTTAGGGTAAGTTACTAATTTTGTCCTGTCCTTAACCACTTGACCTCCGGATGGTTTACCCCCCTTCCTGACCAGGCCATTTTATGTGATAGGACACTGCCTTACTTTAACTGACAATTGCGTGGTTGTACCCAAAATAAAATGTATGTCCTTTTTTTTCCCTCACAAATAGAGCTTGTTTTTGGTGGTATTTGATCACCTCTGATTTTTTTTTAATTTTTGCGCTAGAAACAAAGAACGACCAGCAATTTTGAAAATATATATATATATATATATTATTTACTTTCTACTCTAAAACACATCAAATAAAAAAATGTAAAAAAAATCTAATTTCTTCGGGAGACTGGGAAGCCTGGGTCCTCCCATTACAGGCAGTGGTGACTTAATTATGCCACCACTGGTAAGAGGGGGCTTTAATGGGGATTTTACAAGAATGATGGCCTGCGGAAGGAGCGCCAAAGAGAAGCCAACCAGTCTTACAAAGAGAAAATAAGGGACGCTGAGCCCTTATTGAGCTGGTTTCTCATGGTAGTTTCACAGTGGCTGCAGCAGTGGGTTAATAAAAAATTAAGAAGATCTTTAATTATTTCCTAATTAAGATTTAGAAGGCCTTATTTGTTGATGGTGAGCAATGTAATTTATAAAGATGTTTTAAAACGCCAATCCAGAGTTCAGCTTTAAATGTATTTTTAATGTAAAGAGTGTAAGCAGTGGAAGCTGGTGGTATATTTTTGAGGGGGAGGCGGCCAATAGGATCGCTTCTCCTCTTGGCCAATCAGGTCCCAGGGCCCGCTTCCTGAGCCGGGATTGCCTGTGAGGAGAAGCAGGAAGACAATAGCGAATATTAATTTGCTAATGTCACACAAGTGGGTGGGCTCGGGGCGCAGTGCTTTGCGCCCCGAGCCCACCCTTTTTTGAAGCCAATTAGAGCCTCAGGCTTTAAATATGTGCTTCTAAAAAAAAAACATCTTCCCATTGGAATCCATGCATCCGGTGCCCTGCATGTAATTTAGGGGCCAGGCGCATTGGATTAGGGGGGTGGTGCCCCTGCGCCCCATTTGGATGGGCCGTCGCTGAGTGTAAGTATCTGAATTTGACCCATTAAACTGGCAGACAGGACTGTATTATGTGGTGGAATTGTGTAAATTGCAGTACTGGATGAACAGACATACTAAATGTTTTGTCGTTAAAACAGATGTATATATTTATTTTGTGTGCTTAGCTGTTTTGTCTGGAGACCACCTTTATATTTCTTCCACCATTTACTCATGTTGCCACTTTGCCGAGATCCTTCTGCTTTAAGTCACGATGAAGTTGAGTTATAATAATTCTACATAATTTGTGCTATCAACAAATAGTATAACATCCAAAAAATTTAAAAAAGAGCAACAAATGAGAAAAAGTTCATAAAACTTTTCCCCTAATATACTTTACAATTTTATTTTTTTTTGCAGACCACCAAACCATCTGTCAATGTCTGGGCAGCCTAGTGTGACGATATTAAAGGGTATAAAAAGCTGTAACAAAAGGTATATCATATAGAGTGATACCACTGGACTGAAAGGTGTAAGTATAAAATTACCCCAGCACCTTGTAATCACCTTCTCCAATAATTTCCTGGCCACACGTTTCAGTTTCTTAGTAATGAACTAAGGAAGGAACGTGGGATTGAATCAGCTTTGGGAACCACCTGAACTGCTAGATTTTTCAATAAGGACCCATTGGCTTGATAGGTCACTCCATTTCACTGTTCAATGACAGAGATGTTATGGAAGTGACAGCGTTCAGATTGGAGCAAGAAGAGAAAATTATTAACCTCTGTCCACACTTCATGCCCTACGGTCTGAGAGGTTTAGGCTTGTTTAAAAACAAGGTGCAAAGAGCACATAGAAGCTAGAACGTATTGCTGCAGATCAATATTCGATCCATTTAGTGAATGCTGGACAGAGTACCTGTCACACATTGCCAGTAGTATCATCATTAGTAACTCTTTTCTGGACAAAATTGATCATTTCAATAGGGAAAAACAAATTATAGCTTCAGTAATTCAATAGACTAGAGATGGAAACCCTAAAAAGCAAGTC
This sequence comes from Lithobates septentrionalis, assembly GCA_037952835.1. Classification (NCBI taxonomy): domain Eukaryota; kingdom Metazoa; phylum Chordata; class Amphibia; order Anura; family Ranidae; genus Lithobates; species Lithobates septentrionalis. The sequence goes on from JBBDGP010001620.1 coordinate 741,565, forward strand.
AGGATAGTTTGACTGGGTCTCTTCTGTGTAATATAGCATGCATCGATGAATAAAGAATGCTCCACCCTGCCATTTTGTTATTAGGTGTTTGGAGTTCTTTTTCAAGCAGTACCCACACAGTTTCAAATTTTAAGAACAATAGTTTAAATAAGAACTAAATAAATTAAAGTGGTTGTAAACCCCATTCATGAAATCTGACCTGGGCACATATATCTGTACTGTTTACTTATCTCACTCCAAAGCTCTAGATGCCATGTCTTTCTGGTGCTCCATTCCTCTGTTATCAGCAGAGTCACATCTGACAAGCTCTCCAACACACGAGATAACAGAAGCTGAAAATTTGTGTTGGGGAGGGAGCCCAGAGGTAGATAAGCACAGAGCCTGTCTATTCACAGTATAGCTCTGCATGTTCCTTCATTCCTCTGCCTATGTGGAGGAGGAGGTGTGTCCCTTTCCTCCAATCAACTTTCATACAGTGTAACTTTAGACTCCACACCCACTGCTGAATGAGGAAACAAGATTTCTATCACAATCTGCACTTTCCAAAGAGTGTAGAAAGCAGTGGCGGCTGGTGGTATATTTTTTTTGGGGGGGCTGCCAAACGCCCCCCCCCCGGATGGTCGATCTGTCCCCGCACTTACCCCATATAGCGGGCTTCCTTTGGATGGCGGCCCTCTGCGTCTCCTCATTCCTCGGCTTAACAACGGCGTGGCTTCCACTGCGTCTCCTCACTCCTCCTCCTCTTGGCCAATCGGGTCTCAGGACCCGCTTTCTGAGCCAGGATTGGCCAGGAGGAGAAGCAGGATGACAATAGCGAATATTGATTCGATATTGTCACACAAGTGGGTGGGCTTGGGGCACAGTGCTCTGCGCCCCAAGCCAACCCCTTTTTTAAGCCAATTAGAGCCTTATGCTCTAATCATGTGCTTCTAAAAAAAATAAAAAAATAACCTACCATTGGAATCCAAAACAACCTCCCATTGGAATCCATGCATCTGGCGCCCTGCATGTAAATTAGGTGCCGAGCGTATTGATTGGGGGGGCACCCCGTATGGATGGGCCGCCACTGGTAGAAAGGGAAGGACAGCAGATATACATGTAAAACCTATGTAGGGAGATTTGTTTAATCTCTGTGTACCATCTGATGCTGTTCACTGGGTATAGGAGAGGTATTAACTTAAAGTACAACTATAGAGAAAACTTTGTTTTTCTTAGTTTTGGATAGAGTGGAGAGGGATTAGGGTACCTGTCAGTTTTTATTGTTGTCTGTGCTCTCATTGTAGAGATTCACCCTCTCTAATTGTCCTGTTTACCATTACAATTGCAAGTGAAAGTAAAAGAAAATCCTACATTTTGGGTTGTCCCCAGAAAAGTAACAGAGGGGAAATCTTCCAACACTAGTTTTGGTGACCTGGGGTCCTCAAAGAATTCCCATTTGCAGGGATTTCCTCTTACTTCCTGTTTTGGCTATGGGACAGGAAGTGAAGTGGGACACAGGCAAAAACTGACAGGGGTTATGACCCTCACTTACAAAATGCCTATAGTCCCACTTTAATAAAGCTAATATGACACTGGGAGAAAATATACTTTCACTGGCCTTGCTGCACCATAATCAGAAGATAAATTCCAGAACTGTACACAGAACAGAAATAAACACTGTTTGCCATGTGTAGACCTTGTCTGGGCTGAGAAAGGGCTCGTGAAGGATCAAAACAGGCATCCCAAGGAAGGAAACTGGTTGGAGACAGGCAATGGAAAGCAGTAGCGGCCCGTCCATAGGGGCCGCTCGGGCGCCGCCCTCCCAATCTGTTTAAAAAATAAATAAAAAATTGTCATTTTAAGTGTTACCAGGCGCCGGACATTCGGCGGTCTATGGGAAGCCTCCCAGCCTGCAATTAGCTGATAGCAGGCTGGGAAGCTGATTTGCCTGTGTTTAGGGTGTGGTCGGGGCTCCTTCTCTCATTTGCTAATATGCCAAATTAACTGGCTAGGATTGGCGCGGTGGGGAAGGAGGAGAGGACAGTGGGCGGTGAGTGTATCTGAATCTTCATTCACTGACATCATCATGTGGGGGTGAAGTCGACTCTGGGACCGGAGGAGAGGACACTGAGCAGTGAGCACTCGTCACTTCCAGGTCCCAGGCCACAGTGGGGGTGGACTGGAGTCAACGGGTGAGTCGACAAGATGAGCAGAGCCTTTGAACTGGTAAGTGCTGGGTGGCAGTGGCGGGGTGGGCAGGGATGCATTTGGCTGCGTTTGATGAGGCACAGTGGCGGCAATTGATGGGCACAGTGGTGGAAATTAATGGCACAGTGGCCGCAATTGATGGCACAGTGGCCGCAATTGATGGCACAGTGGCTGCGTTTTATGGGGCGCAGTGGCTGTGTTTTATGGGGCACAGTGGCTGCGTTTTATGGGGCACAGTGGCTGCATTTGATGGAACAGTGGTTGCATTTGATGGCACAGTGGCTGCGTTTGATGGCACAGTGGCGGCAATTGATGGGCACAGTGGCTGCGTTTGATGAGCACAGTGGCTGCGCTTGATGGTATAGTGGCGGCAATTGATGGCACAGTGGCTGTGTTTGATGGCACAGTGGCTGTGTGACAGATCCACAGAATAGATGAAGTAGAAGCAGAGAAATCCTTGCACTGCAGGTCCTCAGATATAGCCTCCTCTCCAGCAAAGAGAAGAGTAAGCAGTACAGTAGTGACATCACCAAGTCACAGGCCAAATCTGGGGAGCCAGCCAGGTAGAAGAAGTAGGACAGGCCGTAGATGATGTGATTTTTTCCATCAACAGAGTCAGTGTTGATGGGGGAATCCCTCCCTCTGAGCTATTGTGTTCACCCAGCCGGGGAGGGGTGGGGGGTGCAGGAAGCTATCCCTGCCGGGAGAACATGGTGATTATTGATAGTGGTTATAGCCACTGGCAATAATCACATGTACAAATCTGACATGCTGGTTGCACCCAAGTCGATCGATCAGCCTGCCCATAGATGGTTTGAATCTCAGCAGGTTCCTGCTAAAGCGGCCAAGATTTGAACCATCTGTAGCTGGCTTAACAATGCCTTAGATGATGCTGCAGATATCCATCCATGAGTCCCGAGGCACATGAGTGCCTAGGCACTGTTTTTTTTAGGAGGAATTCAAGACAAAAGGTTATTATAAGGGTACTACTTAGTCATAAATAACATGTTCTCTATATGCCAGAAGAGCTTCACTTTTTGAGTTCAGGTTGACATTATGGAGGGAAAATAGGGGGTGTACAAAGACTTGGTCTATGTACTCCAGCTGACTACTTTATCAGTAGTAGAGATGATCACTAGACTTCAGGAGGAGCCTAGGGACCACTGTAGGAGGTTGGGGGGGGGGGGGGGCACTGTTGGACACTGTTGGTGGTTGGGAACACAATGGAGGGACAGAGGCTCTGTAGCAGGCTGGGGAGCACTTTGGGCGGCTGGCAGCACTGTAAGATGTTTAGGAGCACTTTTGAGGCTGAAGGCTCTCAGGTGGCCTGGGGGCATTGTGGGCCACTATGGGAGACTGGGGAGCACTATGGGATCTGGGAGGCACTGGGGGCAGAAGGGATCTACAGCTGCCTGGAGTCCCAGAAGAAGGGAGACCATGGCCCGACAGTAGGTCATGGCCCAGTTTTTAAGAACACAGCAACGCACCAGCACCTTTGCAGCCATTGTGCTACCTGCTGGGTGTTTGGTGTGCTCCTGTACCTTTAAGAAGGGGTGGGCTCACCTTCAGTCCACCTGCCCTCATTTATCCATCAGAATGCATGTGCATCCACTGTGGGGACACTCATATTTTAGTGTTAGGACCACAGATATCAGGGTGCTGTGACGAGGATCTGTGGCTTACGCATGTGTTTGCAAATGCGTGCCGACTAAACCCCTATTTTTAACGCATACTGTTAGACAGAGTAATTGGTTGTCTGCGAGCTGGTGGCAAGTAGGCTTGGATTTTTTCCTTGGCATTCCCCAGATTTTGTTGGTAACTGACTTAGATAATCTCATACTGCCATTGGGCTCGAGGCAGCGCTGTGTCTAGAAACACAAAGAGCACTGTTATTTTTTAGGAGTAAATAAAGAGAAAAAGTAAATTATCAGGGTACTACTTAATTAACAGTTCTAGATGTTCTCTGTATGACAGCAAATCTTTACTTTTTGAGTTCAGGTTCACATTATGGAGGGAAAATAGGGGTGTAGAAAGAATTTGTCTATGTATTCCAGCTAACCACTTTATCAGGAGTAGACACAGTCACTTTTTATCTATTGTTAGCTGACATAATAAAAAAAAAATTCTAGTTATAGATGGTAGTTTTTGTTTGTCTCTTTTCTTGAAACTAATAAGGGCAGAGGGTAGACACAGTTGTTCTGCACAAGCTGCCATGTACTTCCCAGGCTTACCATCATATTATCCCTTTGAAAACAAAGGCTTGCCAAAATAAAAACTTTCTCTAGAGGGGTCAGGTGCGTAAACTTTTTCAGCGATAGTTCTCCAGTGCTGAGCCGAAGGTATCCGCATTCCAATTAGAGGCAGGCAGTAACTGCGGCACAAGAAAAAAAAATGCAATTTGAGAACTGTGATGAAGCTGTCATGGTCGGCAAGGTAAAGTCTGCCCCTGGGACTGAGATAATATTGCCGGTTTGAAGAGATCTCCTTTTATGAAAGAGTGTGTTTATTCTTCTTCCCAACTTGGGACAATAGTCTAGTAATTCGAGAAAATCGCTCAGGTTAAACACTGTGCAAGAGAAAACAATACTGAGACAGTGTTTGTTGAAGAATGGCCTGGGAAAGGGGAGCTGTCACTCAATGTGCAACAAGGCATTGATTGACACATGCATGTCTAGTGATGAGCAAACTAGACTGTAACGGAGATGAGTGGATCATTTATGTACAGAGAATAATGTGATGTTCACACTTGTAATCACACATACTGTATACTGTATAAAGATCTACGGTTTAGCCATTTCTCCATTCATTTTTAAAAGAAGAAGAATGTGGGTATTGGGTTGCTTTAGCTCCTTTACATTACCCCTGAATGTGTCCCCACTGATTCCTCCCACCCATTAACAATGTATTTTTTTACCCCTCTAATAAGGTTATTTATTCACATGACCCTCCTAGGAGCTCTCTCAATTATGGAAGACAAGTGATCCATTGTTGCAGTTGGGGACCTTTCAACCTCATTCATCATGACATCAACATTGATTGAGTCTTGAGGGACCTGTGAGGACCTGTGATTGACCCAATAAGAAAACTTTTCTCAACCAGGGTTCTGTGGGGCTCCATGGTCTGTGAGCAATGTATGCCTCTCAGTTTAGTAACCACTGACAACAATGATCATTGTAAGCATCTCTAAGGGGGGGGGGGGATTCTTCCCAATGGTCACAAGTAAGGAACATCTGACCATCACACCAATGGACAGTGAGCTGATATTATCATTTAATTAGCAGGGGTTCCCTGAGATCAGAAAGTTATTTCAAGGGTTCTATGACCCTCCTAGGAGCTCTCTCAATTATGGAAGACAAGTGATCCATTGTTGCAGTTGGGGACCTTTCAACCCCATTCATCATGACATCAACATTGATTGAGTCTTCAGGGACCTGTGAGGACCTGTGATTGACCCAATAGGAAAACTTTTCTCAACCAGGGTTCTGTGGGGCTCCATGGTCTGTGAGCAATGTATGCCTCTCAGTTTAGTAACCACTGACAACAATGATCATTGTAGGCATCTCTAAGGGGGGGGGGGGGGGATTCTTCCCAATGGTCACAAGTAAGGAACATCTGACCATCACACCAATGGACAGTGAGCTGATATTATCATTTAATTAGCAGGGGTTTCCTGAGATCAGAAAGTTATTTCAAGGGTTCTTTTATGTTAATAAAGTTAAGGAAGGCTGCAATAGGAAGTGTCCATATCGCCACTGAAAGAACATTTAGGACTGAAAGTACATTAAAGATCTTGCGTGTTGTATAACTATGGACCATGGGCATTTAGGTGAGGTTTTTTTTTTATTTAAACTGCTTTAATGTTTAGCTGACAGAGTGGAGTTATGGGGGTTGATTTACTTTACTTGAGAGTGCAAAATCTGGTGCAGCTGTGCATGGTAGCCAATCAGCTTCTAACTGGAAGCTGATTGGTTTTTATGAAGATCTGCACCAGATTTTGCACTCTCAACTCTTAGTAAATCAATCCCATGGTCCTTAGTGACGGAGAAACTTCAGGACAAGCTTTAATTTTAAAGTGAGTGCAAAATGCTAAATTTGACGCAGACGCTTCTGCCAGTATGTCCCGTCATTTGACCCTTATTTTTCCTTATTGCACATAAAGCAATACAGCTCGGTCAAGGATCAGTCACAGGCTAGGACTTTTCTTTTTTCTTTTCTTTTTCCTCATCTCTAGTTATCAAAGCCAGAATGGCAACATTGTAAGGAGGCCCTTTAAAACTAGAAGATATCATAAAACTGCATATTTCAATAGCATGCTTCAGATTTTCTGATGATAAAGGCTTTACTTCAGGAAGGGCACACAAAGCCACTATATCAATATCATGTGATGTTTTTGGACAGTCCTATCACCATTTTCTTTTTTTTTAAATGATTTGATCTTTTGTGTTTACTTCCCAAAAAACCTTAATAGTGCTGTGAAGCGTGGCCGTTTGCTCACTGGAAATGCTCTCATCCATCATGGCTGACAGCAAGGAAGGTCCTTTCCGTGACTTACCAAAATGTTTCTTCTAGAGAATCTCTTGTACAAATAAACAGTGGGATATGTATCAGATAGAATGATTTCTAGGGCACAGACAATTATCTTCCAATATTCCCTTTGACTTACAATAGATGTTACCAAGCCTGATAGATCTGATAAGTGCTTCTTATGGTAAGTAGGGTTAATGGAAGCACCCAAATGCCGCAGCTGCAAAAATTATATACTAAACTGTATACTTCTCAAAAAAAAAAAAACAATTGTATAATATGGGTTGATAATATGATATATAAATAGGGGGATATTTTCTAAAACTGAAGCCCTCAGAATCTGGTTCAGCTTTGCATGGTAGCCAATCAGCTTCTATCTTCAGCTTGTTCATTTAAGCTTAAGGCAGTAAAACCTGTAAGCTCATTAGTTTCTATGCAGAGCTGCACCAGAGTTTGCACCCTCAGGTTTTAGTAAATTACCCCATAGTGTTTCTGTGCAGATGTTGGGGAATGGCAAGTCAAAGCATGACCTTCCTTCCTTCCTTCCTTCCTTCCTTCCTTCCTTCCTTCCTTCCTTCCTTCCTTCCTTCCTTCCTTCCTTCCTTCCCTTTCCTCACACTATATTGCACGTTGCAAAGCATTATGCCCCGTACACACGGTCGGACTTTGTTCGGACATTCCGACAACAAAATCCTAGGATTTTTTCCGACGGATGTTGGCTCAAACTTGTCTTGCATACACACGGTCACACAAAGTTGTCGGAAAATCCGATCATTCTGAACGCGGTGACGTAAAACACGTACGTCGGGACTATAAACGGGGCAGTGGCCAATAGCTTTCATCTCTTTATTTATTCTGAGCATGCGTGGCACTTTGTCCGTCGGATTTGTGTACACACGATCGGAATTTCCGACAACGGATTTTGTTGTCGGAAAATTTTATCTCCTGCTCTCCAACTTTGTGTGTCGGAAAATCCGATGGAAAATGTCCGATGGAGCCCACACATGGTCGGAATTTCCGACAACATGCTCTGATCGGACATTGTCCATCGGAAAATCCGACCGTGTGTACGGGGCATTATGCCACGTACACACGATCGGATTTTCCGACGGGAAATGTTGGATGTGAGCTTGTTGGCGGAAAGTCCGACCGTGTGTACGCTCCATCGGACATTTGTTGTCGGACTTTCTGCCAACAAATGTTGGCTAGCAGGTTCTCAAATTTTCCGCCAACAAATGTGTGTTGTCTGACTTTTCGTTTTTACACAAGTTCGTCGGACAAAAGTCCAAAGTACAAACACGCATGCTCGGAAGCAGAAGCGGTCGGTCTTGTAAACTAGCGTTTGTAATGGAGAATTACCATTCATGATGCAGCAAATTATGAAATCTCCAAATGCAGCGCACAATTCTCTTCTTCTTTAATGGGATAATAATGAAGGTGCTTTGCTGGTGATACTGATGGAGTTATTGCAAACAAATTTTCAAAGGCTTTCTTTTTCTAGTGATATCAAGAATAATATTATGTTTTTTTTTTTATTTGTGCATTAAAAAATAAAAAAAATAAAAATTAGACATGCTATCTGCCAATAGAACTTAACCAAAAAGTGCATTCTATGCATCCAAAAATATAGAAAATATACCAAATCAAATTATTATTCAACCAAAAAAATAATGTCAAAGCAATAATTCCAAGGCCAATAATAAACAAGATGTTATCTCCTCCGATTCAGCAACATGTCTGGTTGACGAACGCCCGTTCAGAAACGAACTGAAAAGCACGAAATGAAAAACGCGAAAAGAAAGTGCGAATCAACACTCACCAAATTTCTACTAACACCAAATTAGAAGAAGGAGCCCAAAAGGTGGCATAAAAGAACTGAAAAACCACGTAGTACGTCTAGTACGTCACTACGTTCGTAATTGTTGGACAACATTTGTGTGACCGTGTGAATGCAAGACAAGTTTGAGCCAACACCCTTCGGACAAAATTCCACGGTTTTCTTGTCGGAAAGTCCACTCGTGTGTACGGGGTTTAAGAGTCTGATATTGCTTTGTTAGAAATTAGAGGACAATTTCGGTGAAATTATGCTCAATGCAGTTGTGGTCACTTCACTTGTAAAATCAAGTATGCCAAAATAAATTGTTCATTTTACCTCCTCAAGCCTTAAACAGCTGATTGACACGAGTTCCAAGCACGGTACTAATGCTGATTTGCAGTTGTGGGCAAGTCTAGAAAAAGTAAGTGAAAAAAATATTTTACTCTACAAGACTGAGACTACTGGGTATTCATGACAGGTACCCTTTAATGCTGACAGCATATTAAAAACTGATTAACAGAGTTATTTTCATGTAAGGGGATTAACATAATTCCAATATTTAGATATCTGAGATGAATATCAATGAGTCTTCATTATGCAGATAAATCCCCCTTGCATTGTTTTTCTTTCTCGGGTAATTATGAACAGAAAGATACTGTAGCTGAGGTGTAAGGAGAAATATGCAACCAGCTTATGTTTCTGTTTGGGTTATGAAGATGAGGTATCATCAGCACTGCTGTCAAGATCCATCAAAGTGTGATCACATTTACATTTACATGGTGTGAGTTGGATCAAAGTTCCTGAAGAAATCTCTTTGTGTTTTTTAAGGAACCTAGTGCGTTAGACTGCTGCCGTAAACATAGCCATGTGCCTATATGATGCATGCTGCACTCCCACATGATGCAGTGTTGGTTTTATTGAATCAAAAGTAGTAAAATCATACAAACATGGACAGAGGAGACAAAAACGGTTAACACGTTTCACACGAAGATCGTGCTTTGTCAAAACCACATGGAAATGTAATTATTCTTCCAATATGTATGGGGATGACTTTCAAGGAACACAGATGAGTCCACTTTCTTAATTGCATTGACTGTTTTTCGTCTCATAATGAATGTACAAGTCTGACAAAGCCTCAATAGATTAGTTAAGCTGATACAAAAGTATATATACAAAAATAGAAAAATAGAAAAAAAAAATAAACATATAACATAATACCAATCATCATCCCAAAATTCTAAATAGACTTTTAAAAAAAAAAACTTTAAAAACAAAAGCAGCACAGCAACAGATAAATGCTGAGATCTTCATCATACAGACACCACATAAATGAATATATATGTGAGTCTGAAGATGCATATCCCTTTCTTATATAAGGTTTCCACCAATAAATGTATAAATAAATCATACATAAATCTATGTTAAAACTGTAAAGGATAGATGTGTAAATATGAATCCATATCCAAGTGTTAATATCAATAGCTCCACAATATATCAAATAACTTAATAAAAAAAATATATAAATGTTTAATAAAAATGGGCTACATAACACTATGGTAACACAGAGATACACATACATAAAGGAGAGAGATATACAGACAGCACTGGGGCAACAACACATGGCTCTCATCGTAATCACTCTGAGAATTGTATAAATATATCTGCATGTGTCCACCCCCACATAAATATATGGGCATGATCATACATAGTACACATGAACACAGTAAATAACCATACCCCCCACTGTGTCCCTCAAAAGGGCATTACAGACCCAAAAATAACACCTATATAAACACAGAACAGGCAAAATATAATATATTGTATATAATCCTTCATAATTAATTATAAAAATGGTCCCACTCGAAGTTTAGACCTTTTGGAATTCTAGTCTGCAAACCGAATATTCAAAAAACTACACGTTTATATAGAATTCCAAAACCATCACCCCCCTCTTCTAGGTGTTATGATTTTCTCTATGCCCTGTATATGTATCAACGAGGTGTTTCCATGGTGGGCATCATTAAAATGTCCAGCTACATTAGTGGCCCGCTCCTTTTCAGTGTCACGAACATGATCATTTAATTGCTCTCTCAATCTTCTTGCAGTGCGACCTACATATGGGATGTTACACTCTTTACACGTTATTAAATAAACCACATGCCTGGTATTACAATTTATATATGTTACAACACTATAGGATCTGGCACTAATGGTGGAAGAAAACATCTCCCTTAATGATGCGTGTACAACACGGACATATGTTGGCTCCACATCTGTAGTTTCCAAAATAGTCAAGCCATGTCCTCCTTGAGGTACGAGAGCAAATATCACTCAGTGATAATGTTGCTCAAAGATGGGGCCCGTTGAGACACAGTTTTTACTCCCTTTGATAGAATTTTAGCATATACATCATCCTCATATAAAATGGGGATGTGTCTCTCAATGATTCTCCTAATTCTATCAAATTCCAAGCTATAAGGGGTTGAAAAAACTGGTGTTCCAAACTTGTGTCTCCTACGTTTTTTGTCTTGTAAAAGGGATTCCCTGTCTATGGGACAACTGCTCTCTGAATAGTGCCTGACCTATATCCTCATGAAGAGAATCTCTTATCCATTAATATTTTCTCCTCCTCATAGTTGGGGTACTCGCTGCATATTCTCCACAATCTAATGAACTGCCCCAAAGGTATGCCCTGTATGACATGTTTGGGGTGTCCAGAACTAGCATGAAGCAGTGTGTTACCAGAAAGGGGTCTCCAATATAGACCAGAAATGAAATGGTCATCTTTATTGGAGAGAAATGGTCATCTTTATTGGAGAGAAATGGTCATCTTTTTTGGAGAGCAGCACATCCAAAAATGGAATAGACACTGTGTCCATCTGCCCCGTGAAACACAAGTTCAAACCTTGAGGTAGCTGAGGTGTAAGGAGAGATACCCTGTTTCCCTGAAAATAAGACCTAGCGTGAGTGTCGGTGATGGCTGCAATATAAGCCCTACCCCCCAAATAAGCCCTACCCTGTTTCCCCGAAAATAAGCTCTACCCTGAAAATAAGACCTACAAGGACTTTAACTAGGGCTTATTTGGGGGGTAGGGCTTATATTGCAGCCATCACCGACAATCACGCTAGGTCTTATTTTGGGGGAAACAGGGTAGGTAACCAGCTTATGTTTCTGTTTGGGTTATGAAGATGAGGTATCAACAGCATTGCTGTCAAGTTCCATCAAAGTGTGATTACATTTACATGGTGTGAGTTGGATCAAAGTTCCTGAAGAAATCTCTTTGTGGTTTTAAGGAACCTAGTGCGTTAGACTGCTGCCATAAACTTAGCCATGTGCGTATGAGAAGCAATGCATGTGCTGACTATAAATGAGCATATCTTAATTGTAGAATGCATGCTAAAATGCCTGGGAACTCAAAAAGGTGACCAAAGTCATCAAAGCTGCCAATAGCAGCTTCCATATTTCTGACCTTTCAGGTTTGCATTAAAGCTGATCTTCTGGCTTATCCCTCCTTCCTTTCAAATATATTTCACCCCTATAGCTAATACACACATAGCTGAAAAAAAAAAACACCCAAATGTCTCAGTTACTAACCTAAATTTGTGGATACTAGCGTTGGGATGCCAGTCTGCCAACACATGGGCTGAGGTGACGTCAAACCCAGGCTATCCACTGTTTGTGAACCAGGAAAACTATTGGGCCCAAATCTTCAGTATGCCTTCTGGGGATCCTGAGAGACGTCATTGACGAAATATGGTAATAACTAAATTTGCTCAATGATGTCACTCAGGATACCTGGCTCTGTTGTTTACATTACAGCAACACCCCAGAGTTCTGTCATTTAGTGGCGGGACTACCGCTATACCCATTCTTCTAGAAGGGCGTGGATATCTGGGGTCCACTATTGCAAAGAGTGAGATAATGTCACCAGCACACCATGGATCCCCAGAATAGGTCCAAAACTTTCTTCAGCGATCACATTGTTACAGCAGAAACAGTTTTTCAGAGCGTGTGCCTGATGAAGGAGTCATGGGAAGCTCCAAAGCTTTGCTTCTGCTGTAACAATGTGATCCCTGAATAAAGTTTTGGATCCATTCTGGAGATCCATAGTGTGCTGGTGATGTTCTCTCGATCTGACGATCTACAGTTCCAGTTCGTGGTTACTGCAGCACCCGCTTACATACACAGTCATTTCTACAGGAACATGTTTGTTCGGAATAGTGCATTGCACTATTACAAAGAGGTTCCGTATTCCTATAAGACCCTCCTACAAACCCCCACATTCTTTTTGGGGAACAGTATGTGGGGAAGAGAAGCTTGTCCCTCAACACTGGGACAATGAGTTGAAGGTTTGGTGGTCCCCTTGCAAGGTACCCCCTCAATGCTGAAAGCCTTGTGGCCTGGTCTGGTTTAGGATGGGAAGGCACACTCACTGTCTTTTTATGGCCACCCAGACCACATGCTTGGAGGGCCTAGTTGGAATTGGCACTGCCCGGTTTCCATGCTCTTTTTAACCATATCATAGGCTATTAGCCTTGAAAAAAAGCCAGAATATTATAGCTAGCTTCACTTTTTATGGATTTCAGTGGGGTTTGGTACTACATTTGTGGTTTGCTCAGCTTTAATGGCCATGTGATGTACCAGATCTGGAGTCCTTAATCTTCTAATCTGCAGAGAGGGAGGGTCCTTTTCCAGTTGCCCATGTTGCTGCCCATTGAGGCGTCCACTTCCCATTGGCAGTCCTCTCTGTTCACTCAAGTATACAGGTTTAACTGAAAGAAAAGAGAGGAGGAGCTATTTTTCCGCTCCAAAGCAACACTTACTTTATAGAAAAACAGCTAAATACCCACATGAAATAAAAAAGAACAAGCTGTTTTACCTGCAAAAGGATTAGTATTTCTGTCTGTCTAATTCTGAGATTTACACAGCAAATCACACAGCACAGCCAGGTGGATGAAAGATTAAAGCGGAATTTCACTCTCTCTAGCAACATTGACTATTTTTAATCCTTATGCTGCTAGCATTAGTAAATAGGTAGGAAAGTATATCCTATTTACTTGTTTTACACTTTTTATTTTACATTTCTTCAGTTACTTCCTGGCTTTCAGGCCTAGGCAAATGATGTCATACATCCCAGGAGTTTTCAGGAGAGGAGGGGGAGTTTTCTCGTCTAAGAACACCCTCTTGCCTGCACACCTGAGCTAAGGGTAGATGGATTCTAGGAAGCAAATGTTACATGAATCATCTGCCCTTACTCAAGATGGCCATGGCCAGATAGCCTAGGGGGATGTTTTTCAAAGTGCTTTCTCAGCAAAATAAAGCATAGAGACATGGATGGAGGGGGGGAGTTTGCTTTCAATAATAAAAATGAATTACATTGTGTTTTTGGTTTGTAGTAGTCAGATGCAGTGTAGTTCAGCTTTAACCATTTAAAGGACACCCTATAGCAGTTTTACTGCTACAGAGCGGCACCGATGCGCTGGATCACACACAGTGGGAGGCGATCAGCGGGTACAGTGGACTCGATGTCCACTGGCACCCGGCAATGATCCAGCAGAGAGGCAGAACCATGGGCTGCCTATGTAAACAAGGCAAATCACCATTCTGACAGGAGGGAAGGGATGGATCTTGTGTCTCTGCAAAGCAGAAACATGGATCCATGTCTTCCCCTAGTAAAAGCACCTCCCACAGTTTTAAAAAACACTGGTTAGGCACGCAGTTAACCCTTTGATCACCCCTGATGTTAACCCTTCCCAGCCAGTGTCATTAGTACAGTGACAGTGCATATTTTTAGCACTGATCACTGTATTCCCCAAAAAGTGTCAAAAGTGTCAGGTAATGTCCGAATGTCCACCGCAATATCGCAGTCCCGCTATAAGTTGCTGATCGCTCTCATTACTATTGTAAGGTATATATATATATGCCATAGTTTGTAGATGCTATAACTTTTGCGCTATCAATATACACTTATTGGGATTTTTTTTACCAAAAATATGTAGCAAAATACATATTGGCCTAAATTTATGAAGAAATTTGATTTTTTTTAAATTATTTATTGGCTATGTTTTTTAGAAGAAAGTAAAAAAAAAAATATTTTTTTTTTTTTTCAAAATTGTCTGTCTTTTTTTGTTTATAGCGCAAAAAATAAAAAACGCAGAGGTGATCCACCAAAAGAAAGCTCTATTTTTGGGGAAAAAAGGACATATTTTAGTACAGCGTCGCGTGACCACGCAATTGTCAGTTAAGGTATTTTTTAAAATGTTTTATTTTATTTTTTATTACTTATGTATTTAAAACATTTTTTACAAACACTTTTTTTTCCTTTCTGCAAGGAATGAGAAAGATACATTGTATCCTTCATCTCAATTGACAGAGCATAAAAAAAACAAAAACACAGGGGCGGGCTTCATAGTGACTGATAACTGTGGTAGCCAATCAAAGGCTACCACAGCGATTAGGTGACTCGGAATCGGGAGATGCGGGTCCCGATCGTTAGTACGGGGCCCAGGGCTTCTAGTACAAAAGGGAGAAACACATACATGGTGTAGCACCTCTACCTAGGGTAGGTGCTAGATAGAGTTTTTTTTTGTAGAGCAGGTAAATTTAGACAGGCCTAGCTAAAAGCTAGGCCTGTTTCTTTTGATCTGTGGACTGGGAGTGGCCTAGAGTAGGCTGGTGACTCACAGCTAGCCTCATCTTTTGGTTACCTCCCTTTTGCTTATAGAGGCTTCTAGAATGAAGGTGGGGAATGAAGGTGGAGCTGTCTGGGGTGTTCTGAGGAGCCCTGACCAATCCCCAACCTGGATTGGCAGGTGACAGGCCTCCTTAAATACTTAGAGTCAGCCCAGCTGGAGAGAAGTTGTCAAGTGGAAGAACTGGGAGATGGAGAACTAGTTGTCATGGCCTTGGGGAAGGTCCCCAGTCTGGGGGGGGGTGACCTTGAGCTTAGAGCTCAGGAGTGGAAGGGACCCTTGTACAAACCACAGGGGTGTCCTGAGCAGTAGAGGACAGTGGAAGGTACTGCCAGGAAAAGTCTCCAGGAGGGATCCACCAGGTGTCGGTGAGTGGCAGGTACAGTCAGGAGAGCTGGGAAGCATGCCGGAGCGGACTGGGAGTGTGCAGTCTGAAATGGATGTGGAGCCAGTGGGAGAGACTGTGATGCCATGGGCAGTGAAGACAGGCAGCTGCAGCTGGGAGGGCTGGCAGGGCTGGCAGGGCCTGAAGAGGACTGACTGGGATCAGTAGTCCACCAAGGGCAGCTAGCACCTGAACTTTCTATTTTTTTTGCTACTCTAGAGGGGCCCGTGGTCCCTTCCTGAAAAGGGCTGTTGCTGGGGCCTGGCTGAAGTCTGAGTCAGGCCTAACCAAGTGCTAGCTGTGCCTAAAGAGTTGTGCTGGAGGAAGAGGAAGGAATAGTCTGCAGCAAGGGTTGTGCTGGAGGAAGAGAGAGATTATATTATATTGTCCCACACTTTGCAAATCTTACTGGGCATCCCATGAATTCCTTAACCCCATCCAAGTTCTAATCCCTCAATAAAACAAACAAAAAAAAAGCTGACGGACTGTTCATTGTCTTCAGAGTGTCTGGAAGTGAATGCCGGGCTGGGCAGGGTGACAAGTGGGCCACAACACTCAGCAGCCCCTACGGGGGTACTGCTACAATGGGGCTCCATGTAAAAAAGCCCAGTACAGTGAGGTTGCATGTATGTGTTACGTTGGCGTAATGGGGTTAAGGAATACAGTGCTGTTCTTTCTGCATCCCTAGCTTGCTGACTGGACAGTGAAAGAGCAGCAGAAGTCTGATGAGGTCATCCCTCTAGTCATTCTAATTACTAGATTCTAGTCTAGTCTGCTCCTATCACTTGTCAGAATATTTGCAGGCAACATAAATGATTGACTCCCTCTCTCACTTTGAGTGCTGCCGTATAGTATAGAGTAGGGATGAGCCGAACACCCCCCGGTTCGGTTCGCACCAGAACCCGCGAACGGACCGAAAGTTCGCACGAACGTTAGAACCCCATTGACGTCTATGGGACTCGAACGTTCGAAATCAAAAGTGCTCATTTTAAAGGCTAATTTGCATGGTATTGTCCGAAAAAGGGTTTGGGGACCCGGGTCCTACCCCAGGGGACATGTATCAATGCAAAAAAAACTTTTAAAAACGGCCATTTTTTCGGGAGCAGTGATTTTAATGATGCTTAAAGTAAAAAAAAAAAAGTGAAATATTCCTTTAAATATCGTACCTGGGGGGTGTCTATAGTATGCCTGTAAAGTGACGCGTGTTTCCCATGTTTAGAACAGTCCCTGCACCAAATGTCATTTTTAAAGGAAAAAATCTCATTTAAAACTGCTTGCGGGTTTAATGTCATGTCGGATCATGGCAATATGGATGAAAATCAGTGAGACAAACGGCATGGGTACCCCCCAGTCCATTACCAGGCCCTTTGGGTCCTGTATGGATATTAAGGGGAACCCCGCACCCAAATTAAAATAAGGAAAGGCCCTATATACTCTGAACAGCAGTATACAGGCGGTGCAAACAAGACAGGGACTGTAGGTTTGTTGTTAAGTAGAATCTCTTTGTAATTTTGAACGGGTACATTTTTAACGTGTTTAGCTCCAGCCAAAAAATCTTTTTTAAGCTTTTTGGAAAACATAGGGAAGGGTTATCACCCCTGTGACATTTGTTTTGCTGTCTTTTCTCCTCTTCAGAAGATTTCACCTCACTTTTTTGTCCCAATGAAAAATGTTTTTTGAAAATTTGGGTTTTTTTGTGGAACAAGGATTGGAAAGCATCAGTGGAAAGGAGAAATTGTTTTCCCATATTAACTCTTACAGGAGAGAATTTCCCTTCCTAGGGGTAGATTTCATCTCACTTCCTGTTGTCTCCTTCCGTTTGCAAGTAGGAGTCGTTTATAAGTTAGATGTTTGAAAGTAGGGTCCTGCCCTATATACTCAGCAGAAATTTGGGCCTTAGGTGTTGCTGTGGCCACAACACTGTAAGCCCTCACAGGGCCCTGCTGTGAAATATTAGATCAAGAATTGTAATTACATGCCCCTGTTGAACAGGAGCTGAAAAATTAGGCCTTAGGCACTGGTGCTGGTGCCATAACACTGCAACCCCTCACAGACACTCTAGTTGGAACGCAGGAACGAGCCCTGCTGCAAAGTATTGCATCAAAAATTGTAATTACACGCCCCTGTTAGACAGGGGCAGAAAAATTGGGCCTTAGGCACTGGTGCTGGTGCCACAACACTGCAACCCCTCACAGACACTCTAGTTGGAATGCAGGAACGAGCCCTGCTGTAAAGTATTGCATCAAAAATTGTAATTACACGCCCCTGTTAGACAGGGGCAGAAAAATTGGGCCTTAGGCACTGGTGCTGGTGCCATAACACTGCAACCCCTCACAGACACTCTAGTTGGAATGCAGGAACGAGCCCTGCTGCAAAGTATTACATCAAAAATTGTAATTATACGCCCCTGTTAAACAGGGGCTGAAAAATTGTGCCTTAGGCACTGGTGGTGGCGCCCAGAACCAAAAATGTTCTTACAAGCTATCAGCGTGATGATTGAGGAGGAAGAGGATAATTACTCAGGGATAGTCACTCAGCATCAGCATAGGCAGTCTTTGAAGGGATCTGAGATTTCAAAAAAAATTATTCGGTTACATCAGCATCAGGTGCTTGGTAGCTGGTGGTGATCCAAGACTGATTCATTTTTATGAAGGTCAGCCGATCGACCGAGTCGGTGGACAGACGCACCCTGTGATCGGTTACCACGCCTCCAGCAGCACTGAATGTGCGTTCCGAAAGAACGCTGGATGCAGGACAGGCCAGTAGCTCAATTGCATACTGTGCAAGCTCTGGCCAGTGATCCATCCTCAAGACCCAGTAACCCAGAGGATTTTCGGTGGGAAAGGTGTCCAAGTCTGATCTTGCCCCTAGGTATTCCTGCACCATGTAAAACAGACGCTGGCGATGGTTGCTGGAACCGATCATACCTTGGGGCTGCGGACCAAAAAATTGTCTGAACGCATCGGTCAGACGGCCACCTTCTCCACCGCTCCTTCTTTGACTGACCGAAGCCTCAGCAACACGTTGTCCAGAAACAGGAGTTTGTAACCTCCCAGTCTCTGGGAACGCGTTGCACAGACCTTTCTGCAAGGCCTCCCGAAGATGTTTCATCCTCTGCTCCCTCTGCGATGGCAAGATAAGGTCCGCAACCTTACCCTTGTAACGTGGATCAAGGAGGGTTGCCAGCCAGTATTGGTCCTTCTCCTTGATACCACGAATACGAGGATCCTTACGCAGGCTTTGCAGGATCAGGGAGGCCATGCAGCGTAGGTTTGCTGAGGCATTCGGTCCGGAGTCCTCTGGGTCACTAAGGACAACAACGTCCGCAGCCACCTCCTCCCAGCCACGTACAAGTCCATGTGTTCCTTGGGACTGATCCCTTAAAGACTGCTGATGCTGAGTGCCAGGCTCCACCTCCATACTGACACAATCTTCCTCCTCCTCCTCCTCCTCCTCGTCCTCTTCCTGTGTGATCGGCGGGCACGCAGGAACACTGTCTGGATAAAGGGGGCCTTGAGAGCTAAGGAAGTCCTCCTCTTCCTGCCTCTGTTCTGCCTCAAGTGCCCTGTCCATTATTCCACGCAGCGTGTGCTCCAACAGGTGGACAAGGGGGACAGTGTCACTGATGCATGCACTGTCAGTGCTCACCATCCTCGTGGCCTCCTCGAATGGTGACAGGACAGTGCATGCATCCCTGATCATGGCCCACTGGCGTGGGGAAAAAAAACCAAGCTCCCCTGACCCTGTCCTGGTGCCATAGTCGCACAGGTACTCATTGATGGCCCTCTGCTGCGTGTGCAGCCGCTGCAGCATGGCCAACGTTGAGTTCCACCTGGTGGGCATGTCACAGATTAGGCGGTTCTTGGGCAGGTTAAACTCCTTTTGGAGGTCCGTCAGCCGAGCACTGGCATTATATGACTGGCGGAAATGCACACAGACTTTCCTGGCCTGCCTCAGGACATCCTGTAAGCCCGGGTACCTGCCCAAGAACCGCTGCACCACCAAGTTAAGGACGTGAGCCAAACAGGGCACATGGGTCAGTTGTCCCTGTCGGAGGGCAGAGAGGAGGTTGGTGCCATTGTCGCAAACCACCATTCCTGCCTTAAGTTGGCGTGGCATCAACCACCTCTGAACCTGCCCCTGCAGAGCTGACAGAACCTCTGCCCCAGTGTGGCTCCTGTCCCCCAAGCACACCAGCTGAAGCACCGCATGGCATCTTTTGGCCTGCGTACTTGCGTAGCCCCTTGAACGCCTACGGAGCACCGCTGGTTCCGAGGAAGAGGCCATGGAGGAAAAAGAAGAGGAGGGGGTGGAGGAGAGAGGTGTGTCACAATCAGCATTTTGGAGGCGTGGTGGCGGAACAACCTCCAACACTACTGCACCTTGTCCTGCATCCTTCCCAGCTGCCAGCAGAGTCACCCAATGCGCCGTGAAACTAAGGTAACGTCCCTGTCCATGCCTGCTGGACCATGAGTCAGCGGTAATATGCACCTTACCGCTGACCGCCCTGTCCACATGCCGGTAGAGAGCCGGTAGAGAGCCGGAATCGCCTTCCGTGAGAAAAAGTGGCGTTTGGGTACCTGCCACTGAGGAACCGCACATTCCACAAACTCACGGAAGGGGGCAGAGTCTACCAACTGAAAAGGCAGCAGTTGAAGTGCTAGCAATTTTGCCAAGCTAGCATTCAACCGCTGGGCATGTGGATGGCTGGGAGCAAACTTCTTTCGGCGGTGCAGCAGCTGGGGCTTGGAAATTTGCCTGGTACAATCTGACGTCGGTGTACCAAAAGCAGATTGCCCACAAGTACTTGGCTGTGACACACCTAATTCTACACCTTCATTCCTCTCACTGCAGGTCTCAGAGAGGACTGAAGGTCTAGTGGGGTTGGAAATCTCAGCTGATGAGGAGCAAGGAGAGATCCTCTTTGTTCTTTGGTGTGGGTCTTTTAGATATGCTTGCCAACGAACTGCATGGCAGGTCAACATATGTCTGGTCAAGCATGTGGTACCCAAGCGGGAGATGTTTTGGCCACGCGAGATACGCTTGAGACATATGTTGCAAATAGCAGCGGTGCGATCTGATGCACTCGTCTCAAAAAAGGCCCACACCAAAGAACTTTTTGAATAACGCGCAGAGACTGCAGCGCCCTGCACATGTGGAGCTTTGGGGTGTGATGCAGTCAATGTGCTGCCCTTAGGCTGGCCCCTGGAGGGCATCCTGCCTCGTTGGTGATGTGCCGCCTCCTCCTCCTCCTCCTCCTCCTCCTCCTCTCTCCTATCAGGCACCCACGTTGAGTCAGTGACCTCATCATCCCCTCCCTCCTCATCACTGGAGCAAACCTGGCAGTATGCTGCAGCAGGGGGAGCATGACTGCCAGATTGCTGTCCTTCTTGGGCACCCCCTCTGTCCGTGCTCATGTTACTGCCTTCATCGAGCTCAGTATCATCATCAGAGCCTTCCAAACGCTGGGCATCCTCCTGGAGCATGTACCCAACAATGTGGCCAAACAGTTCGAGGGAATCCTCAGGAGGACATGGTGGAGCTAGGGAAGGAGTCACTGATGACATTGAGCTGAGGGAAGAGGCCGCTGCTTTGCCAGACAAAGCACCCTGGGCATGGGTGAGAGAGGATGAGGAGGATGAGGACGGCTTGGTCATCCACTCGACCAAGTCTTCCGCATGTTGCGGCTCAACACGGCCAGCTGCCGAAAAAAAGGCCAAGCGTGTCCCATGGCCACGTGCTGATGAGGATGCACCGTCTCCACGACCAGCACTAGACACAGAGCCTGCTTGCCCTCTCTTATTGGCTTGTGACTGTCTGCCTCTCCTTCTTGGCCTTCCAGACATACTAATGGCCTGTAGCTGCACTAAGCTGGGATAGAACACCTGTAATTTTCTTCAGGTAGCTTTATATACTGTAACCAGACAAGCCTGCCTGTCAGTAGGAAGATAACAGGAACGGATCTAGCTGAACACTGTGAGCAGGACGCACTGCACTAAATGTAAATAGCAGGAACGGATCTAGCTGAACACTGTGAGCAGGACGCACTGACTGCACTAAATGTAAATAGCAGGAACAGATCTAGCTGAACACTGTGAGCAGGACGCACTGCACTAAATGTAAATAGCAGGAACGGATCTAGCTGAACACTGTGAGCAGGACGCACTGACTGCACTAAATGTAAATAGCAGGAACGGATCTAGCTGAACACTGTGAGCAGGACGCACTGACTGCACTAAATGTAAATAGCAGGAACGGATCTAGCTGAACACTGTGAGCAGGACGCACTGCACTAAATGTAAATAGCAGGAACAGATCTAGCTGAACACTGTGAGCAGGACGCACTGCACTAAATGTAAATAGCAGGAACAGATCTAGCTGAACACTGTGAGCAGGACGCACTGCACTAAATGTAAATAGCAGGAACGGATCTAGCTGAACACTGTGAGCAGGACGCACTGACTGCACTAAATGTAAATAGCAGGAACGGATCTAGCTGAACACTGTGAGCAGGACGCACTGCACTAAATGTAAATAGCAGGAACAGATCTAGCTGAACACTGTGAGCAGGACGCACTGCACTAAATGTAAATAGCAGGAACGGATCTAGCTGAACACTGTGAGCAGGACGCACTGACTGCACTAAATGTAAATAGCAGGAACGGATCTAGCTGAACACTGTGAGCAGGACGCACTGCACTAAATGTAAATAGCAGGAACGGATCTAGCTGAACACTGTGAGCAGGACGCACTGACTGCACTAAATGTAAATAGCAGGAACGGATCTAGCTGAACACTGTGAGCAGGACGCACTGCACTAAATGTAAATAGCAGGAACGGATCTAGCTGAACACTGTGAGCAGGACGCACTGACTGCACTAAATGTAAATAGCAGGAACAGATCTAGCTGAACACTGTGAGCAGGACACACTGCACTAAATGTAAATAGCAGGAACGGATCTAGCTGAACACTGTGAGCAGGACGCACTGCACTAAATGTAAATAGCAGGAACGGATCTAGCTGAACACTGTGAGCAGGACGCACTGACTGCACTAAATGTAAATAGCAGGAACGGATCTAGCTGAACACTGTGAGCAGGACGCACTGCACTAAATGTAAATAGCAGGAACGGATCTAGCTGAACACTGTGAGCAGGACGCACTGCACTAAATGTAAATAGCAGGAACGGATCTAGCTGAACACTGTGAGCAGGACGCACTGACTGCACTAAATGTAAATAGCAGGAACGGATCTAGCTGAACACTGTGAGCAGGACGCACTGACTGCACTAAATGTAAAGAGCAGGAACAGATGTAGCTGAACACTGTGAGCAGGACGCACTGCACTAAATGTAAATAGCAGGAACGGATCTAGCTGAACACTGTGAGCAGGACGCACTGACTGCACTAAATGTAAATAGCAGGAACAGATCTAGCTGAACACTGTGAGCAGGACGCACTGCACTAAATGTAAATAGCAGGAACAGATCTAGCTGAACACTGTGAGCAGGACGCACTGCACTAAATGTAAATAGCAGGAACGGATCTAGCTGAACACTGTGAGCAGGACGCACTGACTGCACTAAATGTAAATAGCAGGAACGGATCTAGCTGAACACTGTGAGCAGGACGCACTGCACTAAATGTAAATAGCAGGAACGGATCTAGCTGAACACTGTGAGCAGGACGCACTGACTGCACTAAATGTAAATAGCAGGAACGGATCTAGCTGAACACTGTGAGCAGGACGCACTGCACCAAATGTAAATAGTCTAGATAGAAGATAACAGGAACGGATCTAGCTAAACTGAATACAGTGTATATATATATATATATATATATATATGCAACACCAGGGATGCATATATATATACACAATACACTGTAAGTGCAGCTAACTGACTGACTGTTCTGCCTAATCTATCTAACTCAAATCAAATGACACTGTCTGTCTCTCTCTCTATCTCTCAGCACACCGGAACACACTACACAGGGCCGCCGTGCAGGCGGCCTTATATAGTGTGGGGCGTGTACTAAATCCCCTGAGCCATAATTGGCCAAAGCCACCCTGGCTTTGGCCAATTACAGCTCTCTCTACTGACGGCGCTGTGATTGGCCAAGCATGCGGGTCATAGTGCATGCTTGGCCAATCATCAGCCAGCAATGCACTGCGATGCCGCAGTGAATTATGGGCCGTGACGCGCCACACGAATTTGGTGCGAACGGCCCATAACGTTCGCAATTCGACGGACGGTCGAACAGCCGATGTTCGAGTCGAACATGGGTTCGACTCGAACACGAAGCTCATCCCTAGTATAGAGTATTGCAAAAAGCTGATACCAAACCAAATTCAGGTATATACACCAGTCAGACTAAAAAAATACATTTAATGAGTTATTTATGAATGCATTCATTTGTGTATTTTTATCTGCCTAGAGTTCAGCTTTAATAAATAGAAATAAAACATATATACAAAAACACTATACGTTTCTTTTAATGTTTTTCCAAGCTAATGGTGTGTTTGCCTTTTTGCCTTCTGCTGAGTATTTATTGGTTCTCTGTCGCTTTCTTAAAAGAACATCTAATGCATTGATGTACATGTTCCATGTAGCTTCAGCCTTCAGAAGATTAATACAGCCTGAAAAGAAAATGAGATCTCTAACCTGTAAAATTACTGGAAGTATGTCGCTAGGAAGCAAGGTCGTTTAGGAATTACAGGCAAAAATATCACGTTCCATTAGATGCCCAGAAAGGGACGTGTCCTTCTCTGGTCCAAAGATATTTCCTTCACGGCGATCTATAGAAACAAATGATAAATGACAGAGCATAATACAATGTGTCTCCATGCTTCGGCAATAAATCATGAAAAGACCGAGACATCCTCAAGGATGGTGGGTCTGCGAGACCTGTCCTTCCCTAACCCCAGGTGTATGGACAAGGGTGACCTTTAACCTTGCTCCAGAAAACAGGTATGCCCAAAAGACCTGCCTTGGATGATAACATCTATTAAAGTCACAAAACTGAAAAGAGGCGAGATTACCTTAACGCAAGGTGCGCTAATTAGCACGGCGGATGGAGCCTCTTGAGATGCTCGCCAGTGACCAGTGATCAGTAGAAAGCTTCGGTGAAAAAGGTCACTAGCACACTCTTTGACATCCGACTCTTGTGACTGCAAATACTACTACGCTGACGTTCTAAATTCTCTAGCCGAAGGCTAATTATGTCTAGAAGTAAAAGAGACCTTTGGGTGGAGATCTGAGCTTCCCATAAGAGAAATCTCAGTGGGGTTTGGCTCAGAAGAAAACAGACAAGCATACGTGTAACCTATAGAAAAATGATTATGGAATGCATGATCCTCTAACTATTGGATACATAAACATATGTAGGTCTCTCCGAAGGAACTGACCTGCTTTTCTGATGCTCCCAAAATCAAGCCTGATTTAATCGTTTGATCAAATCAGGCAATGTCATACGAAGAGCAATAATTGGTGCATAAGGGGAAAATAGGCAATGGATAATGATTAATTCCATAACCATGGCTTTCCTCTAGTCATAGTAAAATTGTATGTGTAACCATGTCATACTGTCATCTCCCAACTGGGGTTGCAGCAGTGCCATAGATAGATAGACAGATAGATAGATAGATAGATAGATAGATAGATAGATAGATAGATAGATAGATAGATAGATAGACAGACAGACAGACAGACAGACAGACAGACAGACAGACAGATAGACAGATAGATAGATAGATAGATAGATAGATAGATAGATAGATAGATAGATAGATAGATAGATAGATAGATAGATAGATAGATAGATAGATAGATAGATAGACAGTATTTGTATATACTGTATACAGTACCTTGAAAACGTTTTCATACCCCCTGGAATTTTCCACATTTTGTCATGTTACAACCAAAAACGTAACTGTATTTTATGTGATAGACCAACACAAAGTGGCACAGGCACATAATTGTGAAGTGGAAGGCGAGTGATAAATGGTTTTCAATTTTTCTTACAAATAAATATGTGAAAAGTGTGGGGGGCATTTGTATGGCGCCCCCCCTGAGTCACTGCAATTACAGCCGCAAGTCTTTTTGGGGATGTCTCTACCAGCTTTGCACATCTAGAGAGTGACCTTTTTGCCCATTCTTCTTTTCAAAATATCTCAAGCTCTGTCAGATTGGATGGAGAGCGTCTGTGAACAGCAATTTTCAAGTCTTGCCACAGATTCTCAATTGGATTTAGGTCTGGACTTTGACTGGACCATTCTAACACATGAATATGCTTTGATCTAAACCATTCCATTGTAACTCTGGCTGTATGTTTAGGGTCATTGTCCTGCTGCAAGGTGAACCTCCGCCCCAGTCTCAAGTCTTTTGCAGACTCTAATGCTGCGTACACACGGGCGGATTTTCGATCGAACTGGTCCGACGGACCGAATCCGGCGGACAATCCAAGCGTGTGTGGGCTCCATCAAACCTGCAGCGGACTTTTTCGGTCAAAAATCTGACGGACTTTAGAAATAGAACATGTTTCAAATCTTTCCGACGGACTCGAGTCCGGTCGAAAAATCCGCTCGTCTGTATGCTAGTCCGACGGACGAAAACCCACGCTAGGGCAGCTATTGGCTACTGGCTATCAACTACCTTATTTTAGTCCTGTCGTACGTCATCATGTACGAATCCGTCGGACTTTGGTGTGATCGTGTGTAGGCAAGTCCGTTCATTCAAAAGTCCGTCAGAAGTTCGTCGAAAGTCCGTCGGACCAGTCCGGTTGAAAAGTCCGCCCTGTATTTGGCTCCATCCATCTTCCCATCAACTCTGACCAACTTCCCTGTCCCTGCTGAAAAAAATCATCCCCACAACATGATGCTTCCACCACCATGTTTCACAGTGGGGGTGTGTTCAGGGTGATGTGCAGTGTTAGTTTTCCGTCACACATAATGTTTTGCTTTTAGGCAAAAAAGTTCAGTTTTGGTCTCATCTGACCAGAGCACCTTCTTCCACATGTTTGCTGTGTCCCCCACATGGCTTCTCACAAACTGCAAACAGGACTTCTTATGACTTTCTTTCAACAATGTCTTTCTTCTAGCCACTCTTCCATAAAGGTCAGATTTGTGGAGAGCACGACTAATAGTTGTCCTGTGGACAGATTATCCATGATTCACGGAAGAGAACATGATAAACAACACAAAGCTCTGTATACTGACAGGTGATCTCTCTGTTTTTGTATTCACTGCTTTAAAAACAAAACAAAAAAAACCACTGACAGTACACTAACTGTCAGTGTCAGTTAGTGTACCCCCCAGCCAGCGTCTGTTAGTGTCAGATTGCTCGCCACACTATCACAGTCCCACTATAAGTTGCTGATCACCGCCATTACTAATATAAAAATTCCAGTATATATACCGTAGTTTTTAAACACTATGGGGTTAAATTTACTAAAGACAAATAGACTGTGCACTTTGCAAAGAGCAGGTGCACACTGAGAGAGCAGTTGCTCCAGAGCTTAGCAAATGAGCAGAAGCTCTGCTGACTTCCATCATCCAATCATGAGCAAGCAAAAAAATGCAGTTTTTTTTTTTTTTTTTTTAATTTTCCTTGCACGTGATTAGGTATTCTATTTACTAAGCTCTGGAGCAACTGCACTTTGCAAAGTGCACAGTCTATTTGCCTTTAGTAAAGCAAACCCTATAACTTTCACGCAAACCAAATACTATACACTTGTTGGGATTTTTTTTTTACCAGAGACATGTAGCAGAATACATTTTGGCCAAAATTCATAAAGAAATGAGATTTTTTTTTTTACATTTTTTTTATTGGATATGTTTTGTAGCAGTAGGGAAAAAATATTGGGGATTATTTTTTCAAAATGTTGGGTCTTTTTTCGTTTATAGTGCAAAAAATAAAAAAGGGTGATCAAATACAACCAAAAAAGCTCTATTTGTGTGAAACAAATGATATAAATTTAATTTGCGTACAGTGTGCAATTGTCAGTTAAATTATCACAGTATTGAATAACAAAACTGTGCTGACTATCTCTGAATAGCAAAACATGGTCATGAAGGGGGTAAAACCTTTTGGAGGGCAAGTGGATATACACAAACACACACATTTAATTATCTATTTAAGAGCAGATGGTTTATGTAGTCTCTTTATTAGACATGTGTGATTGGTTTCATTACGAATCAAAATCCGAAAACAAGTTTTGTTATTCAGAGATTCGGATGTATCCGAATCTCTGAATCACAATAGTAACAACTCTCAAAAAATCCAAAATAAATTGCAACAAAAACAACAAATTCATTTGTATTCATCCGTTTTATTCGGATGGCGGACCATTTGGCTGGCCAAAGACCAGAGCACTTTTTGGGATTCGGCACTGCGTTGCTTTAACTGACAATTGCGTCGTCGTGCGACGTGACTCCCAAACAAAATTGACATCTTTTTTTTCCCACATAGATAGAGCTTTCTTTTGGTGGTATTTGATCGCCTCTGCGGTTTTTATTTTTTGCGCTATAAACAAAAAAAGAGCGTCAATTTTGAAAAAAACACAATATTTTTTACTTTTTGCTATAATAAATATCCCCAAAAAATATATAAAAAAAACATTTTTTTCCCTCAGTTTAGGCCAATACGTATTCTTTGACATATTTTTGGTAAAAAAAAATGCAATAACCGTTTATTGATTGGTTTGCGCAAAAGTTCTAGTGTTTACAAAATAGGGGATAGTTTTATGGCATTTTTATTAATTTTTTTTTTCTTTTTTAAATGGCGGCGATCAGCGATTTTTATCATGACTGCGACATTATGGTGGACACATCGGACATTTTTGACACATTTTTGGGACCATTGTCATTTATACAGCAATCAGTGCTATAAAAATGCACTGATTCCTGTGTAAATGACACTGGCAGTGAAGGGGTTAACCACTAGGTGGCAGTGTAGGGGTTAAGTGTGTCCTAGGGGCGTGTTTCTAACTGTCAGGGGGATGGGCTGTGTGTGTGACGTCACTGATCTCTGCTCCGATGACAGGGAGCAGAGATCAGTGACACTGTCACTAGGCAGAACGGGGACCCGCGACCCGACTCACTGAGCTGGCCGCCTCTTAAAGGGCAACGTGCAGGTACGTGGTTTTGCCTGTACGAGCCTTTCTGCCGCCGTATATCTGCGTGAGGCGGTTGGCAAGTGGTTAAACTTCCCTCCTAAACTTGGGGTGCGTGTTATACGCCGATAAATACGGTATCTATTTACAAGGAGGTGGGTTATGTAGTCTCCTTATTAGACATGTGTGATTGGTATCCTTACGAATCAAAATTCGAACACAATTTTTGTTATTCAGAGATTCGGATGTATCTGAATCTCTGAATTGCAATAGTAACAAATCTCAACTAATCCAAAATAGATTGCAACAAATACAACAAAGTCATTTGTATTCATTTGCTTCATTCGGATGGCATGATGTTATTAATTTGGGTCTTTTGTTAATGTTTGAAGCTTTCAAAGTAATGTAACAAAATAAAGAATGATCCAAATTGATTCAGGTCCATTTGTTTTTATTCCAGTGAGCAAAGCATGAATATTCCAATAATCAGCCGATTCTATTTGCATTTACATTTTTCATTATTATAAAATATGCACTACTTTTGAAATGGAAACATATTGCAATTAATACAGTAAGGTATACAAGTACGAGGGGAGGCCAATCAGTTCTTACCCTCACCATGATCTAGATGTGCAAGGGATCTGATATTTTGAAGGTTTATAGGTGGATATCTTAGTAATATGCATGCCAATTTTTGCTTTTGTAGGCCGTGGTGAATTATCGTTAGAGCCGAGAGAATTGGAGAAGGTGTCATGCGGAACAAAGTTGAATACCGAACCGTGATTAGGTTTCTCCATCTTCAAGGGAAATCTGCCCAAATAATCCATGAAGAGATGGCAGCTGTGTATGGAGAGGATTGTCCATCATATTAGGCTTAAAAAAGGAAAGAAAGAAAATGGGACTTTACATGAGTCAAGTTAATGTATTTACTACTGCATAGAATATTAAATCTATCTGCATTGGTTTAGCATCTCAATCCCGTAGGGTAATCCATGATTGTAATAAATTAATGTATCAATATCAATCATAGTCAAAAATATTATATTGTAATCAAAAAAGATTTACTTAGCAAATATATAATATAACATATTTAATACAAGTAATCGATGGACATAACTTATATAATCAATACAGAATGAATAAATATAATTCATATAAAATACAGAGCATATAAATTAGATTCACATAATACATATACAAATAGTAGGCACCAATATTAAAAAATGCATCTTTGGGCGAGCTTGTCTCGGCACTCGTATTTGAACACTCGACGCGTTTCATGGCGTTACAGCCAATCATCAGGAGTAAAATGCATGGTAATTGCTGAAAAGTCAGATAAATACCCATTAATATATAATGCCCTCTAGAGAGGGAAAGTGTCAAATGACAGACTAATTCTAAATTACTTACACATTAAGCACATTAAGCCCACAGGCTATACCCAGCTTCTGTGATATAATTGGGTACATTTTATTGTTTAAACGTATTGTTTCCAAAACCCCCAGTTCTTATTTACTATTCGTTCTGTAGTCAATTGTCAGCCTGTAAACATTCCAATTATCTTTATTATCGCCAATAGAGACCTTTCAGCTCTCTTGGTGCTACTTCCCTATTCATTCGACCACCACCCAGCCTATGGGCGGTGGGGACGGAGTCTATCAATTGTCTCACATCCGGGGTTGCGATGCGCGTAGTTCTTTCTCCCCGCTCATCCTGTTCTGTGATGGGGCGGGGTTGGACCTCTACGTATCGGCGTCAATGCTAACCCGCCCCGCATACGGCGTCAGTAGACTCCGGAGTGTGGGGTTTGTGGGTCTACTCCATCCTACGTTACGGCGAAGGCGAGTGTGCCCAATTACATCACAGAAGCTGGGTATAGCCTGCGGGCTTAATGTGTAAGTAATTTAGAATTAGTCTGTCGTTTGATACTTTCCCTCTCTAGCCAAATCCGGACCGCCGCACGCCGATATACGTCCTGTCTTTGAAGAGGAATATCATTGTTATGGCAGCAGCTAGCTGCCATAACCCCAGTATACTCTTCTTCAGTGGGCGGTCCAGTTTACAATAATAGTGGTCTCTGCAGCGGATTTGCCACAAGATCACTTTTATCGGTGGCGGGAAAGGGTCCCGCCGCTCTCTGGTGCCCTCCGCCGCTTACTGGAGCCGTCGGCAGTGGCGGAGGCGATTGGATGCTCCTCCTTCCTGGGTATGGAGACAAGTGAGGGGAGGATGGCCCCCACCTGTCTCCATACCATTGCAGGGCGGAAGCGACGTCAAAACATCACTTTCACCCATACAGTAGCTCTTAAAGGGTCTTTTTTTTTTCAAATGACACAATTTTTTTATTTTTTTTTATTGCATTTTAGTGTAAATATGAGATCTGAGGTCTTTTTGACCTCAGATTGCCTCGATCAGTAGAGCAAGAGCAATAATTCTAGCCCTAGACCTCCTTTGTAACTCAAAACATGCAACCTGTAGAATTTTTTACACGTCGCCTATGGAGATTTTTTAAGGGTAAAAGTTTGTCGCCATTCCACGAGCAGGCGCAATTTTGAAGCGTGACATGTCGGGTATCAATTTACTTGCCGTAACATTATCTTTCACAATATAAAAAAATGGGCTAACTTTACTGTTGTCTTATTTTTTAATTCAAAAAATTTTATTTTTTCCAAAAAAAGTGCACTTGTAAGACTGCTGTGCAAATGCGGTGTGACAGAAAGTATTGCAACGACCGCCATTTTATTCTCTAGGGTGTTAGAAAAAAAATGTATAATTTTTAGGGGTTCTAAGTGATTTTCAAGCAAATAAAAAATGCTTTTAACTTGTAAACAACAAATCTCAGAAAGAGGCTCGGTCCTTAAGTGGCTAGAGGGCATTATATATTAATGTGTATTTATCTGACGTTTTAGCAATTACCATGCATTTTACTCCTGATGATTGGCTATAACACCATGAAACGCATTGAGTGTTCAAATATGAGTGCCGAGACATGCTCGCCCAAAGATGCATTTTTAATATTGGTGCCTACTATTTGTATATGTACTATGTGAATCTAATTTATATGCCCTGTATTTTATATGAATTATATTTATTCATTCTGTATTGATCATATCATTTATGTCCATCAATACCTTGTATTAAATATGTTATATAATATATTTGCCAAGTAAATCTTTTTTGATTACAATATAATATATTTTGAATATAATTGATATTGATACATTAATTTATTACAATCATGTATTACGCTATGGGATTGAGATGCTAAACCAATGCAGATAGATTTAATATTCTACGCAGTAGTATACACATTGACATGCCTCATGTAAAGTCCCATTTTCTTTCTTTCCTTTTTTATGTAATTTGTAGGGATGGAGGCATGTCACTGTTTTAACATAGGTGTGACAGGCCAATTTTATCTTTATTCATCATATGAGAGTGTCAAAGGATGGAAGAAAGAACTCAAGTGTGGCACAGAACCAAGTGTGGTGGCAAATGTTGAGCAGCTAGTGCTTGAGGATAGACATGAGGTGACTATTCATTTCTTAGCTAGGGAGGTGAACAGAAGTAGAGGGTCAGTTTCCAATATATTACATAACATCTTACATATGAGCAAAGTGGCTCTATGTTGGGTTCAAAAAACAGCATCGAGTGAAATGTGCACAAAGCATTTTGGACCTTTACCAGCTGTCATGTTTGTTCACGATTGTGGCTATAAATCGCTGCCCCATTCACCTTAATCACCTGGCCTGGCACCCTCGGACTTCATCCCGTTTCCAAATATGAAGAAACATTTACGGGGAAGACGTTTCCACGATGATGAGGCAGTCATTACTGAAGTTGATAGCTGGTTTTCCTCCAAATCTGCATACTTCTACGCAGATGGTATTAAAGGTCTGTTCCACAGATGTGAGAAGTGTGTAACCATAAGAGGTGGATATGGAGAGAAGGAAGAGTCAGTGGACTAAATTTCAGATCCCTAGCACATCTGGATTTTAGTGAGGGTAAGAACTTATTGCATCCCCTCGTAAAATATGATTATTCCTACTTATTGTCTTTGGGTTGAAAGGAGGTGGATCCATCAGAATATCCAAATCATAACATAACAAATGAATCCAAAATTTATTTAGTTTCATTTGATATTTTCGGATGCATGTGACTTCAGTCAATATTGTCCAATCATTCCATTTCTCTAGCAGGGATTACTCAAGTGCTTAAGTAATCTCCCAAAATAATGAAACACATTAAAATGAAGATAGTGAAAACTGAGTTTAAAAAATCTGATTTAACTGAACCACCAGAGGAAAAAACATGTATATGGCAATGCACTGGACTATATTAAATTGTCACTTTATTGATTTATCAAAAATAATTAGAATATACAAATCCATATATTAAAATTGGTACCATACACAACCAATTTTAACAATTTTACCAATGGTACAGATTTTCATATTGGTTTCAGTAAACATCCCAGGTATGATAAATTTTGAAACATGGGACTGCACCAAGTCCGAAGTCACAATCAGGACAATGGAACCTGGTTTTCTTTCGGATTTTCTTTCCGCTGTCATCTGGCTTCGAGCAACAAACCACGCACATCCTTGTAGGTTTTGACTTTTTCTCGGTTGGTGGGATGTAGTCCATGAAGTGATGACTAACAGCACGACGTCCAGCTCTATTCAAAGCCATAGATGGTGTTTGGTGGTTCACAAAGATCCGTTCGGCAACTTTTTCAAATAAAGTCAGAATGAATCACAGGCTTGTCGCTTTTTTTTTGAGCAGTATGTAAGCATTCCACAAGCATTGCTCAAGAAGATACCTGAAGAACTCCTTTTAGTACTTCTTTTGCTGTTTCCTCATTACTGGGTAGAATGTCATTGCTTGGTTGGCTCTGTCAACATCTTCCATGGTGTTATTGTAGTCTATCACTACTTGTGGGTTCATGATTTCTTTCCCACCTTTCGTGCATACCATAACAGTTGATGTATTATGAACTGTACTCATTAGGCACGTATCTTTCTTGTCCCACCATCGCAGTGCCATAACTTTGCCTTTCTGCCAGGCAACCATTTCTCCAGTCTTCAGCTTCTTATTGCATGTCACGCCGGTTAGCCCTAACGGCTCCAACGGCTCCATAGGCATCTGTTTTGTTTTGCAGAATAAACTCATAAAGTTCAGGTGTAAAAGTTGTCGGTTGTTACGCAATAGCCCTGATTTAGCAATGGCTCAATCAGTGAAAGAACGGAAGATGTTGCCATTCCCTAGTTGCTGTATTTTGGATTGAATTTAGTTCCTTTCCCAGTGTATAGAACAGAAATCCAAATGTCACCAGTTGACGATTCGCATAGCATGAAGGATTTTATGCCAAATCGTGCTCTCTTTGACGCCATGTATTGTATCCAGCTGAGCCTTCCCTTGTAGGCCACTAGACTTTCATCTATGCTGATATCTCTTTCTGGCACATAGCTCAGTTGGAAATTCTTTAGGATCATTTGAGATACTTCCCAAATTTTTGGTGCAGGATGAGTAGTTTCATCAAATTCTTTGTTGTTTTCGAAGTGTAATGCCCCGTACACACGGTCGGATTTTCCGATGGAAAAATGTGTGATAGGACCTTGTCAGAAATTCCGACCGTGTGTGGGCTCCATCACACATTTTCCATCGGATTTTTCGACACACAAAGTTTGAGAGCAGGCTATAAAATTTTCCGACAACAAAATCCGTTGTCGGAAATTCTGATCATGTGTACACAAATCCAACGGACAAAGTGCCACGCATGCTCAGAATAAATAAAGAGATGAAAGCTATTGGCCACTGCCCCGTTTATAGTCCAGACGTACGTGTTTTACGTCACCGCGTTTAGAACGATCGGATTTTCCGACAACTTTGTGTGACCGTGTGTATGCAAGACAAGTTTGAGCCAACATCCGTCGGAAAAAATCCTAGGATTTTGTTGTCAGAATGTCCGAACAAAGTCCGACCGTGTGTACGGGGCATAAGTATTTCATGATCAGGGAAAATCCGTACTCTGACATGACCGTGCCAAATAATGGAGTGGCAAGTAATTTGTTAGTTGTCCACTTCTTTCCCACCACTCCCTAAAGTATTATTAGGCCCAGAAATTTCCAAATGTCATCATTGTTCACTGCTTCCCACTTTCTACTTCTTGGAAACTTCCGATGCATAGCTAATTGTTGCTCTTGGTACTGGTTTGTACAATTTTTTCAATAACCTCATTAGTAAGAAATAGTTGCAAGACCCTTTCCTGACACTATGAGTCAATGCATGCTCCACTTGGGTTACTTCCTTGAATTAAGCATACTGTATGTTGACTAAAGGTCATTAAAACTTTAGCCAGATTGTCAGGATCATGCCAGCCCTCTGACTCATGCACATGGCCCATTTGTGAGCATATGTGTGTGCATGCTAGCATGCGTACAATCTGTACATGTTCACCACAGGCATTGTCGCCAAGTTGGCTATTTAAACCCCAGTTCTTCATAGGCTCAAGGCTGAATGGCTCAGTCTGTATTCCAATGATTCCTGATATCTGACCTTCATTGCTGACAAGGCTGCCACCTGACCTGCTCTTTTGATTTCCCCTGTCTGTTTATGTTAGTTGTTCATTTCCGTTATCAACTTCAGCCTAGACTTCTGGCCAAGATTCTATTTATTGACTTGGTAATTCACTACCTGCATGTTGCCAACCTTTGTTTGTTCCTGAAATGTATTCTCCCTAAGATATATTCTCCCTTAGCCACCAGCCTTGTTCACATGTTACAGACCCTGGCTATTGGCCTGATTCATACTTAAACTTGGTGTGTCCTTGCAACATTACCAGATGTAATCCTGTACTTTTGATACCAGATCCCCAGGTTCCAGCCACCAGTTCTGGCACCCAGGCACTTGTGTCCTTCCCTTGCAGACCTATCTTTACTTCCAAGGACACTCAGATGGGAATTATGCAAGAATCCAACCTCATCAACTTAGGTTCCTCATACAGGTATGCATCACAAATAATTTTCTTGATGTGCGTTCTTTGATGTATGGCTTAGCAGCTGGAACAAATGGAAAGGTACCCTAAGTCTAGTGAAACAAACTGTTATGGGAACCTTGTGCAGTTTTTACAGATATTTGGTTTTTAGTTTCGCTGGTGTGGCTGGTTTTTATTTCCAGGAAGTAGAAGAAAGGTGTAAGGCACTGGAACTCCTAAAGCAGTAGGTATTTACATTTAGGTCTTAAGCAGTGTAGAGGAAATGAGCTTTAGGCAGCTCCTTCAGGGGTGGTGGCCTGAAGGTTGGCTCCTTGCTCGAGTAGGAACTGGGTGTGCAAGAAGGTAAGTGTCAAAAGCAGAATGTATAAAGCCCAGATACAGAGATACACCAAAAATATAGCCACTAGCACACCAAATATATATCAGTTGGTAAATAAATAAACAACCGCGCTGTGCTCTTTTAAACAGCGATAAATATGCAATAAATAAGAAAAGTCCCAAATAGTATACAGTCCACCATCAAAAGTAAAAATTAAATATCATTGTGATGTGAATCTTCAAATACCAAATTGACATGTGTTTGCACTCCAAGCAATGACACCACAGTAATCCTCCACCAAAGTATCAAATGGGTACGCTTACCAAATTTAATTATTTAATTGACCCATTATTAAGAGAAGTCAATAAGCTCTCATATCACTGAGATCCTCCATGGCCTCGTGTGGCATTCCGCAAAGGACATAAAAGTATATCCGCCTCAAATCTAAATTAAGCATGTAAAGAAGGGCAAGGATGTAGGTGCAAAACCATCTCCAAAAGAGTTTATTAAAATATGTCAATATACTCACAAGGATAACTCACAGAAAAGCTCAACAATCCAACAAGTCAGTCCTACTATTTGAGACTTAATATGCTGTAATTATTTATTGTGTATTTATCACTGTCTAAAGGAGCGCAACATGATTGTTTATTTTAAATTTATTTCAGGCTCTTTTATTGTTACAAAAATCCAATGCATTTTGGGGATTCAAAGGGCTCCCATTCATCAGGGCTTGCTACTGTTAAACAAAATAATCAGTATATCAGTAATATTACATTTTAAAGTAAAATCAGCAGTCTATAAAACATCTTACATAAAGAAGCAAGGCAGTGTGTAATTCAGTCAGCCTTTCTGCATGGTCGGTCAATGGGTTCCTGTGGCCACACAGGGGGTCTGGAGACTAAGCAGGGAGCACATAACTCACCAAATCCTCTACCACAGTGGTTCTCAACTCCTGTCCTCAGGACCCACTAACAGGTCAGATTTTAAGTATTACCTTGGGGAGATGCAGACTAGAATCCTGCAATCACTGAGCAGCAAATGGTGTCACCTGTCATGTATTTTAGTTATCTTGCAAACCTGGCCTGGTAGTGGGTCCTGAGGACAGGAATTGAGAACCACTGCTCTACCAGGATAGAGCCAGACACCTCAACACCAGTAATTTGGGCTCAGATCTCCGACTGCTGAACTCCAGATGCAATATAACAGTCCTCTGCTCAGAGAATAAAGAATTTACTCCAGTGATGGGCATAAGGAAACTCATGGATGCAGGGTCTTACTGGCAGGGAGCTAGGAGTTTTGAGGCGGCAGCTTAGATCAACTCTAACTTGTAGTTCTGTATTGGTTGCATGCTGCTATCTGGATGCTGGAAACAATATTTGGAACTTTGACTGACGATTGTTACATGTACCCCCTCTAGTCTAGTCCCTTATGCCCTATTGTTTGCTGAAACACCCTCAATAAATACATGTTGGGTTCTGTGTGTTTGACCTCAGTTTGCTTTCTCTCTGTGCTCCTAGTGAAGCATGCAGTATACTGTTATAAATTGGATGGAGCCCAATGTTTAGTTGGCATGATCCCTCTCAATGTTGATCCAACTGGGAGACCCAAATGGGTCTGCAGTGAACATCTTTTCTCTCACTTGTGGTTCCAGAGACACAACAGTGGGTTTCCCCAAAATATCCTCCCTCTTAGACAATCATCACAATAACTCAGTAGACGTTATCCCCTCTACTCCTTTTCCAGTGACAACTCCAAAAATGTTGGATTTCAATACACCTTCTGCCCCAGTTACGTATATGATTTTGTTTCTTTACTCTCCCTAAATCCCCACAAAACATATTTGGGCTCATATATGTATTTTTTAACATTTGCTGATTTGATTTAACTCCCTCCAGTTATCTGATCCAGATCTGCGATTCTGAACAGGCAGCTAAGTGTCACACCATCTCTGCTCTTCTGATAAAAATAAGTCACCTAAAAAAATCCCAACTTTAAAATAACTGGGGCAAAATTCTCCATTATAGCAGAGAACCTATACCAATGGTAGTATTGACAATAATTAAAACCTGCCTTTCTGACTGACAAGGCTGCTTGTTATAAATTTGGAAATCTCCCTTTCCCAGGCTTAAATCTGCAAACATTAATTTTCTCACATGAAGATACCACAGTTCCACCCACACAACAATTATCCCCAGGGTGCTTGCCGAGTGGAACTCCAACCTGTCAGCTGGCTGTCCGGTGCAGTTAGGCAGTTATGTGATTTGCAGAAAGGCTGAAGGGGAACAGTTGACAGCAGATGTCAAAAGGTAAAAAAATCTCTCGGCCCTATTCTGGCAATTAGACGCACTTAACCTGTCTCTCACTGATCCATTCTCTGCCTTCCTCTCTGCTGATTTGCTGATTCTGTCTGTCCTATGAAGCGGATGAATTTCAATCAGTAATTGTGGCTACAAGCCTTACCCTCCAGCTATTTTTATAGACTCTATCAGAATCTGGATGGAGAAGGTCCTGCAAAGTGAGAAGGTCCTGCAAAGGGGCTTCCCAAATAGAGGTTTCCAACAAGTTTATAGATGAAGAGGGGGAGATTTA
Organism: Lithobates septentrionalis; assembly: GCA_037952835.1. Classification (NCBI taxonomy): domain Eukaryota; kingdom Metazoa; phylum Chordata; class Amphibia; order Anura; family Ranidae; genus Lithobates; species Lithobates septentrionalis. Next base: position 780,188 of record JBBDGP010001620.1, read on the forward strand.
AAGTGATATTAAACCCTTGTTTTTAAGCACTTTCAGTAGCTGATATAATTATTAAGAATTAAACATAACAAAGCAGTGCTTGCACTTAACGAATTTCAGAATACAAATAATAAATCTCCAATGAAAATCTTGATAAACAAATCTTGTGTGCAGCGTCCTTATTCACCCACATGGTTTTATAAAATAAATAATAGTGCTCCTTTCCATTGTGCCCTCTCCGAATGCTCTGCACTCACTGGACCAATTTAATACCCTTGTGTTAACAGAAAAGTCCAAATGAGATTGTTGATGCGACTATACACCAATTGGCTAAGGATGGAAGTAAGCCTGGATCATCATATAGCCAGAAAATATACCAAGTGGTATCCTTTCCAAAACCACTTCAGTTGGTCTCACTTTGCCTCTAATCAGTCCTCTCAGAGCCTCTAAACCAGTGGCGTACCTACAGGGGTCGCGGGGGTCACAATTACCACCCGGTCCCATGCTGCAGGGGGTTCGGGCGGCCCCCCTGTACAACTGGATAAGAGGAGCAGTGGGGCGGCTGCATATAGAGGAACCAATCTCTCCATTTTCCTTCTGCAGCCGATAAATGCCTGCAGGAGGGAGAAGAGGAGAAGCGGCATTCAGCGGCTGCAGGAGGAAAATTGAGAGATGCAGATGACCCCATTGCTCTTCCTATGCAGCTTCTTTCTGCTGCCCCCTGTGCTCTTTCCTGGCCCACCTTCCTTGTCCCCGGAGGTCTGCTGGGTTCCTTCCTCCAGGATTGAGAGTGGGGAAGAGTCTGTACCCATCACTGACTCTGTCCATTCATAACTGAAACATAGTAAACCGTGTTTACTGTGCTTCAGTTTGTGAGTGAGCAGGAAGCCCTGTACAGAGCTATTAGTGTCCATTTATTCTGTTCAGCTGAGGCTGCAGAGAAGGAGACTGTGGGCTGTGTCCTCAATCTTCTTTCTCTGTCTCAAAGATGAAACATCAGAGGTCTGTTTAAGCCCCTGATATCTCACCAAAGCACTCCCACCCCCCAACAGGGCTCCTAAAGAAAATTGTAAAAAATAATAAAAAAATAATATTGTAAAAAAAAAAATTAAAAAAAAAAAATGGTAAAAAAATAATAAAAAATAAAATAACAAAAATAAAAAAAACTACTGATACCAGTGGCAGAACTACCAGGGTCACAAAGGTCACACTTGCGACTGAGCCCTGGTATTCTGCCACCAGGCTCGGATAGTAGGGCCCCGGCCAATGGTAAGTAGGGCCCTACATGGATTTTTGCATGGGGGCCCCTGAAGGTTATAGTTATGCCACTGCTCTAAACGGCAGCAATAATAAAAAGAAAAAGAGAAGCCTCCCATTGTGTAAAACTGTTTATTTAATTCAAAAGTGGTTAAAAATTGCACTTACAGCTTTAAAACAAGGTAAACATTCACTGTGTATAAACAGGATTTCCCGCTGGTATCCAGCATGCATTCCAACCAAAATCAGAAATGACGTACCAGATGTCCCACCCTAAGCGTTTCGTCATTAGTATGCAATATCTTCAATAGCAGCTTCTTATGTGTACACCATCTTCTTGTTTAGTTCCCCCAAACCTGAAGAAGCAATTGACCTTTGAAGTGTAGGCACAGCCCCGCTGCAGGGGATAGTTTTTTGGTTGCTTGGATTTGGGCTTTAAAGTGACTGTCTTCCAGACCCTTCTAAGTCCATTGAGTTCTACCAACAAAAAATAAAATAAATAAACTGAAATCCTGCATATACAGAACCCTATACCCTATAGTTGATCCAGAGGAAGACACAACAACCCTTATATAGTATGGGCCAACACGGGAAGAAAAATACTTCCAGATTCCCTAAGGCATATGTAATAAGTTTTATAGTGTACAGTAGTGATGTATCAGCTGAGGGTACACTACCTGACATACCCGAAGAAGGCTGTCTCCTCTTTCTTCTCATGTCTGATTTTGTTTTTTGAGTCTCTGAGAGAAGGATTAAGAGGGAGAAAAAGAGATAAAGGAACTGTTCAGTGACAATGACTTGTGAGGGGGAAAGAAAAAGAGAGGGCAAACGAGATAGAGATAGGTAGAGAGACTGCCCTTTAACTTGGACATTGTCTTATGAGATAGAGAGTATGTCCTGTGTATATGTGAAAGGGATAGAGAGACTCTCCTGTTACCTGCCATACTGAGTTGCATGGGGAGGCACGCCTCTCTTCTACAAGCCCCTCCCTGGAGGTTCTGAAAGTGGTATCTCAAGTCACATGACTCCTAAGTGCACTGGTAGAAAAAAAAACAAGAATTACCCAGTGCAGTTCTGCAATAGAAATTAGATGACTACTAAAGCATATGTACTGTAAACCTTTATCACATCTATCAGTGTTCTAGCAAGGCCCACAATAAACAATCAATCCATGTTTGGCAAACAGGCCAATAATTACCTTTTATTTACCGCATATACTCGAGTATAAGCCGAACCGAATATAAGCCGAGGCACCTAATTTTACCACAAAAAAACGGGGAAAACTTATTGACTCGAGTAAAAGCATAGGGTGGAAAATGCAGCAGCTACTGGTAAACAATGCCCATCTGCAGTCTCACCGTGCCCATCTGCAGCCTCATTGTGCCCATTTGCAGCCTCACTGTGCCCATCTGCAGCCTCACTGTGCCCATTCGCAGCCTCACTGTACCCATCTGCAGTCTCACTGTGCCCATTTGCAGCCTCACTGTGTCCATCTGCAGCCTCACTGTGCCCATTTGCAGCCTCACTGTGCCCATCTGCAGCCTTACTGTGCCCATTTGCAGCCTCACTGTGCCCATCTGCAGCTTCACTGTGCCCATTTGCAGCCTCAATGTGCCCACCTGAAGCCTCACTGTGCCCATTTGCAGCCTCACTGTGCCCATCTGCAGCCTCACTGTGCCCATCTGCAGCCTCACTGTGCCCACCTGTACCTTTGATTACAAACAGCGGGTGTCTCCCGCAGTGTCATGCAACTGCAGTCTTAGTTCGGCAGCCGTCCACTGTAACAAAGCCCTGCCTCCTCCCCATCCATGATAGACGGGACACTGATTCATTTCCCCAGTGTTCAGTGTTCCGTCTATCGAGGAGGAGGCGGGGCTTTGTTACAGTGGACGGTCACCGAACAGTTAAGACTGCATGACACAGCGGGAGACCTCACTCGAGTATAAGCCAAGGGGGGCTTTTTCAGCATAAAAAACGTGCTGAAAAAGTCGGCGTATATATGGTAATTAATTTTCAGTGGTCCAGTGACCGTTATCTAGCTCTAAATACTTGTGTATTCCTTACAGCTATAGACCAGGAATTCCTGGGTGCAATAGTGAAATGATGGATGGCGCTGTCAACTTACAAAGTCCATATGTAGAGATGTCACCGGCACACCAACAGCAGAAGTCATAAGCAAACCATTTATTTACCACCATAAAACAGAGTGACATTTTGGTGCCACTGAGGATTTTTTTCCTCAGGCAGCTAGTGATGAATTTTATGGTGGTTAATAAATGGTTTGCTTATAACTTCTGCTAACGGTGTACAAGTGACATCTCTACATGCGCTTTTTAGCTCTTGCACACTTCAGAGCTGGGCAGGGGGGCAGTACTAGGCCATAGTGTGACCCATGTGCCACCAGACTGCTTAACACTATGATGACAGTAAACCTTTGTGGATAATCTTCTGGGAATCAAGTGTTCTGCATTGCTCTCTGACCATTCCAATTTGGAAATTCCAATTAAGCATTGCAAGGCTGGCAGCTACAGGCATTAACCATGAGGCAATGCAAGACTGACAGTTAACAATCATGACTACCAGAGGCATGATGGGACTTGTAGCTGTGCAACAGCTGGAGGGCTGCAGTGTGCCCACCCCTGTTCTGTGACATGTTTCATTGGTACCCCCCCAGAGCTGTGACCAAGCCATCAACAACAGCTCACCCTCAACTGACAGTTAGGAGCAGGGGCAGACTGACAACTCATGGGGCCCCCGGGCAATAGGAGATTATGGGGCCCCTGAGCAATAGGAGAAGATTATGGGGCCTCCGTGCAATAGGAGATTATGGGGCCCCCAGGCAATACACACATACAGTATACACACACAGACACACAATATACACACACAGTATACACACACACACACACATTTAGTATACACACACAGTATACACACACAGAATACACATACACACACTGAAAAGGTAGTGGAGAGGCGGGGCAGCTATAATCTTGGGATTTTTCAAAAAAACACAGATTTTTACATACTGTCCCTGGTTTTATTGAGGCTGGCAACCCTGATGGGGCCCCTTAGTGGCATGGGGCCCTCGGGCAGTGCCCGAGAGCCCGAATGGTCAGTCCGCCCCTGGTTGGGAGCAGGTAGGACAGGCTTCCAAAGACATCAGCACTGTGCAACCAATGACAGTGCTGCATGAGCAGGAGTCCCTCCTACTGGCCTCGGGCATCACTGCCCACCTAAAGGGCCAGGCAGCTCCAAGCATCTGCAACAGCTTAAAGAGAGTCACTCTAAATCATCCGGAGTTCCCTTTTTTTCTTTCTCTCACTGTTACTTTGTTTCAAATCCTATGTTTTCTTCAGTTTCATGCTGTTTCCCCATACAGTATATGACTCAATATAGTTTTTTTTATAGCTACATGACACATTACGACATAATATATTATTTTTTTTTATGATATTACATTTTAATACAAGCCCTTACCCCCAATGGAGATGCTGCTTCCATAAAGGTGAGATAAAAAAGAGAACCACTTATGAAAAACATTTTTTTTTTACCATTAGAACATCTGGTATCAACATCTGTTTCTCATATCATTTAACCTACACGTCTATGATTTTTTTTTTTTTTTTCTCTGTGTTGTAGCCAATTCTCTGTGTTGTAGATAAGGGATACTATAATGATTCCAGAGACTGTCCCCTATATCTGTGAATAATTACACGGATAACAAGCAGTGAGCAATGCAGAGATGTGTTAAGAAATGATTCAAGTATTGGAATGTTTCGTTATATAAAAAAAAAAAAAAAAAACGTGGGTGGATATTTCTTTAACGCGGCCGGGGGAATCTGAAGGAAGAGTGTGTCACTGTCTAAATGTGTGGGTGCATGAAGCTTCAACGTGCTAAATACGAGAGTCTACAAAACGGTCAATAGGTTTATTTTAAGAGCGTTTTTGTATGTAAACGGTTATGTCGGAGCCATTATTTTAGCAGAACTAGGGGGTTTCAGTTTCAAAAAGCTCTTTTGGTATTGCATTTATCCAGACTTTGGGAGCTAAAGTGTAGCCAAAGCCAAAGCAATTTTTTTTTTTTTTTTGGATTGAGGTGTTAGAATACCTTTTAGATTTTGATTGCTTAAAACAATAATAAAGAAAACACGCCGGCAGGTATATAAGCAAAAAAGAAAAAAAAAAAAAAAAGCTGCCGGCAAGAACAAATAGTCAGACAAACTATATAACAGTGCTAATTGTGCAAATTACCACGCTAAAATGTGATAATAAGCAGGGTAACTTATAAAAGTGAGACATAACACATACAATATAAAATATAAAACAAAAACATGTGGCATATGTAAGTGAAAAACAGTCCAAATTAGGTCATCCAAAACACAGCAGTGACATTTTTCAGGAAGGTTTTGTAAAATCCACTTTGGCAATCACCACGTGAACCTTCACCAACCACAGGCAATGGACTCTTACCAAAACATGTGGACTCCACTACAGAGTCAAATCAGTAGCATATACACTATATTGTCAAAAGTGTTGGGACGCCTGCCTTTACACGCACATGGACTTTAATAGCATCCCAGTCTGGGTCCAAAGGGTTCAATATTGAGTTGGCCCACCCTTTGCAGCTATAACAGCTTCAACTCTTCTGGGAAGGCTGTCCACAAGGTTTAGGAGTGTGTCTATGGGAATGTTTGACCATTCTTCCAGAAGTGCATTTGTGAGGTCAGGCACTGATGTTGGACGAGAAGGCCTGGCACGCAGTCTCCACTCTAATTCATCCCAAAGGTGTTCTATTGGGTTTAGATCAAGTTCCTCCACCCCAATCTCGTTCATCCATGTCTTTATGGACTTTGCTCTGTGCACTGGTCAAAATCATTTGGTGGAGGGAGGGGGGATTATGGTCTGGGGTTGTTTTTCAGGGGTTGGTCTTGGCCCCTTAGTTAAGGGGAGGGAACTCTTAAGGTGTCAGCATACCAAGACATTTTGGACAATTTCATGCTCCCAACTTTGTGGGAACAGTTTGGGGATGGCCCGTTCCAGTTCTAACATGACTGCGCACCAGTGCCCAAAGCAGGGTCCATAAAGACATGGATGAGCGAGTTCAGGGTGGAGGAACTTGACTGGCCTGCACAAAGTCCTGACCTCAACCCGATAGAACATCTTTGGGATGAATTAGAGCGGAGACTGCGAGCCAGGTCTTCTCTACCTCACAGATGCGCTTCTGGAAGAATGGTAAAACATTCCCATAGACACGCTCCTAAACCTTGTGGACAGCCTTCCCAGAAGAGTTGAAAGTGTTATTGCCGCAAAGGGTGGGCCAACTCAATATTGAAACATACGGACTAAGACTGGGATGCAATTAAAGTTCATGTGTGTGTAAAGGCAGGTGTCCCAATACTTTTTACAATATAGTGTATATGACAATCCCATCAAGCAGAAATCCGGCTCATATTGTTGGACTGGGGCTCAACAGTGTATCTCATATTTCCAATCAATGGTAACATCAATGACAACCATAAATGCACGAAATTCCACATAAGATGAAAATAGAAGAATGCAGTGTAAAACTGCTTAAAAAGTTTTATTGCATTTAAAGTATGAATACCACTCACATAAAAAAAATCGATATGTGCTTTGTATGCATAACATTCCCAGGATGCATGATAAATGTTTCCAAACAATGCTTCACAAAATTTACCAGTCCAAGTAGGTGTGATGACGTTACGTGCGTTTGCTCCATCCAATGCGTTTCGTCATATGTGGCATCATCATGTGAATAAAGATTAGTATTGCTGTCTATGGTCCTGTTAGATATATTTGTACTCTCTATTTGTCCTAGTGAACATTGTCAGTGGGACCAGAAGTAGAGAAAATCAAAGAGTCTACAATAAAAATAAAAAAAAAGAACATCTACAAAACAATCAGTAGGTTTATTTTAAATGCATTTCTGTTGAAATAGTTATTTTAGAGACATTATTATTGCAGAACTAAGAGTTTCAGTTTAAAATAAACTCTATTTCTGTTGCGTTTTTCCAGCTTTTAAGAGCTAAAGTGTATTCAAAGCCAAACTTTATTTATTTATTTTCTTTTGATTGGAGTGAGCTTTCAGAATGCCTGCCAGTTTATGTCTAAACACAAAAACAAACAGGGAGCTGGATTCAGCTTTTCTAAGGGTCACCGAAATCGCTACTGGGGCACTCAGAGTAGAGAAGCCGCACACATACAATCCAAAGAGAACACGAGATAAATAGCCGAGTCCTCGTTATTTTATTGATAAAATTGATTCATAGCAGCATAGAGTCAATGCATTTTAGGGGCCAAACACTCTCTACCCTCATCGAGGCTACAAAACAAGTACAAAGGTCATAAATCTAAAGGTAAAGGGTATTACAAGTAAAAAAGAATGAATATAAAAGTCAAAGGGTAGGTGCCAGATTTGTGTGACCCTTGTCATTGTAAAGGACAATAACAAAATGCTGAGTTGTCACAGAACAGGTAAAATCAACCAATGGGGGCATTTGTTTGGTTGACAGCTGTCTAACAGAGGATTTGCCTCCCCTTGGAAAAATTTATTCTGACAGGTCTTATTGTACATGTGTGACAGTCTCTATCACCCCTCTAAAAAGCAAGTCACGGTGGATGACTTTTCAGAGGGTGGTGGTCTGGTGGAGCAGCGGCTTCCAAGCATTCAGGAGACAATACTGCTGCCTCCTGAATGCCAATTTTTCTTTCTAAGGGTCCTTTCACACGGGTTTGTCCATATGACAAATTTTGCTTGCTCAGCGGGGGGGATTGATTCGCTGATCCCTGCAGAGAAGGCGGATGACAAGTCCATCTCTGCACACTGTGCAGAGACCGACCTGTCAGAGCCCCGCTCTCCTCTTTGGGAGTTCAGATCCGATCCCACCCGATCCGATCCTCCAGATGGATGGAAAATAGGGTCACCATACGCCTTGATTTGGCAAGCAGGATCTAATTGGATAACGGCGGGTGTCAGCGGATATGTCACCGCTGCCATTCCGCAACTCCATAAGGCTGGTTGGAGTGTCTGATCAGGTCCACCGGAAAAACTGACAGGCGGACCTGATCGGAAACCCCGTGTGAAAGGGACCCAAAGCAGTCCAATACTGCATCACAATTATGACCCAAGAGGTTGCCTCATGGTTGGAGTGAAGTCCCATCAATAGGTGAGTTTGACAGGAGGTGCCGCCTGTCAAAGCCATTGTAAAGCAGTGGCGGCTGGTGGCTTTTTTTTGGGGGGGGGCGGCAAACAACCACAAATCTCCCCCCAGCGGCAAACCCACTCGCTGTTTGATGGTCGGTCTTGCACTTACCCCATCCGTGGCAGCGGGTGGAAGGAAGCAGGCAACGTGGTGCAGCGGTTCTGTGTCCTCTTCACCATGGCGGCTTCCAGCTCCTCCCCTCCTCCTCATAGGTGTCCAATAGATTTGCCTGTCCTTTCAGCCAACCGGGTGACCGGTGTCAAAAGCTGCTTCTTGATTGGCCGGGAAGAGAATCAGTGTTACAACACCGAATATTCATTCGCTGTTGTAACACACCTTGGTGGTATCAGAGTGCACTCTCTGCGACCCGAGCCCATCTTTCAGGGCCTTTTAGAGCCTCTGGCTCTAATCGTGCTTCAAAAAAACAGCCCCTACCCACATTGGAATCCACGCGCCGGTGTCCTGAAAGGGGCTTGAAGCACGGATTGGGGGGGGGCGCCGCCTGTCTGCCCTTAACAAACAGGCCATCCCTGCTATAAAGCCTGGAATTTTTTTACAATAACAAATATGTTATACTTATAATGGTATTGATCAAAGCATCCGGGAACCTCCCCTTCTGGGGTCTTCAGCTGGTGCACTTGGCTCCTCCTCTTCTGTGCCTGCCCCCTAAGCAAACTGCTTGCAGACGTGTAGGCACATCCCTGAACTGGGCTGTGTGTTCACTCATAGACACACACAGAACAAAGAAAAACATTTTGAGGTGGGATTTTATGGTTAATGACCAGGAAATTATAAATTGGATACTCTTCCCAAAGTTATATATATAAAATAATTGATAATGCTTTATTAAACATTTATCATTTATCATTTTTGATACAATAAAATCATTACAGATACAGTACTGACCAAACACATCCTAACCAAGATGCTAGTCTACGCGTTTCACGGATGTCCTGCTTTTTTAGAGCCGCGGATATGTTAAGACATAAACATGACAGAAAAAAGTCAAACCATCTATAAGAAGGACAAAAGTATACAAATACAGATCTATGGACGAAGTAATCAATATAATTATCAAACAACAAAATAAAAATCAATAAATACATAAAAAACTAAGCATCATAAGAAAATATGCATAACTGTCAGCCAGAAAAACAAAAAACACACCGTTTATAACTTATATCTATATAGACACAAACATATACTTCCTAAAGCACATACACTGCATGGGTGAACCATCAATGTCATCCCGGGCTGTGGGGAAGCATCAGGTGACCAGGATGGGGAGGACAAAGCACCTCTTTAAATGGTTTGTACAAAAGAAATTTATATCTACTGTAAGTATAGGATCAAACAAAGGGGACTGCCAGAATGTAATAGATACTCCCCATCATTCATTTTATTAGTTCACTTAAAAAATTGAATAAGGCCCCAAAAGGACATACAGCATATAATAATCTGGTAATAAATCTTCTCCAACAATCAATGGCAGAGATCCTTTGCAATGTCCTCTCAACATTATGAATTACAGCAATATTAGGATAGCAATAGGGTATCGGTAGAAGTATCCTACGCCTTATCACTCCATAGGGAATCTCACCAGATGCTGATCTATTGGGGAATAGTATCGCTCAACACCTCATATCCCAGGCTTCCAATATGCAGGTCATAAAGTGAAAAAGCAAAGCCTCTCACTCCCTAAATAACACCCAAGCTTCTCAAGGGCCGCACACAAAAATACCAGAAAAGGAGGGCCCTTGCCACCATAAAATAGTGTACAAATGGTTTCTCCAAAAGTAGTGGAGGAGGTCCCCTCCCCGCTGGAATAGGCTGGTGAGATTGTAGAAAAGCATAGTTCCAGGCATCTCCCACATGTAGTAGATTCCGGTACTCAAAACGCAACCAGAACTGACTCAATATCCAGACTGGACTCAAACCGCAACCAGAACTGACTCAACATCCAGACTGGACTCAAACCGCAACCAGAACTGACTCAACATCCAGACTGGACTCAAACCGCAACCAGAACTGACTCAACATCCAGATTGGACTCAAACCGCAACCAGAACTGACTCAATATCCAGACTGGACTCAAACCGCAACCAGAACTGACTCAACATCCAGACTGGACTCAAACCGCAACCAGAACTGACTCAACATCCAGACTGGACTCAAACCGCAACCAGAACTGACTCAACATCCAGACTGGACTCAAACCACAACCAGAACTGACTCAACATCCAGATTGGACTCAAACCGCAACCAGAACTGACTCAATATCCAGACTGGACTCAAACCACAACCAGAACTGACTCAACATCCAGACTGGACTCAAACCGCAACCAGAACTGACTCAACATCCAGACTGGACTCAAACCACAACCAGAACTGACTCAACATCCAGATTGGACTCAAACCGCAACCAGAACTGACTCAATATCCAGACTGGAAGTTGCATAAAACATAGCACCCATCCGCCATATGCATTCCAACTTGGAGTGCAAAGAAGGCGTCAGCCTCGGGAACCATTATGAAAGCAATATGCAACCCGGGCTCACCGCACCAGCGTGAACACAAACGGAGAAAGCACAGAACAACATCCAACACAAGCAATATAAATACACCACAACCAAAGGACCAAGCCAAGAACGAACAGAAAGCCAGAAATAAAAATTAAAACAAAAACAAACAAAACAAACTAACAAGTAAAACAAACTAACAAATGAACAAACAAAACAAATGAACAAAAAAACAAACACATGTGGCTTGACAAGCCCCACCCCGCTTCCTCCTCACAGGATTTGATTGACAGAAGCAGGTATGAACAGCTCCCTCTGCTGTCTCTTTGCCTGTGAGAAGAGGAAGAGAGGAGAGTGCTGTGACAGATGGGCACAGTGCTGGATTGAGATAGGACTCAGGTAAGTATATAGTGGATTGAGGGGGCAATACTGCTACGGGGACACAATTTACCTTAATGCAAGGAATGCTTTAGGGTAAAAAAATAAAATTCTAGCCTTTAAGAAAACTTTAAACTCGATCTGCGACCTGACCCCTCTAGATGCCATGGTAGGTTTTAGGTGGGTGGTTGGGGGTGGTAAAAATATGAATTAGCCTCCTGTTTATGCTGCCCCTTTGCTGCCCATGCAAGCTAATTCTTTGGTATGATTAAACCTATGGTCCACAGTTCCAGCCCTGCCCAACTTTCTTGCTCGTGGGCACAGGAGACAGGATCATGGGATTAGCACTGAATTTCTTTTATGTTTACAATCACTTTTTAAATGTGAGTGTTTTTATTGTGTTTTTAAAAGAAGATTTTACAGTGTGCTTTACGATTTCTTAATAAATCTTCTAGTGAACTGAGTGCTCCACTCTGCAAATACACCAAGCTGCAAGGATAAACTATTTGAACTGCTAATATTGATGCACCAAGGATACATTGTATACCTTGTACCATCTACTATTTCCTGGCTGCATTGGTTTTAGAAACATGCTTTCATTGCTGTGGTTAGATTTATTTTTTGATTTATTTATTAAAGATATTTATATAGAACTGTCAATTTACTATCATAGAGCCTACAATTTAAGTTCCCTATCTCTCCTGCACTCATATACTAGGGCCAATTTAGACATGAGCCATTTAACCTACCAGCATGTCTTTGGAGTGTGAGAGGAAACCAAGCCCGGGCAAAATATGTGTATTTGGATATATTCTGTAGAATCTTTTGTCAGTAGGGAGCTCCTGTTTAGGTCCAAACATTTAGCAGCCAAACATTATATATACAAACAAAATATAATTACTGCGCCATCAAAAGGAATAAGTGAAACCAAGCTGCAACTTCTTATGAGATACACACAATAACATACACTTTTCCAATAAATAGATTGTGCTAATTTCTAAAATATGTGATTGAATGAGTGAAGTAACAACAAATAAATAAAGTCCATACAATGTGGTAACATCAATGTGAAATGACGAACAATGCAACCAAGGAATGTGATATTAAAGAGAGAGATGACTTCCACCACTAAACACACTGCCGCTTACTGACTTCCTATGATCTCCTATTGCAGGAGATCACAAGCGCTTTTGGCTTAATACCTAGCCCGGGCCTTTGTTAAACAGAGCAACATTCACAGCCTCAGCGTCTTCATAGGTTTCCACCACTCAAAGGAACATAATGCCACACGATCCCCATGAAGAAATAAAAGGCTTCCATAGTGTAAAATCTTACGTGTATTGCACTTACACTTAAGTAGATAAACGTGTCAGCACGTCGCTCCTTCCTACGCGGGGCACTAGACGACCTCAGTTGTGACTGGGAGGAGCGTAGGGAGAGCCGGCCGACTGGTTGAGGGGAACTGTGGGCTAGGGAAACCCAGATACCACTCCTTTATGAGAATGAGTAAGGGGTACATAGATAGAGGTAGAATCCTACTATGCTTTTATTGATGTCTCCCCAGTGGAGTTACAAAGAGTGGTAAAACCCTTGTATGGTGGACCATGATTGGCTGTGTGTTGACGTCAACTCGCTAGAGCCCCCACCCAGCTTCTTCTGGGATAGGACAGTGACCCACTGCTGTAGATAGAAATCTTTGAAATATTGTGCCCATCTCCTACCCATAGGCCCTCCAACAACATCCCCGGTCATAGTCCTTTATAATCACGAAGAACGAAATGTCTACAAAAGAAGTGCATTTTCCACAATTTATTGATACTCTTTAAAGATGGCAGTAACATGTAACATCACGTTGCAATACTGACAAAACTCTTTGGCACACATTGCCATACACATAATTATTAAGTCAATTTCCCCTTACTTCTCCTTGGGAGCACCACATGGTTGGGGCCAACCTCAATGTATAATAGAGTCACAGCATTTTGCTTCTCAAGTCGAGAATAACAAGGTGCTTTCTGTAGTATACCAGTTTCTCTCTCTCTGTCCCACTTCATAGCTCTACCCAGCCGGGCATGCTCCCAGATGATAGTCTCACATTCATGGGTGCTAGTACTGTACTCATGTCAAAGAACATCCTGGCCTAAACGGCCTTTTGCATCCCACTCACAGTCCACATAAGACTGTAAGGCTTCATGTGAACACTGCATGGCCGTCAGTCAAAACATTCCTATCCTGAACGCGATTCTTCCGCATTAAGGAGAGGGGGGTTAAGGGAGGTTGAAGTCCTCCAAGTGCAGAAGCTCCTAAACTCTGGTAAAAGCCTATGTGTACATTGACACATAGGCTTTCATGGAGTTGAGTTTAGGAACTTTGGCAAAAAAATGTCAAAAAATGTCAAGTTTAGGAGCTGCTAGTGTACATGAAGCCTAACAAGAGTCAGAGTGAGTACAGCTGGTTCTTCTGGATGTTAAACTACCTTACTGGTGCTTTAGCCCCGTTGAGGGACCTTGGTAGTAGCTGATTATATCCGCGTGGCTCTGGGGTGTTTGGATCCCATGCCCCAACTCATTAGGCTCCCCCCCGTCCTGGCATTTATATAGGTACTAACTTCACCCATTACAGCACTGTAGGAAGGCTTTGTCTAAAAGGGGACCTAACACCCACTACACTACAGCCATCATTTATGGTTAACTCAAAGCTGTGAAGGCTTTGAAAATGTTGCCTACGGATAATTTTGAATACTGTCGTTTTTCTGCCATTTCATAGGTGCATGCAGTATTTAGGTTTGACATAGTAATAGTCTGTAACTTTTTCCTCAACATAATCGAATGTTTTCTTTTTTTACCCCCAAAAAATAATGGGGATAATATTGTATTTTTGTGCATTAAAATTAGTGTGAGTGTGTTTTTACTGAAAATAGGGATTTGGAAAACAGTTTCACTAACATTGAGTAAACAAAAATGCAAGTGACATCATTTTATTCTATAGGCTTTTAATAAATATTAAAATTTTGGGGGTTAAAAATAATCATCAAGGCCAAAAATGGGCATTTAAAGTGATTGTAAAACCTAAACATGTTTTTACCTTAATGCATTCCTTGTATTAAGGTAAAAAATGTTTAGATGTCAACATCGTCCCTCACCCCTCCATTTACTTACCTGAGCCCTCAATCGATCCAGCAATGTGCACATCTGCAGCTCTTCTCTCCCCTCACTTCCGGGTCTCACTGGCTCTGCTGGGGCACCGGGAGCCATTGGCTCCCAGTGCTGTCAATCAAAGCCAGTGACGAGGGAGTAGGGCCGAGTCCCGCTGTCTGTGTCAATGGACGCAGTAACAGGGCTCAGGTGCGAGCACGCACCAGTGCCCCCATGGAAAGCGGCTTCCCATGGGGGCACTGGACAGAGGGGAGGGGCCAGGAACGCCGGCGAGGGACCCGAATGGAGGAGGTTCACGGGCCATTCTGTGCAATTCCATTGCACAGAGGACGTAAGTATAGACATGTTTGTTATTTTAAAAAAATTAAAAAATGCCTTTACAATCACTTTAAATGTGTATGAAAAATAAAAAAATGCCTCTGGCAGTGAAAAGGTTAAAGAATGTCAATGGTATATATGTTTTTTTCCTCTTTCCTACATTCCTGGGTTTGAGGAACGCCCTTTGGGGACCTAGACCTTGAAATCTCAGAGCAGCAGAAGGTTGCTTATTCTCTCATTATCTTATTTCTATTTCTATTGAATTTCTATTTATGTAAACTGACAAGGTTGAAACAAGAAATTATTGTTTTAAGTACACAGGGTTTATAATAATTTTGTACAAGATGTTAGTGGCCTCCAGGCAAAGCTAGAAGACATGACGTCATGTGATGTCGGTAGTAATGATGAGCCAAACACACCTTTGGTTCGGTTCAGCCAATAGTAATAAGTTTGGGTGCTGAATCAGAACCCCATTGAAGTCAATGGGAGCTGCATTTGTAAAAACAGCGAAGGCCATTTTCTAGGCTAATAGGCAAGTGATCAGGGTCTGGTATAAATGTTTAGACATGTGTAGTTCGTTTCGTTCCGAATAAATGTTCAGACTAGTTTTTCATTATTCGGAGATTCAAATATATCCCAATACCCGAATTACAGTATAAACAAATTTTACCGAATGCTCCGAATAAGGAAACGAAATTCGTCCGAATTTCCTAAATTCAAATTGAAATTCGAATTGAATTTTACATCGAACTTCAGCTGAATTCGAACTGTAAACATGTTTCGGAAATCAAAGACTTTGTGTGATATTAGAGTACCATTTTGAAATAATGTTATTTTAGTTAAGCTAAAGGTGATTAAGGCCTCATGTACGGACGTTTAGGAGCATTTGGGCGTTTTTTTCGACTGCCCCTGAACTCTCCTCTCTGTTATCTTATCAGTACATGTACACAGGGTCGTTTATAGTCGTTTCTAGGCAGTTGAGTTTAGAGGCATTTTTTGGAACGCAAAAGAATGCGTTCAGAAGCTGAGTTTACAGGGCATTTCAAGCACCAAACGCGGCTAAACGCGTTCAGGCGCTGCTAAAGGCGCCTAAACGCGGTAACTCGCGTTTAGCCACGTTTCATTTACAGGCGTTTTTCATTTGAAAAAAAATAAATAAAAAAAAAATTTGGTTCCTATCTGCCAAGGTAAATTGTTCAGGAGAGGTTGTAAAAACGCCCCGTGTACATGAAGCCTTAAAAAGTCATTGTAATCATTTGATGAACATTTTTCTTTTTGTTTGTTCACTTCAAATCTAAAGATTTCGATTCGGCCAATTCAAAATTTATGGATTCGAATGTTTTGAATCGAAAAAAACGGTAACTTTGAAGAAAATTTAAAAAAGGACATAAAACTAAATCTGAATACGAACTCTGAATATAAAATCCCGAATACAAATTGAACGAATCTAACTAAATGAAATAACTAGATTTAGATTACCCAATCTAAACGAAACAAAAGACATTTTTTCGTTATGCACATGTCTATAAATGTTAATGGGGGCCCCACAAAAAATAAATAACCCTCTAATTCAGATGTGTTTTAACTGCCAACAAAATAACAATTTCTAGCAGCTTCATTCTATTTGAGAATGATCAAGGATTCCTTTCATCTATAATAGACCCTTATTCTAGATCCTTATCCTAGATCCTTATCCTAGACCCTTATCCTAGATCCTTATCCTAGATCCTTATCCTAGACCCTTATCATAGACCCCTATTCTAGATCCTTATCCTAGACCCTTATCATAGACCCTTATTCTAGATCCTTATCCTAGACCCTTATCCTAACCCCTTATCCTAGATCCTTATCCTAGACCCTTATCCTAGACCCTTATCCTAGACCCTTATCCTAGATCCTTATCCTAGATCCTTATCCTAGACCCTTATCCTAGATCCTTATCCTAGACCCTTATCCTAGATCCTTATCCTAGATCCTTATCCTAGACCCTTATGCTAGAGCCTTATCCTAGACCCTTATCCTAGATCCTTATCCTAGACCCTTATTCTATATCCTTATCCTAGACCCTTATCCTAGACCCTTATCCTAGACCCTTATTCTAGACCTTTATCCTAGATCCTTATCCTAGACCCTTATCCTAGACCCTTATCCTAGATCCTTATTGTAGATCCTTATCCTAGACCTTTATCCTAGATCCTTATCCTAGACCCTTATCCTAGATCCTTATCCTAGACCCTTATCCTAGATCCTTATCCTAGACCCTTATCCTAGATCCTTATCCTAGACCTATATCCTAGATCCTTATCCTAGACCTTTATCCTATCTCCTTATCCTAGATCCTTATCCTATATCCTTATCCTAGACCCTTATCCTAGATCCTTATCCTAGACCCTTATCCTAGACCCTTATCCTAGACCCTTATCCTAGACCCTTATCCTAGATTCTTATCCTAGATCCTTATCCTAGACCCTTATCCCAGACCCTTATCCTAGACCCTTATCCTAGATTCTTATCCTAGATCCTTATCCTAGACCCTTACCCTAGATCCTTATCCTTGTTCCTTATGCTAGATAAAGGTCTGGTATAGATGTTAATGGGGGTCCCCCTCACACCAAATAAATGGCATGAGGTTACCCCTAAATCATACCAAATCATACTAAATCATACCAGGCCCTTAGGATATAGATTTAAGGGGGAATCCCACACAAAACAAACGAAGAAAATAAAGTGTGAGGTCTGCTCCAAAAATCCATACCACCCACTTATCTGAGCATGCAACCTGGCAAACCATGGGTAGAAGAGGGGCGAGTGTGCGCCCACTCCTGAACCATACCAGGTCTAGACATGTGTGGTTTGTTTTGTTACGAAATAATATTCGGACAAATTTTTCGGCATTCGGAGATACGAATATAAATCCGAATCTCCGAATAACAGTATAAACAAAGTTAAAGGAATGTTCCGAATAACGAACCAAAATTGGTCTGAATTTCGGAAACTCTAATTGAAATTCGAATCGAATTTTACATTGAAGTCCATTCGAATTCGAACTGTAAACATATTTCTGAAATCAAAGACTGTGTGTGTTATTAGAGTACCATTTCGAAATAATGCTGTTTTTGTTAAGCCAATGGTGATTTAACCACTTCAGCCCCCGGACCATTTGGCTGCCCAAAGACCAGAGCACTTTTTGCGATTCGGCACTGCGCCGCTTTAACTGACAATTGCGCAGTCGTGCGATGTGGCTCCCAAACAAGATGACAGCCTTTTTTTCCCACAAATAGAGCTTTCCTTTGGTGGTATTTGATCGCCTCTGCGTTTTTTTATTTTTTGCGCTATAAACAAAAAAATAGCGACAATTTTGAAAAAAACGCAATATTTTTTTTACTTTTTGCTATAATAAGTATCCCCAAAAAATATATTAAAAAAAAATTTTTTCCCCCTCAGTTTAGGCCGATACGTATTCTTCTACATATTTTTGGCAAAAAAACCCCGCAATAAGTGATTATTGATTGGTTTGCGCAAAAGTTATAGCGTCTACAAAATAGGGGATAGATTTATGGCATTTTTATTAATATTTTTTTTTACTAGTAATGGCGGCGATTAGCGATTTTTATCATGACTGCGACATTATGGCGGACAGATCAGACACTTTTGGCACAATTTTGGGACCATTCACATTTATACAGCGATCGGTGCAATTAAAAATGCATTGATTACTGTGTAAATGTGACGGGAAGGGAAGGGGTTATCCACTAGGGGGGCAGTGAAGGGGTTAAGTGTGTCCTAGGGAGTGATTCTAACTGTGAGGGGGAGGGGCTATGTGTGACACGACACTGATCACCGCTCCCGATGACAGGGAGCTTTGATCAGTGTCAGTGTTACTAGGCAGAACGGGGAAATGCTTGTTTACATCAGTATTTCCTCGTTCTTCCTCTTTGTGAGATGATCGCGGGTATCCCTGCGGACATCGAGCCCGCGGGACCCCCACGGAGGTCGCGGCGCGCGGGAGTGCGCGCACGCCATCGCAAAATGCATCCTAAAGGGCAACGTACAGGTACATTCATCTGGCTGTAGGTGCCCTTACATATATCGGCGTGAGCCGGTCGGCAAGCAGTTGAAGTGTCATTGTAATCATTTGATGAAGATTTTTCTTTTGTTTGCTCACTTTGCCACATTCAAATAAAAAAAAAAAAAAAATATATATATATATATATATATATATATATATATATATATATATATAACATTTTCATTTCAACCAATTCGAAGTTTATGGATTTGAACATTTCGAATTGAAAAAAATCGGTAAAGTCAAAGAAAATTTTAAAAAAGACAATACGAATCCCGAATCCGAATTGAACGAATCAACCAAATTTAACAAAACTAAATAACTAGATTAACGAATCTAAATGAAACAAAGCTATTTTTTTCGCCATGCACATGTCTAGCCAGGTCCCATGACCTTAACATATTCCTAATTAAAACTGGCACTTACTGATGTGGCCTTGTTGCTTAGCACTGGGTATGCAAGGCGACTCTTAAAGCTGAACTCCTGGAATTAATACATCTTTAAATGATTTTTTTTTAAATATAATTCAAGCTGTGTAAAGTACCTGCTTTTTGACTTGGCATCAGCCAATTACAATCCACTGTACAGCAGAGCTTAGACTGAGAATGATAGAAGCAGCACAATGAGCCAATCAGTTGTTGAGTTGTGCTCAAGAGGAAGATTCTAAAAGGAAAAAAAAAAGGAAAGACAGATGAGTCCATTAGTGTGCTTCCTCTCTTTTCACTGTCCAATCACAGGCTAGAGGGGGGAAAAGACCTATAAATGTTATTTTAATACACCAAAAAAACAAACAAAAAAAAAGGCCTTCTTCCTTGTCAGACAGGACTGTGGCAGAGCTGTGCAAATTTCAGGACTGGGTGGATAGAAACACAAAACCTTTGGCAGGATTACGTGTATTTTTCTGTACATTTAGCTGCTTGCTTTAAAGTTCAAATCTAATTATACTAATTCCTAACTAAGGAAGAAAACATGAGCAACAACAAAAGGCTAACACATTTTCCCTACTATAAAGCTTCAAGTGCACAGAGTTCATCAATTATAAGGCTTAGCCTTGCTTTCCAGGTAATTTGTAAGGTTAATATTTTAATGTACAAAATGTTCACTCCAATAATAATTTGCCTAATAACATCTTAGTTAAATGTATTACTGTAATTATTGTATTCTTGGAATCAACACCCACAATGTTCTGTGCAGATAATAATCACCGCTCCTGAACAAAAATATATTTAAGCAGCAGATTCAACATACTTCAGAGTCAAACAAAGGTTGCTGCTTCGCGCTCGAAATTGTGCTAATAAATGTATTGTATTTATGTAGAGCAGGAGATAAGCTGAAGGCTGGGATGTTAAGGTTTACTTATTCCCAGAGAGAAAGTTTACTGTGTTTTTAACCACTTGCTTACCGTGCACTTAAACCCCCCTTCCTGCCCAGACCAATTTTTAGCTTTTAGCGCTGTCACACTTTGAATGACAATTGCGCGGGCATGCTACACTGTTTTCACACAAAGGGAGCTTTTTTTTGGTGGTATTTAATCACCACTTGGGTTTTTATTTTTTGCTAAACGAACAAAAAAAGACAGAAATTTTTGAAAAAAAAAAAAAAAACATGTTTTATAGTTTGTTATAAAATTTTGCAAACAGGTAATTTTTCTCCTTCATTGATATTTGCTGATGAGGCTGTACTGATAGGGACAGATAAGGCGACACTGATAGGCACTGATAAGACTGCACTGATGGGGACTGATGGGCACTAATAAAATGGCACTGATAAGATGGCACTGATGGGCACTGATGGGTGGCACTGATAGGCACTGGTAGGTGGCACTGATGGGCACTGGTAGGTGGTACTGATAGGCAGAACTGGTGATGAGGCACTGATTGGTTACATTGATAGGTGGCACTGTGGGCACTGATGGGTGGCACTGATGGGCACTGGTAGGTGGCACTGATGGGCACTGGTAGGTGGTACTGATAGGCAGAACTGGTGATGAGGCACTGATTGGTTACATTGATAGGTGGCACTGTGGGCACTGATAGGTGACACTGTGGGCACTGATAAGTGGCACTGATGGGCACTGGTAGGTGGTACTGATAGGCAGAACTGGTGATGAGGCACTGATTGGTTACATTGATAGGTGGCACTGTGGGCACTGATGGGTGGCACTGATGGGCACTGGTAGGTGGCACTGATGGGCACTGGTAGGTGGTACTGATAGGCAGAACTGGTGATGAGGCACTGATTGGTTACATTGATAGGTGGCACTGTGGGCACTGATAGGTGACACTGTGGGCACTGATAGGTGGCATTGATGGGTGGTACTGTGGGCACTGGTGGGCACTGGTAGGTGGCGCTGGTGGGCACAGAAGCCTCTGCAGAGGCTCTCTATGATCGGGACCGATGTCCCTCTCACAGCCGCCGGTGATCTGCTTTTTTTTTTCTCCTCACGCTACCAGCGTGAGGCGAAAAAATAGCCGATTATCGGCTCTGTTTACATCACACGATCATTTGTCATTGGCTGATAGCTGATCACGTGGTAAGGGGTCGAGCTCGACCCCTTACTCCGATCTGTGATCAGCCGAGTCTCATAGACTCGCTGATCACAGAGCCAGCCGCGTGCCCTGCAGGGGGCGCGCAGGCCGCTCGAGCATGGGAGGACGTCCAGGGACGCCCTCCCAGCAAATTAGGTCAGCGGTTATAGCGCGGACGGGAGGTGTTTAATGTTGAAAGGGTTCAAAAGACCAAAAAAGATTTAAATATCTATAAATAAATAAACTCAATACACAAAAAATACTCCAGGGACTGTGCCACAAAGGGGTGAATGCGGGAGGGGGCGTTCTGTGGAGGGGTGAGTGCGGGAAGACCGTGCCATGAAGGGGTGAATGCGGGGGGACCATGCCATGGAGTGTGAGTTTGGGGGGCCCGCGCCATAAAGGGGTGAATTCGGGGGGGGCGTGCCATAAAGGAGTGAATGCGGGGGGGACTGTGCCATTGAGGGGTGAGTGTGGGAGGACCGTGCAATGAAGGGGTGAATGCGGGGGGACAGTGGCATGAAGGGGTGAATGCAGGGGGGACTGTGCCATGGAGGGGTGAGTTCGGGGGGACCGTGCCATAAAGGGGTGAATGCGGGGGAACCGTGCTGTGGAGGGGTGAGTGCGGGAAGACCGTGCCATGAAGGGGTGAATGCGGGGGGACCATGCCATGGAGGGTGAGTTTGGGGGGCCCGCGCCATGAAGGGGTGAATTCGGGGGGGGCGTGCCATAAAGGAGTGAATGCGGGGGGGACTGTGCCATTGAGGGGTGAGTGTGGGAGGACCGTGCAATGAAGGGGTGAATGCGGGGGGACAGTGGCATGAGGGGGTGAATGCAGGGGGGACTGTGCCATGGAGGGGTGAGTGCGGGGGGACAGTGCCATAAAGGGGTGAATGCGGGGGAACCGTGCTGTGGAGGGGTGAGTGCGGGGGGACCGTGCCATGAAGGGGTGAATGCGGGGGGACCATGCCATGGAGGGTGAGTTCGGGGGGCCTGTGCCATGAAGGGGTGAATTCGGGGGGGGCATGCCATGAAGGAGTGAATGCGGGGGGGACTGTGCCATTGAGGGGTGAGTGTGGGGGGACCGTGCCATGAAGGGGTGAATGCGGGGGGGACAGTGGCATGGAGGGTGAGTTCGGGGGGCCCGTGCCATGAAGGGGTGAATTTGGGGGGGGCATGCCATGAAGGAGTGAATGCGGGGGGACTGTGCCAATGAGGGGTGAGTGTGGGGGGGCCGTGCCATGAAGGGGTGAATGCGGGGGGACAGTGGCATGAAGGGGTGAATGCGGGGGGACAGTGGCATGAAGGGGTGAATGCGGTGGGGACTGTGCCATGGAGGGGTGAGTGTGGGGGGGCCGTGCCATAAAGGGGTGAATGCGGGGGAACCGTGCTGTGGAGGGGTGAGTGCGGGGGGACTGTGCCATGAAGGGGTGAATGTGGGGGGACCATGCCATGGAGGGTGAGTTCGGGGGGCCTGTGCCATGAAGGAGTGAATGCGGGGGGGACTGTGCCATTGAGGGATGAGTGTGGGGGGACCGTGCCATGAAGGGGTGAATGCGGGGGGGACAGTGGCATGAAGGGGTGAATGCGAGGGGGACTGTGGCATTGAGGGGTGAGTGCTGGGGGACCGTGTCATGAAGGGGTGAAGGCGGGGGGGCATGCCATGAAGGGGTGAATGTGGGTTGACCGTGCGGTGGAGAGGTGAGTGCAGGTGGACTGTGCCATGAAGGAGTGAGTATGGGGGGACTGTGCCGTGGAGGTGTGAGTGCGGACCTGGGGGGGGGGGGGGAGTTTAGCACCAGCCACCACTGCTGTTAGGGGTGTCTGGTATTTCTTATTTCGGCCTCTAAACATGCATGTTTACCTATGTGTCATGCACACATAGGCGTTTAGAGGCAGAGTAAAAAAAAAACACAGCCAGCGCATCCAGTAGCAGCGGCGTTTTAGCAAAAAACATGTTTGACACGTGTAAATGCTCCTAAATGCGCATTAATGCTAGGCACGTTTAGTGTTTGAGTGTTACTTTTTTTCACTTATTTTAAATAGATAGGAAGGTATATTGTATTTATTTGTATTATACGTTTTATTTTTTTATTTCCTCAGTCACTTTCTGGTTTCCAGGCCTAGGCAAATGATGTAATTTTTCTTATTATTTATTACTATACAGGATTTATATAGCGCCAACAGTTTGCGCAGCGCTTAAACAAAATGAAGGCAGACATTACAGTTACATTACAATTTGGTACAAGAGGATTTAGAGCAGGGGTCTCAAACTGGTGGCCCTCCAGCTGTTGCAAAACTACAATTTCCATGAGGCATTGCAAGGCTGACAGTTACAAGCATGACTCCCACAGGCAGAGACATGATGGGACTTGTAGTTTCGCAACAGCTGGAGGGCCAAAAGTTTGAGACCCCTGATTTAGAGGGCCCTGCTTGTTAGAGCTTACAATCTAGAAGGGAGGGTCAATTGATACAAAAGGTAATAGCTGTGGGGGATGAGCTGATGGAGAAAGTAAAACAACATATTAGTTGGAAGGAGGATAGGCTTCTTTAAAGAGAAGGGTTTTTCAGGGATCATCTAAAGATGGATAGATTAGGGGACAGTCAGACAGATTGGGGTAGGGAGTTCCAAAGGATGGGAGAAGTTCTGGAGAAATCCTGGAGGCGACCATAGGGTGTGGTGACAAGGGAGCTAGAGAGCAGGAGGTCTTGGGAGGACCGAAGAGAGTGGCTTGGTTGGTATTTGGAGAGTAGGTTAGTGATGTAGCTGGGGGCAGAGTTGTGGATGGCTTTGTAATAAATTCTTAGTACTTTGAATTTTATTTGTTGGGTGAGTGGAAGCCAGTGGAGGGATTGGCAGAGAAGGATAGCGCACACAGTTGGTAAGGTGGATGAGTCTTGCAGCAGCATTCAGTATGGACTGTTATACATCCCAGGAGTCTTCAGGAAGGGGGGAAAAAGCTTTCTCAGCTAAGAACACCCCCCTACCTGCATGCCTGAGCTAAGGGCAGATGGATTCCAGGAAGTAAATGCTACATGAATCATCTGCCCCTACTCAAGATCGCCACAGCCAATAAAAGCTAGGGAGGTATTTTTCAAAGTGATTTCACAGCAAAATAAAGCATAGAGACGTTGATGATAGGGTGCGTTTGCTTTGAATATTAAAAATGAACTAAATAGCATTTTTGGTTTGCGGTGCTCAGATGCTGTGTATTTCTGCTTTAAGAGGTAGGGGCCCCATAAATGCACTGTTGATTGTATTGTGCAGGGCCCCAGATTTACCAGGTAGTCCCTCCTGGGAAATTCTCAGGTGGTCAGCAACAGATCCAGAGAGTAGCAGGTGTTGTCAGATTAAGGCAAGCAACAGCTATAGTTTTGTGTGAATAATTATCAGTAGGAATAAGCTGTGTGTTTAGGTCGACCATGGAGGGGTGAGTGCAGACCTCAGCCTATTTGCAGTTCTGGGATCGGGTGAAGAAACTGGACAGCGATACCATCGCCATATGACAATACAGATCCAAAGCACTGTTGGAATATTATTATCAGTGCCAGGGATCCTAGCTGACATCATTGACCAAACATGGTCATGATCGTATTTAGACTATGACATCACTCAGGTTCCCAGCACTGTTGTTTACATGCCGCCCACTTTCACCAAAAAACGTACCCTCCCAATATTGAGGGCATCTGACCTGATATCCTCAGCCTCATATCTGCAGACTGGTTACAGAGAAACGTGTGCCTGGGGAGGGGCCTCACACGTGACGTTAGTCGGTCTGACCTAGGGTTGCCACCTCATCCCTTTAAACCTGAACACATATGAATTACACAGGTTAATTTAATGCAGACAAGGCACCAAGTGAGTTTAATTACCACCTTAACCAGCCACAGAATCTGTGTAATTAATATGTGTTTGGTTTAAAAAGGGATGAGGTGGCAACCCTAGTCTTACCGCTTGGACCCGCTGGTTGTTTGTAACACATGCCATGTAATTCCTTCAAAATTGTAAGTATGATTTTATCATTTTGTTAAAATTTTGTGTATTTTTCTCTGTGCTTTAACTTCCTTTAATGAAGTCTATCTTGGCTTAGGAGATTGTGGAACCTTTGCATGCAAGATCGTGGTGTATATGGCTGCTATGCAGCAAGACGTCTAATGATCTCCTGGTGGACTAATGCCGCGTACACACGAGCGGACTTTACGGCGGACTTTGCCCGGCGGACTGGATTTCGTCGGACAATTCGATGTGTGTGGGCTCCAGCGGACTTTGCTTGCTCAAAAGTTGGACGGACTTAGATTTGAAACTTGTTTAAAATGTATCCGTTGAAATCGAGTCCGGTCGAAAAGTCCGCCGTCTGTATGCTAGTTCGACGGACAAAAAGCCACGCTAGGGCAGCTATTGGCTACTGGCTATGAACTTCCTTGTTTTAGTCCGGTCGTACGTCATCACGTATGAATTCAACGGACTTTGGTGGATTGTGTGTAGGCAAGTCCGTTCATTCAGAAAGTCCGTGGTAAAGTACGTCGAAAAATCCGCCGGGCAAAGTCCGCCGTAAAGTCCGCTCGTGTGTACGCGGCATAAGAGCAGTTGGTAAGGAGCTCATTTAATCACTTTTGTGGTGATTCCTTTTGCAAGCACCTTTTCTTCGGTGGTTGCACATATTTTATGGACTTTATTTGCACAGATATGTCAATTTAGGATGAGTTCATCATATGTTTAATAAAACTTTTATTGTGTCTCTTATGTGATTTATTAACTTATACCTAGCACAAGGATAGTGCACTTTTTATTGTTTGGTTGGAGCTTGATACACGTCCTACTCGGATTGGTGATTTAGATGCTGCTGTCCGTTCGATCTAATTGAGTATTTATTGCATTTGTTTTACTTTTACCGGACTGGTCCGACGGACTTTCGGCGGACTTCCGACGGACTTTCCGAACAAACGCACTTGCCTACACACGATCATACCAAAAGTCCGACGGATTCGTACGCGATGACGTACGACCGGACTAAAATAAGCAAGTTGATAGCCAGTAGCCAATAGCTGCCCTAGCGTGGGTTTTCGTCCGTCGGACTAGCATACAGACGAGCGGACTTTTCGACCGGACTCGAGTCCGTCAGAAAGATTTGAAACATGTTCCAAAAATCTAAAGTCTGTCAGATTTTCGAGTAAAAAAGTCTGCTGCAGGTCCGTTGAATTGTCGAATTGTCCGCCGGACTCGATCCGTCGGACCAGTCCAGTCGAAAAGTCCGCTCGTGTGTAGACGGCATAAGGTTTACAGTTTTTTTTGCAAGCGCACAAATATTATCTTAGGTTTAATGTGGCCTTACATGGTTTAGGAATGGTTTATGGTTTAGGAATATGCACCCAAGAAAAGGGTGCATGCTCACTCCCCCCCACCCCCTTTCTTGGCCAACCAGGCTGCATGATTAGGTAAGAGTTTGAAATGGATTATAAGGGGGAACTGACACCATTGTTTGCTTGTTTTTTTCTTAAAGGGACAATACATTTGTAAATCCAGCATCAGTGATGACCCACCACCATGACAATCATCACCAAGACCCAAGCCCATCAAAGCTGCCCCACTGCACTACCATGACTAAATGACAGACTCATGGCTGCTGTAGCAATGTAAACAAAGCAGTCTAGATCATGGGTGATGTCCTTGACCATATATGGTCATGACTTTGTTTGGTCACCAAAGTCACCAAGGCTCCCCTCAGCCACTTTGTTTACAAACATTAGCAGGCTGGGTATCTGTCATTTAGCTGTGGTAGTTTTTTGTTAGGTCACTTTTAAAGGAGTACATTATACCTGTGCACAACTTCATGTGTTGGTCTGGGTCACCCCCAAAGCTTGGGTGATGTCCTCAACCAAATATGGTCAGGACTATATTTGGTTAAGGATGTCGCTCAGGTTCCCTCAGTAACTTTGTTTACAAAAAGAAGCAGACTTAGTATCTGTCATTTAGTGGCGGTAGTTTTTTTTGTTTTTGTTTTTTTATGAAGTGCCTCATACACGTGTAGAACACGCTATGTGTAGGTTTAGATCTCCCCCAAATCACGTTATTTAAAGGATTTGTGTATTTTTAATTTTGCCCCTTAAGCCACATTAAAAGATCTTACCACTGAATGTTTTTTTTTTTTTTTTTTGCATTGGTACAATTGGTACAATTTGTTAAGAAAAGCTTGCAAGGTGGCCTTAAAAAATTGTCAGAAAAAAATCAACAAGGCTTGCATCCCTTATGCCGCGGGCTTTTCGACCGGACTGGTCTGACAGACTATCCGACGGACTTTCGGCGGACTTCCAATGGACTTTTTCAATGAACGGACTTGCCTACACACAATCACACCAAAGTCCGACGGATTCGTACGTGATGACGTACACTGGACTAAAATAAGGAAGTTCATAGCCAGTAGCCAATAGCTGCCCTAGCGTCGGTTTTCGTCCTTCGGACTAGCATACAGACGAGCGGACTTTTCGATAGGAACTGGGTCCGGCGGAGTTCCGACGTAAAGATTTGAAACATGTTCCAAATCTAAAGTCCGACAGATTTTCGACCGAAAAAGTCCGCTACAGGTCCGATGAAGCCCACACACGGTCGAATTGTCCGCCGGACTCGGTCCGTCGGACCAGTCCGGTCGAAAAGTCCGCTCGTGTGTACGCGGCATTAGACTTTATTAGGGTTCTCTGCTACGTTCATCATCCATCAATAATTGCCACCATACTGGTTAAACTTTACTTGCTTACAGGATGCTACATGACTATGTATGATCATCAGCATCCTGAAAAATATTTCGAATCTCTCTGTTCATTCAATCCTACTCATGGTAGACCTGAATTTTTTTTGCATCACAATCAGCTAGAATGAAATGTCAGAGTGCCGTGATATGGACCTACAGAGGCACTGTTCATATGTCTTGTTCCTGCAAATCTAGCCCCCTCTTTAAATATATTCTATTGTTCCAACATTTTACAGTTTCTGGTACGTCAGCAAGACACACTTTGGAGGCTGTTTTGTGATTCCTCGTGTGAGTGATTAAGGTCAGTCCGGTTTTGTGTGTTGATGTAAATCAAACAGTGCTGGAACATCCAGGGACTAGACGGCTACACTGAAATTTATTGAAGGTTTGTACTGAAACCAGTAGAGCAATTATTATTCATAAGTCATTTTCCTGCTATCTAAGTTCGGCACGTCTTTCCCTCAAATGCCAAGAGAATGCCAAAAACCTTTAAGGTCACTCTTACATAAAGTAGTTTTTTTTTTTTTCTCCCCTGGAATTTACAGTGTGCCGACATTTTCCTTCAATACAAATAAAAGGTAAGGTTTGCAATATGATGCTAAAGCAGGGAATAATCTTATCAGTGTAGACAAAACAGACCAAATGATTGACAAGAGGTGTAACTCCTCCACAGATTACGGTTCCTTTTTCTTTTTTTCTCATTATAATCCAATTGGATGCCTACAAATTAGTAACAATGACTAAATAAATGATTGTATCCTTAGACTAGTAACAATGACTAAATAAATGATTGTATCCTTAGACTCAGCCCGTGGGCAGAGCTTACTGTGCCCAAGAGAGGATCCGGAGAATGCGCTCACTGCTGGCCCCAAAGGTGGGCTGATGAAGCTGCTATTTAACTCAAGATTGGCATTAAAGTGGAGTTCCACCCCCAAAAAAAAATGTCATTAATGTGCATGAAATAAATAAAAAAAAAATTTGGAGAATTTTTTTTTTTTTTTTACTTACCTTTTTATGCCTGTTGCTATGTGGTCCCTCGAAATCTGCCTCCTTCATCACCTCAGGTCCTGAAGTCCCTTCCCTGGGCTTAGTTGCCATCACAACGGGGAAGGTACTTCCGACGCCACCGCCCGTTGTGATGGCAACCTGAGTAGTTGACGGCGCTACGATGACAGAATGCACATGCGCGAGATCGGGGAGAGAACGAGCGGTGCATGCTGGTCCAGCAGCAGCACCGTATCCCAGAAGAGGATCGGAACAGGATGCTTGTGGGCTTCACATGCCCACAAGCAAAATGAAAACGGAAAGAACACTGTGATCAAAGTTATTTAAACAGATGGAACCGGACATCGGGGGAGAAATTTAACAGAAGACGTGAGTGTTACAATGCCTTATTAAATGCTTTTGAAAGGTTTAAAAAATATATATAGTTTGTATTTGGAATTCCGCTTTAAGGCAGGACTTCATTCTAAAAGTGATGTTTCTCTGAAAGAACAAAAGTGATTTTAAAGAATCATGAACTTTAATGGCATCCCAGTCTTAGTCCGTAGGGTTCAATATTGAGTTGGCCCACCCTTTACAGCTATAACAGCTTCAACTCTTCTGGGAAGGCTGTCCACAAGGTTTAGGAGTGTGTCTATGGGAATGTTTGACCATTCTTCCAGAGGATCATTTGTGAGGTCAGGCACTGATGTTGGACGAGAAGGCCTGGCTCACAGTCTCCGCTCTAATTCATCCCAAAGGTGTTCTATCGGGTTGAGGTCAAAACTCTGTGCAGGCCAGTGAAGTTCCTCCACGCCAAATGCGCGCATCCGTGTCTTTATGGACCTTGCTTTGTGCGCTGGTCCAAATCATTTGGTGGAGGGGGGGTTATGGTGTGGGGTTGTTTTTCAGGGGTTGGCCCCTTAGTTCCAGTGAAAGGAACTCTTAAGGCATCAGCATACCAAGACACTTTGGACAATTTCATGCTCCAAACTTTGTGGGAACAGTTAGGGGATGGCCCCTTCCTGTTCCAACATGA
The DNA here is from genome assembly GCA_037952835.1 of Lithobates septentrionalis. Taxonomy (NCBI): domain Eukaryota; kingdom Metazoa; phylum Chordata; class Amphibia; order Anura; family Ranidae; genus Lithobates; species Lithobates septentrionalis. Next base: position 810,383 of record JBBDGP010001620.1, read on the forward strand.
CTGCGCACCAGTGTACAAAGCAAGGTCCATAAAGACATGCTTGGAAAGATCAATTTGTAAATGGATAGAAAACTGGCTAAAAGACAGAATTCAGAGAGTGGTGGTTAATGATTCTTAATCTGAATGGTCTAAGGTTATCAGTGGTGTACCCCAAGGTTCAGTGTTGGGACCCTTACTTTTTAATATCTTTATAAATGATATTGGGTCTGGGATTAAAAGTAACATTTCAGTCTTTGCAGATGATGCCAAGCCATGCAGTGGAATAACGTCCTTACAGGATGTCTCCAATTTACAAGCTGACCTCAATGCACCGTCTAATTGGGCAACTAAGTGGCAAATGAGGTTTAATGTTGATAAATGTAAAGTTCTGCACTTGGGGGGCAAGAATATGCATGCATCATACATACTAGGGGGAGTACAACTGGGGGAATCAATTGTGGAGAAGGATCTGGGGGTTTTGGTAGATCATAAGCTCAATAATAACATGCAATGCCAAGCTGCGGTTTCCAAAGCGAGCAAAGTCCTTTCTTGTATTAAGAGAGGTATGGACTCCAGAGAGAGAGAGCTCATTTGGCCCCTCTACAAATCATTAGTAAGACCTCATCTGGAATATGCAGTTCAGTTTTGGGTGCCAGTTCTCAAAAAGGATATCAGGGAACTGGAGAAAGTGCAGAGAAGGGCAACCAAACTGATAAGAGGCATGGAGGAGCTCCGCTACGAGGAAAGATTAGAGGAACTGAATGTATTCACTATTGATACATGTATAAATACATAAGGGGTCCATATAGTGAACTTCGTGTTGCGTTATTCACTTTAAGGTCATCACAGAGGACAAGGGGGCACTCTTTACATCTGGAGGAAAAGAGATTTCATCTCCAAATACGGAAAGATTTCTCCACAGTAAGAGCTGTGAAAATGCAGAATAGACTGTCTCCAGAGGTGGTTCTGGCCAGCTCAGTAGATTGCTTTAAAAAATGCCTGGATTATTTCCTAAATGTGCACAGGGCTTTTTTTCTCTGAGAATAGGTGCAGGAACTCCCCCCGTCTGAGTCACCCCTTGTCTCCGCCCCCTACCCACCTCTGACCACCGTCCCTTGATTCCACCCCCTACCCACCTACCAGTACTGCCCCTTTTAGAGAATACAGAGCCAAGTATCATTGTGTGGTGCTAAATCATTTGTATGGAACATGTTAATGATAAAAAGAAAAGCAGTAAAATAGATCCCCCGCAGCCAGCAACAATAGAATCCCAGCAATAGGTCCCCACACAACAATAGACTCCCCCAGCAACAATGGACTCCACCCCAACAATAGATTCCCTGCAGCAACTGTGAACCACCCACAACAGATTATCACACCCAGTAACAAAATATCCACCCAAGCAACATTGGACGCCCCCCCAACAGCAACAACAGATCTCCCAGCAGCCAGCATCAATCGATCCCCAAGCAGCCAGTAAAAATAGACCTCTCCCTCAACAGTAGATCCCTTCCAGCAACATAAGACCCCCCCCCAGCAACAATAGATTCCCCATCAGCAACAATAGACCCTCACACAAAATCAGATCCCCACCAGTGACAATAGACCCCCCAGCAGCCAATATCAATAGACCCTCCAGCATACCCCACACCCCATGCTATTACATACATTTGATGCTGGAGGTGCCGGAACTGCATTCCCCCGCGTTCCCGCTGAAAAAAAGTCCTGAATGTACATAATATAACTGAGTACTAACATTTATAGGTAAAGTTGATCCAGGGAAAATCTGGGAATCAGGAAGCAATTTTTTCCCCTGCTGTAGCAAATTGGATCGTGCTTTGCTGGGGTTTTTCGCCTTCCTCTGGATCAACTGTGGGTGAAGGATTGTGTATATGGGATTTTTTTTTTGTTTTGTTTTTTGTTTTTGTGGTTGAACTAGATGTACTTGTGTCTTTTTTCAACCTGAATAACTATGTAATATTTGTTTCTCATTGACTTCAAAAGGGTTTGGATTCGGCACCCGAACTTTACTCACGTTTACTCAACCTGTCCTATACCTAGATACCATTGGCTCTTCATTACTCAGGACAGGACGGACAGAAATACACATCCTTTGCTGTTTACAGGAATTCTCTTTTGTGCATTTAATCTGTGTAATTAGCTTGAATTGGTCAAATTCAAGTATATTAAAAATAAAACAAAAATGTAACAAATTGGCTACTTCAATTAAATACAATTTACAAAGAAAAAACGGCTTCAATTGGAGTCACATGTGCTCTGTATGTTTGTGCTCTATGAGGTTGATGAATCCGCTGATACGTCTCCAACCATTGTGGTAATTATAGAACACGGAACTCCACAATTATACTGTACACAAAGCCTGGCTGTTATTCACCACCAAATCACTACATATCCTAAATGACAGTAAAGTGTTGGATGACTCTTAATGTTGTTTGATGTAAGTTAAAAGCGCATCGCAGGAAGTAATGAGCCTGTTTAACTTGACTGTTTTCAAATTGTTGGATAATAAGTGCAAACAGCTGTTCTAAGTATCATATTTTAAAAAGACAATTTATTTTCTGCATAAAACAGTCTTTTTACTCAAAAAGGAACCATGCAAACCAATATTTGCATCAAAAATAACATCACCATAAAATAACACCAGTGCTGCGTTGGGAGAACGCAATCCTTCATATTTAGAAAAATACATTTTATGGAATCCAATACCACTGACAGGCAGGGGGACATGTTCAAGTTTGACTTGTACAGCCTTCCAAGCAGTCGTTTTATGTTATGTGTTTGATATATTGGAAGAGAAAACAGTTCCAGACTCCTCTTCTTTTTTTTTCTCTAAAATACGACAATCAAAGTAGTTCCTTACACAAGCTAATGTTAATTTTTCAAGGCTAACACATTTGCAGGCCATTTATTGCAAGTTTTTTTTTATTTAAATGTATATTTATTATATTATATTGTTTGTTATATCCTGAGGTAGGCTATAAAAAGGGTACTTCTTCCATAAATAAGAGAATAAAAGAATAGAACCTTGCGGACTTCATTGGTACCAGCGTGCCGAAATGTCGAAAATATAGCAAACCCCTGGGAATATATAACAAAGATTTACTTTTGTAGCTCGATTATTTGACTTGTATCATCCAACAAGATCAGGGGTCCCCAAACTTTCTAAACAAAGGGCCAGTTTACTGTCCTTCAGATTTTAGAGGGGCCGGACTCTGACAAAGGCAGTACAAAATGTTCCAGCATCAGTGAGAGTAAACAATCCCCAATTATTGGTGTCATTGGGAGGAATTGTGCCCCATCATTGGTGTCATTGTGAAGAATTGTGCCCCATCATTGGTGTCATTGGGAAGAATTGTGCCCCATCATTGGTGCCATTGGGAGGAATTGTGCCCCATCATTGGTGTCATTGGAAGGAATTGTGCCCCATCATTGGTGTCATTGGGAGGAATTGTGCCCCATCATTGGTGTCATTGGGAGGAATTGTGCCCCATCATTGGTGTCACTGGGAGGAATTATGCCCCATCATTGGTGTCATTGGGAGGAATTGTGCCCCATCATTGGTGTTATTGGGAAGAATTGTGCCCCATCATTGGTGTCATTGGGCCCCATTGTTGGTGTCATTGGGAGGAACTGTGCCTCATCTTTGGTGTCTTTGGGAGGAATTGTACCCTTCATTGCTGTCAGTGAATAAAATGTTGCCCCCAGGGGCCGGATAAAAGCAATCAAAGGGCTGCATCTGGCCCCTGAGCCACAGTTTGGAGACCACTGAACTAGAGTATTCTTTTCATGGTTTTAAGAAAGTTTTTTTAATTCGATTTTGTAATAAATACTTACTTTTTTACTTATAAATGACCGTTCCTCTCTGGTACCAGTAAGTTCTGCAAGGTCCTATTCTTTTCTTGGTTATGTTATCTGTTATATCATATATTACATTGCATTACATTATATTATATAATAATATCATTATTATTATTTTTATTTTTTAAATAAAAATAATTGCAAGAGCTAAAAACACACATACCCCCTAACTGTGTGACATTTAGGGGCTTATTTATGAAGGACTTACTGGGGAAATTTACCCAGCGAATACTTTACATTTGCCCAAGTGAGATTCAGCTGCATTCACCCAGCTTTACACAGCCACGTTCACTTTATTGCCAATAGATGAATGTGCACCAGAGGAATGCAGCATCAGATGAACAGCCGTCAATTCTCACTCATACAGTAGCTGTGCAAAATTGTCCATTGCAGTCAGCTCTGATGACAATCTCTCTCCATGGTGCTGAAACTGTGCAAAGTTTCAACACTGGGAATATTAGCTCTCTTTTTAAATGTAAAACTAATTTTAAAAAAATGCACCCCCCCCCCCCCCACCAAAAAAGAGAGCCCCCCTACCAAAGCACTGTTGCATGACTCATATAGGCACTAAGCACTTTGCCACGAAGGTACCCAGGAAAGGAGTAGTTGCTGGCAAGGATGTGGTTAAGGTACCACCTACTTACCTTCCTCCTCATGTGGAGTGAATATGTGATTGTTGGTTCACTGTTGATTTGGTTTTAGGAGTCCCTTGAACTAGTTAAGGACCCCCTAACTAGTTCACGATGCGTAAGGGAAGGGTAAGAAGTAAAATCTAGTCAAAACACTGAAATATAGTTGAAAATCCATTGTAAATCAATTTTTTTTACTAATACTTATCTTTCAGGTTTCTGTGGTATCCACAAATGTCCTGCAGGGTCCAATCCACCGTTGGAAGTTCAGAGGAGTAAAGAGCATGGTTCCCTCTTTCTTCATTGCTCAAAACAAGTTGTCAGGACCCAGTTCTGAACCTGCAACCTCTGCTGTGTCTGGTAGTATCTCTTCTTGCTGAAACACCTGTGATGCTGGAGAACCCCCTGAACAAATCCTTGGACAAACTTGTCTTTAACCTTGTTTCTGGTGAACCTTAAACTCTTTGCTCCTCCTATGAACTTCCCATTTAAGCCATGCCTTTGCACCTCCTGTTTACCAGATTATTGTGCTTTCTCCAGCCAATATCTTGCTCTTGTCAGTCCTGCTGTCGTCTGTATCCTCTCCACCACTCTTTCCTGATCTTTGGCTTGTTCTTTGACTATGCTTCGACTTGATCCCTACCTGCTATATCTACTACTGGACCCCTGCTGGCTCACCTCCTGGTGGGGCAATCCTGAGGACCTGGTACTAACAAGCAGCAAAAAAACAATATTGACTATCAGGACCTCTGGTGAATACCAGTTAGTGCTTAGACCCCATACCTTGGGTATGCCCGCATCATCCGCCAGGGTGACCTGCTCGTATAATTATCTTGATGGTCGGTGGGAGCCTCTTTAGTGCTTTAGCTACAAGTCTCCAAGCCTGATCCCTGACTGTGACACAATGTTTGAGCAACAGGGTTATTCCCACCCCAGTTTGTTTGTTGAAGTTTTACGCAAGGCAAAGGGGCCTTTGATGGCAGTAGGCAGACCATGAACCTTAAAGTGGAGCTCCACCCACTTTTACAACTCTTCAGCATCCCTCACTAAACTGTGCACTGTAAACAAATTGGATATTTTTTTTTCTCAGCACCTACTGTATATTTGCTGTATTCATTTTTCACTTCCTCCTCCCTGGCCGCGGCCCATCGCATCATTTCCTGTTTGCAATGCCTTCTGGGAAGGGGCGGCAACTTCCTCTGAAACTGCCGTTGCTATGGCAACCTGACCTGAAACCTATTACACTGCTTGTGCTGCACTGAGCATGTGCAAGATCTGCAAGGATGAGATCCAGGAAGAAATACAGTCTGGCTTCAGATGCCCACACTTAAGATGGCCACGGCCTGTTGTAAGTTTATAAAATAACAAACTACTGCTATAAACTAACAAAACAGACCTTAGTTTACAGACTAACTTTACTAGAATACATTAAGCTTGTGTATTATAGGGGTATTTTTATTTAAAAAGTATAATTTCGGCCGGAACACCACTTTAAAGATAATGAGCACAGGAATAATTTTATTTTCATCCATGTGATTATAAAGTTAAAATCTCATTGGGCTCAGCTAAAAATAACTGTCACTTTTGTGAAAACAGTGGTCCTAATCCTGGTGCATTAGCTTTGTGAATTGAGTCTAATGTCCTGTCAACAGGTCGGGGTAAAGGAGATTAAGCAAGCCCCCAAATGACATTAAAGTGTAACTATAGGCAAAAGCGACTTATATGACATGGCCTGTCAATAGCTTTAACACAGCAGTTGTTTTTTGGAGTCCCACCATAACATAGTCTTATTACCTGGTGGTCCTGCCAGTAGATCTTTTATCTTTTTCTTTACAGGCCAAGCTGTCCACCAAGAGCGACAGTCAGAGGGGTAGGAACAAACTGTTTAACACGGATAGTGGTGCTTAGAACTGTCAGCTTTGATTCATATGGTTTAAATCTTTTGTTTCAAAAGATAACATTGTAAACTAAGGATGCGTCGATACAATTTATTTTATGAGTACCGATACATTTTTTTTTTAGGACTTGCCAATACAAATAACCGATACCTACCGCAATTGTTTTGTTTACACTTGAGCTGTCAGCAATGGTACAAAGCATTAAAAAGTTTTTTGCACATTATATACATTCTTTTTTTTTTTAAATTGCATGCTTTTTTCAATGTGAAATGTGTAAATATACAGTACCTTACAAAAGTGAGTACACCCCTCACATTTTTGTAAATATTTTATTATATCTTTTCATGTGACAACACTGAAGAAATGACACTTTGGTGTGTTAAATTTGGTGTTATCGCTCTCACTCTCTCATACTGGTCACTGGAAGTTCAACATGGCACCTCATGGCAAAGAACTCTTTGAGGATCTGAAAAAAACATACATAAAGAAGGCCTAGGCTATAAGAAGATTGCCAAGACCCTCAAACTGAGCTGCAGCACGGTGGCCAAGACCATACAGTGGTTTACCAGGACAGGCTCCACTCAGAACAGGATTCGCCATGGTCAACCAGAGAAGCTGAGTGCACGTGCACAGTGTCATATCCAGAGGTTGTCTTTGGGAAATAGACGTATGAGTGCTGCCAGCATTGCTGCAGAGGTTGAAGGGGTGGGGGGGGGTCAGCCTGTCAGTGCTCAGACCATACGCCGCACGCTGCATCAAATTGGTCTGCATGGCTGTCCTCCCAGAAGGAAGCCTCTTCTAAAGATGATGCACAAGAAAGCCTGCAAACAGTTTGCTGAAGTCAAGCAGACTAAGGACATGGATTACTGGAACCACGTCCTGTGGTCTGATGAGAACACGATAAACTTATTTGGTTCAGATGGTGACAAGTGTGTGAGGAGGTGATGAGTACAAAAACAAGTGTGTCTTGCCGACAGTCAAGAATGGTGGTGGGAGTATCATGGTCTGGGGCTATAGGGGGGGGGGAGGTGCTGCGCTAACCAGAAGAAAGCTGTAAATCTCTGTCTGTGGTCAATTAATAAAATGACATAAAATCGCATAATAAATCGCATAAATAAGTGTTGACACTAAAAAAACATTCAAGTCTTAATAATCAGCATCATGTGTATGTGAAAAAAAGTGCATAAAAAATCCTTTTCAATTGGTATATACTAAATGACAAAAAAATTGCATGTTAAATCGCATAAATAAGTGTTGACACTAAAAACATATAAATCTAGATAATCATGTGTTGGTGCACACAGGGACATAAACACTACTTCATGTGAATAATTCTAAATAAAAATACATAGAATAAATCAGAAATAACCATCAAAAACATATCCTTATAAATGGTGCAAGACGTACAAAGTGCCAGTGCTTAAAGGTGATCTAGATATCGCAAATAAAACACATCAATCCAACGCAATATGGATAATAAATAATATAAATAAATGTCCCAATAATAGTGATATAAAATATATTGTGCTGGCCTGCGAAACAAATGGCCAATGACATGCCAGTAAGTGCAGCAAACTTAAAGTGCCAGTGTAAAAGTCATTGAAGGTGCAAAAGCAAGTTCTGGTGTATTCAACAAAACAACAGTGGGGTGTCTGGGATGCAATTCACTCAGTGTCCTCTTCGTGCATAAAACACTAATGTAAGCAGTGGCCCCTTACCTAGCGGTGCTAGGTCAACCGCATGAATTGTAGCTAAAATGCCAGGTCCTGAGCCTCATTCGCGTCCCTATATCCACGCTTGCCGGTGTTGGGTTATCCTAATGGCAGCTGATTACAAGTGGCTATGGTCCTATCAGGGGTCCTGGACCAGCGCGGATCCTAGCTCAGCCTCCACATCTCAGGTATGTATATACAGGAATATGCAGGACAAAGGTACTTGATAGTGAAATATGTATTAACCAGGTAATGCTTTATTAAAAATCTTTAAGTAGATGTACTCACATAAAAACAGTGCAGAGCAAACCTCTCTCCTACGAGCAGCGAACTCGTTCTGTGTCTAGCAATGTGAAACAGCCTATTCCATCCGTTGGGACGGAATAGGCTGTTTCACATTGCTAGACACAGAACGTCGCACCGCGCAATTCAACTGAAGTCGCACAATTTCATTGTTGCGTGTCAGTTCCAACTTCGGGGACGATTTCAGAGGCATCTGTGGGGGTTTCTGCACAGATGTCTATTGAAATCGCACCCAGAAGCCAGCAAAAGTAGTGCAGAAACTACTTTTGGGAATCGTTGCGGCGCCGCAAATGCCGCGTCGCACCAATTCGGACAGTGCCACTTCGGCAATAGCCGCTGATTTGGCATGCGGTTTGACATGTCAAATCGCATGTAAATTGCTGCAATGTGAACCAGGGCTTAAGGTGACAACATAATGAAATCTCACAGCAGTGTTGTCACCCTGTTAAAGGAAATGCTAAATGACGGATCTACTGGCAGAATCAACAAATAGATTTTGTGGTTTACAAACTGTTTGCTTAGACATATTGTAACACTGTACTATTGTATTTGTATATAGTATAAATAATAATAATAATAATAATAATAATAATAATAATAAATTATTTTTCTTTATATATATATACAATAAACTTTATAGTGAAAAAAATATATAAAAAAATACATAAATAAATAAGCAACAAAAATAAACATAAAATAAAACACAAACAAATAGATTTTATTGAAAGGAAGAAATATGTGCCATTTATAAATCCCCCAATAGTGTTTTGTATTTTCACTCCTCAATGACAGCCAGGGAACTAGCATTTTCATTTAGAAGATCGGCGATGCAAATTTGCATCAAATTGGCCTTGAATACCGATAAGAAATCTGGCACAAAAGTCACAGAAAAGACCCACGGGGCTCCATGTTGTCACTGTGGTTCCAGGCTAATAATGCAGTGACAGGGGTCAGTTTGTTCATTTTGCAATGTAATGTACCAGTGGGTGCAGTGACATCTCGATACGTCTTCGGGGACAATCCTTACTGGCCTCTCCGCAGATTCATCTACATATCCCAAGCAAACCGAAGGGAATTCAGAGGCTGCAGTTTAATAAACAGCCTTAATGAGTTGTGAGCATTTTATAAATTGTCGCTTGTTCATCTCAATAGGGTGCACATAAAAACTGGACGGCCATCTGTCCCCAGCTCTCGCCCCTGCCAGAAATCACAGACTTGGCTCTCCTGCCAAGCCATATTTAAAGACGCATTCGACTTTTTTTTTTTTACACTATTTGATGTCACAAATTATAGACGCTGTTAAATATAAATTACTGCTTTGGAAAAAAAAGAAAAGGGCGCTGTTTCTGAAAGGCCGTGTTTTTGTATTCAATTTGTATACGAGGCAAGAAAGTTGTTCATCGCTCCCGCTATGCAGAATAGCAGAACATTATTTGCTCAAGCTCTGTCATTTGGATCAACATGTACAAAAAACAAAGAAAGGCAGTGAGGAAAGTTAAATAGTCTTCTACGGCTTTGTAATAAATAACAGCTTAGAGATATCTCAACTTTGGAGGAAGCCAATAAGGGTTTGCCCTCGTGCCAGGGCTTCTTTGACATCCGCTGTTGGAGACTCCCCTCCTTTCCTAGCATACAGTGCCTTGCAAAAGTGTTCACCCCCCCTTGGCGTTTTTCCGTGTTTTGTTGCCTCACAACCTGGAATTAACATGGATTGTTTGAGGATTTGCATCATTTCATTTACAGAACATGCCCACAACTTTTTAATTTTTATTGTGAAGAAACAACAAATAGGACAAAATAACAGAAAAAGTCAATGTGCATAAATATTCACCCCCCTAAAGTCAGTACTTTGTAGAGCCACCTTTTGCAGCTACCAAGTCGCTTTGGATAAGTCTCTATGAGCTTGCCACATCTTACCACTGGGATTTTTGCCCATTCCTCCTTGCAAAACGGCTCCAGCTCCTTCAAGCTGGGTGGTTTGCACTTGTGAACAGCAATTTTTAACCACTTAAAGTGGTGTTCCGGCCGAAATTATACTTTTTAAATAACAATATCCTTATAATACACAAGCTAAATGTATTCTAGTAAAGTTAGTCTGTAAACTAAGGTCTGTTTTGTTAGTTTATAGCAGTGGTTTGTTATTTTATAAACTTACAACAGGCCGTGGCCATCTTAAGTGTGGGCATCTGAAGCCAGACTGTATTTCTTCCTGGATCTCATCCTTGCAGATCTCGCACATGCTCAGTGCAGCACAAGCAGTGTAATAGGTTTCAGGTCAGGTTTCCATAGCAACGGCAGTGTCAGAGGAAGTTGCCGCCCCTTCCCAGAAGACATTTCAAACAGGAAATGATGCGATGGGCCACGGCCAGGGATAAGGAAGTGAAAAATGAATACAGCAGATATACAGTAGGTGCTGAGAAAAAAGAATTTAAAATATCCAATTCGTTTACAGTGCACAGTTTAGTGAGGGATGCTGAAGAGTTGTAAAAGTGGGTGGAACTCCACTTTAAGTCCCGGACCATTTGGCTGGCCAAAGACCAGAGCACTTTTTTGTGATTCGGCACTGCGTCGCTTTAACTGACAATTGCGCGGTCGCGCGATGTTGCACCCAAACAAAATTGATGTCCTTTTTTTCCCCCACAAATAGAGCTTTCTTTTGGTGGTATTTGCTCGCCTCTGCGGGTTTTTATTTTTTGCGCTATAAACAAAAAAAAGAGTTTTTAGGCCGATATGTATTCTTCTACATATTTTTAGTAAAAAAAAAAATCGCAATAAGTGTTTATTGATTGGTGTGCGCAAAAGTTATAGCGTCTACAAAATCGGGGATAGTTGTATGGCTTTGTCATTTTTAATTTTTTTTACTAGTAATGGTGGCGATCAGCAATTTTTATCGGGACTGTGACATTATGGCGGACACATCGAACAATTTTGACACATTTTTGGAACCATTGGCATTTTTACAGCGATCAATGTTATAAAATTGCATTGATTACTGTAAAAATGTCACTGTCAGTGAAAGGATTAACCACTAGGGGGCAGTGAAGGGGTTAAGTGTGTCCTAGTACGTGTTCTAACTGAAGGGGGGAGGGGACTGTGCAGGGGAGATGACAGATCATCTGTTCATACTCTGTATGAACAGACAATCTGTCTGTTGTCTCCTCAGAGAACCAGAAACTGTGTGTTTACACACACAGATCCCGGTTCTCGGTGTGCCCAGAGTGATTGCGGGAGCCCGGCGGTGATCGCAACCGCTGGGCACTCGCATCGGCTCCGTGGCCCCTAGTGGCCATTTATGGTACCGACGTACCATGACGGAGTTTACACACACAGGTCCACGTCCCTGCTCTGTGATGAGCAATCGCGGGTGTCCAAGGGACATCGCGGCCGCCGGACACGCACATCAGTTCCCCAGTGATGTGGCGCTCGCGCGCTCTACACAATGCCGGGAAGCCAGGGACGTCATATGACGCACGCCCGGAGGGACTTTGCACTTGTAGTTTGCACATGTAGTGCAAAGTGGATTTGATTTTCGTAAATAACCCCCAAAGCCCATTTTGTGCCCACCTCTTCGCAACCTTATTTGCCAATTTGACATACGAAAAAGTGCGAACGTTCAATCCTGCTTCATTGGCTTATCGAAACTTGTGAAATAATTGGAATAATTGGCAACTAGCACTGCAGAAATGTGATGAGGATTCAGCCCCTTTGCGGCTTCTGATTACCTAACAATCTCAAATAGCCTCAAATATTGTCTAATCTATAAATATTTTTTCTCATTAATAAAGTAGATTAAATAATTGTGGCATTCGACAATTATCTAATTTTGACAAATAATCGTATTAACTTTGCAAGTTCCCAACTATCTCACTTATTTTTCTGGCTTTCATGCGACTTGTGTTGTGCTCCTTGCAGAGTTCAATGCGCTTTTTAATTATTGATTTAAATTAAGCAAGCAAAGTGTCATTTCTATGTAACATTTAACTGCGGCATAATTACACCTGGTGTAATTATGTGTACCTTCTGCACAATTAATATATTATGCTGTCTAAGTATTTAAATCTGACAAGACTTTTACTAATTATGATTTTGAACGCAGAGTGCCTGTCACCTAAGGGTGGATACTTTTAGCAGAAAAGCTGTCAAAGAAAATGAATGCTGCTTATATATAGAAGGGGACACTTAATGTTGACCTACCACAGTCAAAAAAACTGTAAAAGGCAAATGATATGCTTGTAATGTGAAAAAAAAAAAGATACAAGCTCATATATATATATATATATATATATATATATATATATATATATATATATATATATATATATATGTAGCACTAACTCTCGGTGGAGCTGCTGGTTTAAAGCGGGCTTGTTACCTTCTCTCTCCTTCCCTTTGTTTCACCGGCACCGGGTCTAGGGGTTCCGTTGAGTTTACCTCTGGACGACACACGCACCAACACTTGAGTACGTTGTCAATGCTTTATTAAACCATCAATGAAGGAAGTAGCAGGAAAGAGGCAGAAGGGAAACTGCAGAGGAAAACTCAAATACCTTTTTAGTAAGATTCTTGACAAATGTCCCTTGGGGTTGGATGTTTCAGTAGAATGCACTCCCTTGGTGGGACACACTCCTTGCATGCCTGGATAGGCCTCTCTCACTAGCCTAGCAGCCAGTACGTAGCACGAACAAAAGTCTCTGCCACAGACTTGTTTGAGATGAACCCGTAAGATCCTCTGCCACAGGATATATTGGTTCTTTTGTGGTGAATGTCAGTCACAGTGCCTGAACCTTTAAGCCAACCCGGCAACACTATGCTGTATAATCACTTTAGGATACATCCTCCAACCGAGTCACCAGGCCCCTCTCCAGACCAGCATGATCCTTCCATGACGGGTCCTCCCCTGGGATCTCCTCGGTTGTCCAGCTTCTTCACTCTGAATAGACAGTTCAGGACCATTCCTCAGCCGCTGTGGTAGGCCCCAGACAAGCTCCTGGGCCCACCCCTGCGCCGCAGCGCCTTTGGCGGTGCAGACTGACGCCTGACTAAAGGAACAATGCCCTTACTATACCGATCCACCTTATAAGTAAGTATAAGAACTAAATAAACCTAAGAACTTCTGCTGTTCCTTGCTCTGTTTGGTTTTTTTGCTCTGTCCTCCTCCCTTGGACTGTTTGGAAGTATACCTCCAATATGGCAGGGCAAGATAAGTTTTTTTTTCTCTTCCTCTCCTGGGTTTGTGCTTTGTATGTGGGGATGTTCCCCTCCATGTTACTTATTTCATAGGTGTATATCACCTTTAACGCTTCCAAAATAAAAATAGTCTTTAAGTACTGGGAGAGAAGAGCTTTGCTCATTTATGGGTGATTCTTTCTGTTTTATTTTCCCTGTTTCATTTTATATTCCTTTATATATAACCCCACTGTATTGAGCATTGTTTACAATCTGAGCATTTTTACCATTCCTGTAGGGTCTTTTTTGGTATTGCCGTGGTGGTCGTCCTATTATGGGACCTCTGTGTGGGCTTCCCTAGGCGCGGATGGGGCCCATCATCCTTTTCATGGACATTTGGCGGCAGAGGTCCATTCCAAACTCTACATTTTTGTACATATACTGCTATATTGCACTTATCTTCAAATACTAATATTGGTATGTATATTGGATGCCCTTGGTGTGCTGCGATGGCCACACTGAGGTTAATGCCTATGCTTAAATCTGTCTTGCCTGTTTTTCAGAATACATCCATCTGTTTCTCCTACAAAACACCTCTGAAGAAGGGACTTTGTTCTGAAACATGTTAGGTCTATGGAGAAAATAGGCTTCAGTTTGAAATGTATAGAAAACAAAACACATGTAAACTGTGATGTATATTAATGTTTTGTATAAATCATCATCATGTTTTTAGTACTATGTTTTTTAAGCAATTTTTCTATATAAATATGCTTTTATAATAATATCGTGACTGTTGGCCTTTAAAGACCCTGTGTACCGGGGGGTACAAGTGTCCCCTTTTTCTCCTTTGGGAGGGTTCCTTCTATAAACCGTTTACATATGTGGGCGTCACTTACGTATGCGTTCGCTTCTGCCGCGAGCTCGGAGGGCAGGGCACTTTAATTTTTATTTTTTTTTCTTATTTATTTTACTTTTTAGGTTTTATTTTCACACTGCCCCTTTAATTTGTATTTATTTTTTGATCTCTTTTATTTCTATTACGAGGAATGTAAACATCCCTTGTAATAGAAATAAGCAGGACAGGGCCTCTTTATTGTGAGATCTGGGGTCAAAAAGACCTCAGATCTCGCATTTAGGCTGGGTTCACATAACAGGAGATTGTGACCGGCTCTCTATGGAGTCCTGTGCGCCCATTTCAGGGCCGAATTCAGGACAAAATTCAGCCCTAAGGCTCCATTCACACTAATGCGTTTTTTGATGCATTTTACATTTTGCAGAAATGCATGAAAATTTTTTAACATGGGTTCCCATGGAACATGTTCACATCAATGCATTTTTGTGCCTCTGCATTTTTGGAAAGGGTCGGGGACTTTTTTTCATGCAAAATGCAGTGTTTTACATGTAATAGAATTCAATGGACCCGCATCCGAAAACGCAAGTACCGCGTTTTTGGCGCGTTTTGCGTTTTTATTTCATTTTTTTAACACTGTATACAGTATAGGGCTGGGAAAAAAATCGATTTAAATCTTGAATCGAGTTGAGAGGTCAAATCGATTCAAAATTTAAGCAAATCGATTTTTTTAGATTTTTTTTTTTCACCGCGCCGGCCCCGAGGCGCTGCGGGCATGAGTTTTTAGGCGAGGCCGCTGCTTGGGCCTAGTCCGCGGCTACGGCCGGACGCCGCGGACTAGGCCGAAGCCGCGGCCTCGCCTAAAAACTCATGCCCGCAGCGCCTCCTGACCGGCGCGGACACCGCGCCGGGCCTGAAGAGCTGCGGGCAAGGAGTTTTTAGGTGAGGCCGCGGCTTTGGCCTAGTCCGCGAGGCCGGACGCCGCGGACTAGGCCGAAGCCGCGGCCTCGCCTCAAAGCTCATGCCCGCAGCGCCTCGGGACCGGAGCGGTTTCCAAAAAAAAACTCGATTCGAATCGTGAATCGAGTTTTTTTTAAGAGAATCGAAGATTTTTTTTTAAAGAAAATCTCCCAGCCCTAATACAGTATTAAAAAAACACTGTAAAAAAAATGCAAAATGCAAAAAAAAAAAACGGCAAAAAAGCGGCAAAAACCCATGTTCAAAAACGCGGCAAGCACCGCAACAAACACTGCAGAAACGCTCAAAAGCAACATGCATAGATGTGAATCGAGCCTTATAGCTATAGGTATTTAAGTAAAACAAACCGCCCCTTACTTCAATTACTACCACAGCGCCTCAGATGAAAAATGTTAGCAAAAATGAAGCTGCCACTTTAGAAAATATGAAATATAAATAGTGTTTTATCTTTCTGTTATAACTAAATGGTGACTAAAAGAAAAAACAGAAAAAGGAAAAAACAGTGGCGCTGACCTAAGACAGAATTGTCCGGTTTAGACAAAACTGAAAACAATATGGTGCATAAATATTGTGTTTAAACAATTAAAACACCCTGTGAAATTCATAAGTGAATAAATCAAACACAAAGTCCATATATTGATGCTTAAAGAAAGTCCTTGGCTAATTGTGTCTTCTTAATTTCTTCCACCACACCAAAGTGTCCAGTGATCCCACTCCCTTAAGAAATGCACTCACCGACTCCAAATGCCCACACTTGCATGCAAGGCTAAAAGGGTTAGATCGGCAAACCAATATCCAACAGTGTATGTAGAAATCGCTCCACATGTAAAATAATAAAGTGCTCCAATAGTGTAAAACAGTATAAACCAAGTTATTGTAAACACTATCACTCTTCAAATTAACCACTCACCTTTTACAAAATCCAAGCCAGCAAAAAATAGCTTCAAATCACAGCACGCTAAACAATTGGATCACACAGCGTAGGGATACGGTCACGGCGGACCCGAGGTATGCAGGCGTTAAATCTCAGCTCTCACCCCCTCCTCGGTGTGTCTAGCCACTATGTCGGATCACCACTTCCTCGTTTGGCTTCAAGCGTCACGCGTCACAGCCATGCCCTCCCGACATGTTTCGTCATAGATCGACTTATTCATGGGATTGGCTGCACGGGGTGACACTCACCCTTTTTATATCCTCCTATCAATAGACCACCAGAGAACCTTCTAAAGCACCTGTCGGATCACCACTTCCTCGTTCGGCTTCAAGCGTCACGCGTCACAGCCACACCCACTCCGACATGTTTCATCATAGATCGACTTATTCATGGGATTGGCTGCACGGGGTGACACTCACTCCTTTTTATATCCTCCTATCAATCGACCACCAGAGAACTTCCTAAAGCGCCTGCGCACACCTCGCGTCTCAGCGGCCGCATAATCCCGGTCACCCAGGTCATACATTAGTGATATAGGATATATGTAACCTGCATATTCTAAAATACAAAACATATCTCTCTCATATCCACTACATGTAGGAAGCACTAGACAAAATCCTAAGAACAATTCTTACATCGGTGTATATAATCCAAAAGTCCCAACACCCGTAAGCTTCTCATCCTGCTGGTTTAAACCATACATCTTCATAATATGCAGTATATCTCTAAAAATATATGTATAAAAAATATGTAAAATGTATTCAACTACTTTAATACCAATCTAATTATAATTAAAACAAAACATGAATGGCTGGAATAAAAAGTACAAAATCATATACCTCTAATAATTATAAAAAAAAATATATAAAAAATATATATAAAAAATATTTTACTTTTTCCTTATATGGTCTCCCATGATTACTTAACATACCACAAGCTTATATTACACAAGCAACACAGACAACCAATCATAATATAAAACAACCAAAAATTCAGCCCTGATTTGTCTCTGAAACAGAGAACAAGGACGCACCGGACCTCGGGTTGCCACCTTTTCTTCAAATCAAACCCGAACACTTTAGCAGCGCACAGCATTTTTTTTTTTTTTACAGTATAAACTATACATATATTTTGCATTTAAATAACATTTCTAATCATATGACGTTAATAACAAGAGTCCCCCTTTACATCAGAGTCCACAGAGTTCCCCTTTTACATCTGAACTCACAGAGTTCCCTTTCACTGTAAGGGGGGATTCTGACGACTCTGATGTAAGGGAGAACTCTGGGGACTCTAAGGGATGCTCTGTTAACCCTGATTTATGGTGGAACACTGAGAACTCTGATGTACGGAGAGGACTCTGATGTAAGGGGGAACACTGTGACCTCTGGTGTAAATGGGAACTC
Organism: Lithobates septentrionalis; assembly: GCA_037952835.1. Taxonomy (NCBI): domain Eukaryota; kingdom Metazoa; phylum Chordata; class Amphibia; order Anura; family Ranidae; genus Lithobates; species Lithobates septentrionalis. Next base: position 828,117 of record JBBDGP010001620.1, read on the forward strand.
TGATGTAAGGGGTGCTCTGAGAACCCTGATTTACCTTAGTGTATTCACTCAGAGGCAGGGGAGAGAAGGGGGGAGACTTCAGTCACAGACAGGGATGGATGGTGAGCTCACTCACCCCTTGGCAGTCAGCACCTCTCATCCAGATGTATCTGAGGCTGCTGGACTTCAAATTTCCGGGCCCCCCACTTTCCTTTTCTGAGGCACAGAGCTGGGTATTGGAGTGTGGGCAGACACAGAGGTGTAGGGGTGGGAGAAAGAGGTGCAGATTGAGCCCTCTCTCCTCTCCCATCAGTGTGGGGGGTGGGGGAATTGTTAGTGCTGCCACTGAGCAGTGTGAAAGAGAGTGTAACAGAAACTCTCAGCTTAGCCAACTGCAGCCAGCAACCCTGCTGGGAAGCCATAGTCCAGTCTGAATAACGTGTCTGGGTTTCAGGCAGTCTGAAACCCGGACACGTGATTCTAAACCCGAACTGTCCGGGTGAATCCCAGACAGGTGGCAGCCCTAACTGGACTCCTGTTGCGAGCAGCACCCATCTGCAATGTGAACCCAGCCTTACACTTAAAAGCAAAAAAAAAGTCACTTTGCCTTTAAGAGATTAACAAAAATCAACCCTTTAAAGTGATTGTAAAGTCTATTTTTTTTTTAATAACAAACATGTTATACTTACCTCCTCTGTGCAGTTGGTTTTGCATAGAGCAGATCGGATCCTCCTCTTCTCAGGTCCCTCTTTGCTGCTCCTATCCCCTCCCTCCTTTGAGTGCCCCTCAGCCAGCAGCTTGCTATGGGGGCACCCAAGCCCAGTCAGAGCTCTGTGTATCCATTCATCCATAGAATGCATTAAGATAAAAAAAAACCTTCTGCCTTTACAACTCCTTTAAGGCCAGAATGCGGAAGTGACGCCGAAGGTCGCTCCATTCCTCCAAGGCCATAGAACTGGTTGGGGGCCATCTTGCGCTCACTCAGCTTCCTGCCCAGCCCCAGAGATCATCGGATCGGTTTCGGGCTAACCAAAAGGTCCGGTAAACCCGGAGATGAACAGTAATCGAAGGGAGGGGGGAGACCTCTTCCGCCGCTTCTAAAAGTCATCCCATGGCAAATCCGCCTCTGGGATCACTTTTATGTAAAAGAGAATTGTCCACTGTTTAAAAAAATACCAGGGTTATGGCTAGCTACTGCCATAACCCCGGTATTTAACGTCAAACTACTGACGTATTTATACAGTGGGCGGTCCGGAAGTGGTTAAAGAAGTTGTAAACCCCTGAAATGAAAAATGAACAAAGCATCTCCTCCCATAGTGTGCATTGGCTTCAACCCAAGGGTCCAAGTGTGATTTCTGGCTGCTTTCCCATTCCTCTGCTATCTGCATAATTCACTTCTGACAGGTAACCAGGGCCTGGACAAGGAGTGAGCAGGGGGGGCGGCTGCCCTGGGCACTGTGGTATCATGTGAGGTGGGGAGGCACCACACGGAGATTGGGGGAGGAGGGGCTTTTGTTGAAAAGGGGAATTTGGGGGTAAGAAATGTTCTAGGATGTCAAATTTAGGGAGGTATGCTAGGAGTGGTGTATTGGGGGGAATTGTGTTGGGAGGGGGGATATAGGAAAAGTATTTGTGTTGGGAGGGGGATTTGAGGGGGGGGGGGCGTTGTGCTATAAAAATAATATGGTATAGGGGAAATTGTTTTTTTTTTTCTGAGTTGGGGGGGGTGGGGTGGATTTGTGCTAATAGGGATGACTGGGGGGTATTTGTGCTAGGAAGGGAAATATATGTGTGTTTTGGGGGGGGGGGGGGGTTGTGCTAGGATAGAGGATTGGGGATGGGAATTTGTGCTGAAAGGGGGGATTTGGAAAGGGGGGAAAAGATGTGTGCGTAGAGGGGAAATTTGGGGTAGAGGATTAGTGCTGGGAGGGGAAAATTTGTTTAGGGGGGTGGATTTGTGCTGGTGGCATATGGGGAGAGAGGATTTGAGTCGGGGAGGATGGGGGGGGGGCAAAGATTTGTGCTGGGTGGGGGGATTTCAGCAGGGGGGCAGATTTGTACTGGAAGGAGGGGGAACTTAAGGGTGAGCATGCAGATTAGTACTCAATTTTCTTTTTTTTGGGGGGGGGGGGGGTTTCGCTGACACATAATGCTCATACATCTTTGGGGGGGCACAATTTGGCATGTTCGCCCTGGACTCTAGATTGCCTTGACCCGGCACTGCAGGTAATACTGACTCCAGGTGATGGGGAGCTCCAGCACAGTCTGTGATGTTTCGAGGGGTGTGTGTGCCCATTCCCTCCACTCAGGTCTCAGATTAAAATCAGCTCCCTTCTCTATGCTGTGCAGTGTTTGACATCCGATACCCTCCCCCTGCCTTAAGAAGCTCAGAAATGCTGTGTAAATTCTGGACTTTGAACAGATGTAGAGGAGAGAGGGCTGCAGATACGCAGGTACAACTTAGGTAGAAGAATTTGTTTCTTCTATGTGTAACTCTCAGGTGTCTGCGATGGTGAGCCCTTGTAAATCGTCAACTCTGGGTTCCCCAAAGTGCAGAGTCTAAGCCCCAGCTTGCTTTTTCACCAAGGCCCCTGGTGGTAAAGATGGACTTGCAACAAGCTGGATTCTGGTCGTACCACCCAGGTACACATAGCTGAGGGTGCAGAGATCACTTGCGTGTGCAGAGTACAAAAGTGGGAGTGTCACGAGAGCCACGTACCTGATGTGAGACCGACGTAGTGGGGAGGCCTCCTTTGCACCCCAGGTCCTTGAAGCCTCTGGAGATGGAGACAGAGACTTGGTGGACACCGAGTGGCATGGGTGCCAGGGGTGCGGAGCACCGTGCAAGACTTAATCCGAGTTCCGAGGTCAAGTCCAGTTGGGCAACGAAGTATAAAAGAGTTAATCAGAAGAAGAATGGTCAAGATCCAAGCCGGGGTCGGTTCCAATATGGCAGCTGAGTACAAAAGGGGCAAAGAAGTAGAATGGTCTATGTACAAATCCGAGGTCGATGGCAAGCAGCAATCAAGAGTAGTCAAATAGGTTTCCAGGTCACAACAAGTTCAGACAGATCACACACTAGCACAGGAACAAGGGGGGGCTGAAGATAATCCAGAAATTTGGCAGTGTCTGGGCTGGGCTTATATAGGTAAGTTTGAGGTCACTTCCTGTGTGCCTTCTGGGCAATTTCCCGCCTTTTTCCATCAGGTTGATGTCACTTCCTGTGCGTGTCCTGGGCATTTTCCTGTCTTTTTCCATCAAGTCTTCTGCGCAGGTTAACCAATATCAGCAAGATTTTTTTAAATATTTTATATTTATGGGGTTAGATTTAGGGGGTAGAGCATGTTCATGTTGAAACACAAATTGTCAGTTTGCAAAATTAAAGTGTACCAGAAGCCAAATTATTTTTTTTTAGCTTTGAATATATCATTGAGGGATTAGAACAACTGTCATATTTTTGTTACTGTCTGTGTCCCCGTCATGCAGATTCACCCTCTTTTTTGGTACGATGACCGCAATCACCGAGAGTGAAAATGAAAGAAAATCCCAAATTTGAGTTCTCATCAGAACAGTAATAGAAGGGAACTCGTCCACTGCGGACACTAGTTCTGATGACAACCAGAGATTGCCTCATCTAGAGGGATTTCCTTTCAATTTCTGGTGTGGTTATGGTGGGTGTGTATGTGTGTGCTTGGGCTGAACTAATATACACTATATTGCCAAAAGTATTGGGACACCTGCCTTTACAGGCACATGAACTTTAATGGCATCCCAGTCTTAGTCCGTAGGGTTCAATATTGAGTTGGCCCACCCTTTGCAGTAATAACAGTTTCAACTCTTCTGGGAAGGCTGTCCACAAGGTTTAGGAGTGTGTCTATGGGAATGGTTGACCATTCTTCCAGAAGAGCGCATTTGTGAGGTCAGGCATTGATGTTGGATGAGAAGACCTGGCTCAAAGTCTCCGCTCTAATTCATCCCAAAGTTGTTCTATCGGGTTGAGGTGCAGGCCTGTCAAGTTCTTCCACTCCAAACTATTGCATCCATGTCTTTATGGACCTTGCTTTGTGCACTGGTGCGCAGTCATGTTGGAACAGGAAGGGGCCATCCCCAAACTGTTCCCACAAAGTTTGGAGCATGAAATTGTCCAAAACGTCTTGGTATTCTGACACCTTAAGAGTTCCCTTCACTGGAACTAAGGGGCCAAGCCCAACCCCTGAAAAACAACCTCCCACCATAATCCCCCCTCCACCAAAAGATTTGGACCAGTGCACAAAGCAAGGACCAAAAAGACATGGATGAGCGAGTTTGGGATTGAGGAACTTGACTGGCCTGCACAGAGTCTTAACTGCAACCCGATAGAACATCTTAGGGATAAATTAGAGCGGAGACTGCGAGCCAGGCCTTCTCATCCAACATCAGTGCCTGACCTCACAAATACGCTTCTGGAAGAATGGTCAAATATTCCCATAGACACACTCCTAAACCTTGTGGACAGCCTTCCCAGAAGAGTTTAAGCTGTTATAGCTGTGAAGGTTGGGCCAACTCAATATTGAACCCTACGGACTTATGCCCCATACACACGGTCGGATTTTCCGATGAAAACATGTGTGATAGGACCTTGTTGTCGGAAATTTCTACCGTGTGTGGGCTCCATCACACATTTTCCATCGGATTTACCGACACACAAAGTTTGAGAGCAGGATATAAAATTTTCCGACAACAAAACCCGTTGTCGGAAATTCCGATCGTGTGTACACAAATCCGACGGACAAAGTGCCACGCATGCTCAGAATAAATAAAGAGATGAAAACTATTGGCCACTGCCCCATTTATAGTCCTGACGTACGTGTTTTACGTCACCGCGTTCAGAATGATCGGATTTTCCGACAACTTTGTGTGACCGTGTGTATGCAAGACAAGTTTGAGCCAACATCCGTCGGAAAAAAATCCTAGGATTTTGTTGTCGGAATGTCCGATCAATGTCCGAGCGTGTGTACGGGGCATAAGACTTGGATGCCAATAAAGTTCATGTGCGTGTAAAGGCAGGTGTCCCAATACTTTTGGCAATATATTGTAGGTGGGATATTAATATTCTAGAAATGTTGGTGCCATCTCTTCCCCGAGTAGTCGTTGCACACGAACCCAGTCATCCACATGATGTAAAAATAATAATTCGTCAGACCGAGCTAACTTCTTCCATTACTCTGTGGTCCAGTTCTGATACTCATGTATCCACTGTAGGCATTTTGGCTGTGGACACGGGTCAGCATGGGTACCCTGGCCGGTCTGCAGCTATGTAGCCCCGTCAACAGCAAACTGCGATGCCCATTTTTTTTCTTCATTCAACACATCAAATTCAGGGACAACATGTTTTCTTGCTGCCTAATATATCCCACTGATGTTCAAATGCCATTGTAACAAGATAATCAATATTATTAATTTAAGCTGTCAGTGTTCATAAAGTTATGGGTGATCGGTGTATATCTATATATATATATATATATATATATATATATATGTGACATATAATATATATGTATCTTGAATAGAACCTCTATCATATGTTGTCAATAAGAAAACACAATTGACCAGGAAGCCCAAGGAAATAACAGCGATGGAATCTGAGCCCGCTTCTTGTGTTATAAATGAGGTTGTCAATCACAACGTGTCAAAACATCTCTAGAATATTAAATGAAAGGAGATTTTTCCGACAAAATATGTAGGTATTGGACATGTTAAATGTCAATGAAAAGATAATAATAGTAAGACAATATTTCTAGCAGGAAATTCTTTTGGGTATAGGCTAAAAAATCGTTACTGCATGAAAATAGATTCTGCAGAGGAAAAAAGATGAATAATCTGCTTTTATTGTACCTTAGTGGAAAAAGTAATGGACGGTGGGGATATTCAACACCTGAAGATTCCTAAGATACATTCAGGGCAACTTAAGTCAATGGATTTTGTTTCATGAAGACACAAAAACCTACTTAAAGCCTAAATCCTGCTTAGAAAAAAAATATTAACAATATAAAACAAATTCGATTATAACCATAAAATTAACAAAATAGATCCACTGAAATTAACCAGTTCCGGACCGCCTCACGCCAATATACGTCCATATTTTGAAGGGGGTTATCGTTGTTATGGCAGCAGCTAGCTACCATAACCCCGGTATCCTCCTGTTTGGCCGGCGGTCCGGTTTCCGATAATAGTGGTCTCTGCGGCGGATTCGCCGCAAGATCACTACTATCAGCGGCGCTCCGGAGCCGCCGGCAGCGGCGGAGGCGATCGGATCTTCACCCTTGCTAGGCATGGAGACGAGTGAGCTGAAGATGGCCCCCACCCGTCTCCATAACAATGCAGGGTGGAAGCAACGTCATAACGTCACTTCAGTTCATAGCGCTTAAAGGGCCTTTTTTTTTTTTAATTATTTTTTTAAATGACAATATATATATATATATATATATTTTTTTTTTATTGCATTTAAGTGTAAATATGAGATCTGAGGTCTTTTTTTCTATTACAAGGGATGTTTAACCACTTCCCGCCCGGCCTATAGCGGATTGACGGCCGGGCGGTGGTTGTGTTATCCTGACTGGGCGTCATATGACGTCCTTCAGGATAACATGCCGCCGCGCGCCCGCAGGGGCGCGCATCGCGGCGATCGGTGGATCGGTGTGTCAGTCTGACACACCGCTACACCGATCTTGGTAAAGAGCCTCCGGCGGAGGCTCTTTACCACGTGATCAGCCGTGTCCAATCACGGCTGATCACGCTGTCAATAGGAAGAGCCGTTGATCGGCTCTTCCTCACTCGCGTCTGACAGACGCGAGTAGAGGAGAGCCGATCGGCGGCTCTCCTGGCAGGGGGGGTCTGCGCTGATTGTTTATCAGCGCAGCCCCCCCGCAGATCACCACACTGGACCACCAGGGATCGCCACTAGGACCACCAGGGAAGGGAAACATGTGGATGGCCAGGTATGTACCCCATGGCCATCCACATGTGCCCAGTCAGTGCCAAATCTGTGCCAATCAGTGCCCACAAATGGGCACTGATTGGCACAATTATGTTGCAGTGATGCCCAGCAATGCCACACTTAGGGGCATCACTGCCATCAATCAGAATCATCAGTGCCACCCATCAGTGTCCATCGGTGCCACCTGTCAGTGCCCATCTGTGCCCATCTGTGCCCACCTATCAGTGCCCATCCGTGCCCATCTGTGCCAACTATCAGTGCCACCCATAACTACCCATCAACGCCACCTACAAGTGCCCATTAATGCCACCTACAAGTGCCCATCAGTGCCGCCTATCAGTGCCCATCGGTGCCACCTATCAGCGCCCATCAGTGCCACCTACCAGTGCCACCTATCAGTGCCCATTAGTGCCACCTATCAGTGCGCATCAGTGCCACCTATCAGTGCCCATCATCAGTGCCCGTCAGTGCCACCTCATCAGTGCCACCTCATTGGTGCCACCTCATCGGTGCCCATCAGTGCCGCCGTATCAGTGCCCGTCAGTGCAGCCATATCAGTGCCCGTCATTGAAGAAGAAAACGTACTCATTTACAAAAAATTTTAACAGAAACAAAGAAAAACGTGCTTTTTTTCAAAATTTTCTGTCTTTTTTTATTTGTTGCGCAAAAAATAAAAACCGCAGAGGGGATCAAATACCACCAAAAGAAAGCTCTATTTGTGGGAACAAAATGATAAAAAATTTGTTTGGGTACAGTGTGGCATGACCGCGCAATTGTCATTCAAATTGTGACAGCGCTGAAAGCTGAAAATTGGGCTGGGCGGGAAGGTGTCTAAGTGCCTGGTATTGAAGTGGTTAATTTTTTTTTTAAAACAGGGTAAAAAATTAAGGGTAACATAAATAAGAAAAAAATAAAAATAAATAAACGATCCCCGTCCCACCGAGCTCACATGCAGAAGCCAATGCATACGTGAGTAGCGCCCTCATATGAAAACGGTGTTCAAACCACACATGTGAGGTATCGCCGCGATCGGTAGAGCAAGAGTAATAATTCTAGCCCTGGACCTCCGCTGTCACTTAAAATATGCAACCTGTAGAATTTTTTAAACATCGCCTATGGAGATTTTTAAGGGTAAAAGTTTGTTGCCATTCCACGAGCGGGCGCAATTTTGAAGAGTGACATGTTGGGTATCAATTTACTCGGTGTAAAATTATCTTTCACAATATAAAAAAAAATGGGCTAACTTTACTGTTGTCTAATTTTTTTAATTCAAAAAAGTGTATTTTTTCAAAAAAAAAAAGTGCGCTTGTAAGACCGCTGCGCAATTACGGTGTGACAGAAAGTATTGCAATGACCGCCATTTTATTCTCTAGGGTGTTAGAAAAAAATGTATAATGTTTGGGGGTTCTAAGTAATTTTCTAGAAAAAAAAATGTTGTTAACTTGTAAACAACACATCTCAAAAAGAGCCTCGGTCCTTAAATGGTTAAAAAAGAAACAAAAACTAAAACAAAAGTACTTGCTGCGCCATATTTTTGGCACTGCATCTCTCCACCACTAGATGATGCTGCTCTTTCTGGTTAAAGACACCGTTCATCATTCATTGAACGTCCTGTGAGTCCTAGGTGTCAAGAATATGTCAAGAATATGTCCCTGGGGAACATGTCTTCAAGCCACCCTGGATTGCAGAGATTGGCGTCACGCAATGACCCACCTAACCACAAGAACAGAAAAAAAAATACGAGAACCCATGATGTCGTGCTACCATGTATGTCGATGCAGGCTGACCTCCCTACACAGGTGGCGATATCCTCAACCATCACGCATAGTGGGTGGAGGACAGGAGGAACTCAAGTTCATCTCAGGCCTTTGTACATGTTATCAGGTAAGCAGCTGTCCGATTGGATGCTGCTACCTCGGATGACCTCCGGTGTGGAGTTGTTTCCCGGACTGTCTGTGGGGCCTTGCCATTGCACCTTCAACATGCCCAACCTGAGTAAGTCTTGGTTACGGTGGTTCCATACTTTACCCCTAACCTTGTTCCAGTAATTTTTTTGGTTTTTCATTTTTTCAACTTTTTCATTTCCATAGATATCACACGTGCCTGCTCCTGACGAGTGGCTTCAGCCATGAAACGCGTAGAGCTCTTGATGTGCCGTGTCTCCACTAGTGTCATAAGAACTTCAAGTCATGATGTGTTCTGTACTCTCAGAGGCCAGTGAGGCCATAGGTCCTGCAGGTTATATCCTTTCTAATCAATAGTATACACCTTTATTCTGTGGTGAACCTGGGAATTTTAAATATTTCTACCAAAAATATTTTTACCATATGATGTGATCATTTTATTACCAATTTAGAGTCATTAATGTGATTCATGCATACTTTCACTGCTACCAGCATATATACTATGAACTGTGCTCCACAGTCTTATTGCCTATGTATGTTAAATTACCTTTGTTACTTTGATTATGTATGTACAATGCAATGTGTAATAAAAAACCTTCAAATTCACCCTATTACTCTTTGGGCTGTCATATGCTTCACACAAAGTCCCACATTCCTGGTATATGGTTATATACCTTTTTTTCTTCAAATACAACCGGAGCAAAGAAAGATACAAAAAAAAAGTATAGACACACAATTCTTGGCTGGCAAGCCATTTTTTTTAAAGAGTGTGAGCTTTTCACTGCAATGAATGATGATTGTGATGCACATGTACGGAAGTAGCAACATAGGCCACATGGCACCAAGCAGGCCATACAGCAAAGATATTGATGAAATAGAGACAGATACAGTGGCTTGAAAAATTATTCATACCCCCTTGAAATGTTCCACATCATGTCATGTTACAACCAAAACATAAATGTATTTTATTGGGATTTTATGTGATAGACCAACACAAAGTGGCACATAATTATGAAGTGGAAGGAAAATGATAAATTGGTTTTCAATTTTTTTTTACAAATAAATATCTGAAAAGTGTGGTGTGCATTTGTATTCAGCCCCCTATTACTCTGATACCCTTAACTAAAATCTAGTGAAACAAATTGCCTTCAGAAATCACCTAATTCGTAAATAGACTCCACCTGTGTGTCATTTAATCTCAGTATAAATACAGCTGTTCTGTGAAGCCCTCAGAGGTTTGTTAGAGAACCTTAGTGAACAAACAGCATCATAAAGGCCAAGAAACACACCAGACAGGTCAGGGATAAAGTTGTGGAGAAGTTTAAAGTAGTGTTAGGTTAAAAAAATATATCCCATGCTTTTGAACATCATACAGAGCGCTGTTCAATCCATCATCCAAAAATGGAGAGTATGGCAAACAAATAATAACTGCAAGCCTACCAAGACATGGCGTCCACCTAAACTGACAGGCTGGGCAAGAGGACCATGGCAACTCTGCAGGAACTGCAGAGATCCACAGCTCAGGTGGAAGAATCTATCCACAGGACAACTATTAGTCATGCTCTCCACAAATCTGGCCTTTATGGAAGAGTGGCAAGAAGAAAGTCATTGTTGAAAGAAAGCCATAAGAAGTCCTGTTTGCAGTTTGCGAGAAGCCATGTGGGGGACACAGCAATCATGTGGAAGAAGGTGATCTGGTCAGACGAGACCAAAATGTAACTTTTTGGCCTAAAAGCAAAACGCTATGTGTGACGGAAAACTAACACTGCACATCACCCTGAACACACCATCCCCACCGTGAAACATGGTGGTGGCAGCTCATGTTGTGGGGATACTTTTCTTCAGCAGGGACGGGGAAGCTGGTTAGAGTTGATGGGAACATGGATGGAGCCAAATACAGGGAAATCTTAGAAGAAAACCTGTTAGAATCTGCAAAAGACTTGAGACTGGGGCGGAGGTTCACCTTCCAGCAGGACAACAACCCTAAACATACAGCCAGAGCTACAATGGAATGGTTTAGATCAAAGCATATTCATGTGTCTGAATGGCCCAGTCAAAGTCCAGACCTAAATCCAATTGAGAATCTGTGGCAAGACTTGAAAATTGCTGTTCACAGATGAGACGCTCTCCATCCAATCTGACAGAGCTTTAGCTATTTTGCAAAGAAGAATGGGCAAAAATGTCCCTCTCTAGATGTGCAAAGCTGGTAGAGACATCCCCAAAAAGACTTGCAGCTGTACTTGCAGTTAAAGGTGGTTCTACAAAGTATTGGCTTAGGGGGGCTGAATACAAATGTACACCACACTTTTCACATATTTATTTGTAAAAAAAATCCTTCCACTTCACAATTATGGGCCACTTTGTGTTGGTCTATCACAAAAAAATCCCCCCCCAAAAGTTTATGTTTTTAGTTGTAACGTGACAAAATGTGGAAAATTTCAAGGGGTGTGAATACTTTTTCAAGGCACTGTATGTATGTCCCTCATCAAGGGTGACGAGGGAGGGCAAAAGAACTCACTAAGCTTTTCTCCTGGTGACATCTAGAGATTGCTAATGTGGGACTGCAGTTTGAACCAGAAGATGGTCAAAGTCCACAAAAAATTGTAGGGGTCAAGGTGGGGCAACAATACAGGCAGAAGGTTGATTCAGGTGTCGAAGCAAAGTAAGGGGTGTTGTCATGACCTGACTGGTGGTCAAGATAGGGCTCTTTAAATGATTCCAAGTCCAACTGAAAATGTTTGTTTAGACTCTTTCCCAATCCCTGTTCAAAGAGCCAGGGGTGATGAGGGAGTACAGTAGAACCCACTAAGCTTGTCTCCTGTGACATCACAAGTCTACAAGAGTGGAACTGCACTTTGAACCAGAAGACGGTCAAAGTCCAAAAAAATTGGAGGGGCCAGGGTAGGTAGCAATACAGGCAGAAGGCTGATGCAGGAGCCGAAGCAAAGTAAGGGCTGTTGTCATATCCAGACTAGTTGTCAAGACAGGGCTCTTCAAGTGATTCCACCTGAAAACTTTTGTTTAGACGCTCTCCTAATCCCTATTCAACAAGCCAGCATTTAAACAGGATACCTGTTAACATCACAGATATGCAACAAAATGCCTGAAATGTTAACCAAATGGCCCAGATGCACACACCATGGACTGATGACTGGCAGATTCCTATGGCATCAGAGTCAGACTGATGGTTCCATATGCCTTGCAGACCAGACAATCACTGCAGCAGCATTTTCAATTCTAAACCCAAACACTAAAATTCAATCAATCAAATTTTAATATGTTATATAATTCCAAAAGTGGTTTTCAAACTATTTAAATATGCAATTTTCATTAAAAGGACGACAAGTGATCCTGCCATGAAGGTCCTGACTCGGTCACCTCATGCTATAACAACTGTCGCTTGGTTGCTCATTGGTCAGCGCAGCCATGTGACCGCACTGACCAGTGAGAAGTGAATCTGAGGCTTTGTCTTCTGGTAAGGTGTCCCAGAAGAAAAAAAAACACTTCTCATTGGTCAGCCCAGTCAAATGGTTGCACAGATCAATGAGCACATTTCATTGAAAGCACTATGATCGATACTCACTGTATGGTGTACAGACCGCTACTACTACTTTTTCTTTTCAATCTGGGGCCACCGTATTTTTCTGTAAAATGCAATGCAATATGGCAACCTGGAGGTGCCCTTCTCATTGGTCAATATGGTCATGTGGGTTAGCTTTTGGTAAAAAAAAAAGACGTGGCGCTACATACACTTTAACAATCACCTTGTAGCATAGGGCATACATCCCAACATTTTGAAATGGGAATGAGGGACACCTAACCTACTACCAAATGTATGTAGGTATATGACACGGCCCCCTGCCACACCCCCTTAACCACTTGACCACTGGGCACTTAAACCCCCTTCCTAACCAGACCAATTTTCAGCTTTCGGTGCTCTCACATTTTGAATGACAATTACTCAGTCATACAACACTGTACCCATAAGACATTTTTGTCCTTTTTTCACACAAATAGAGCTTTCTTTTGGTGGTATTTAATTACCGTTGGGTTTTTTATTTTTTTTGCGCTATAAAAGGAAAAAGACTGAAAATTCAGTCAAAAAATGAATTTTTCTTTGTGTCTGTTATAAAATTTAGCAAATTAGTAATTTTTTTTCATGAATTTTGGCCAAAATTTATACTGCTACATATCTTTGGTAAAAATAAGTACAAATCGGTGGATATTATTTGGTCTTTGTGAAAGTTATAGAGTCCAAAAGCTATGGTGCCAATATCTGAAAATTGATCACACCTGAAGTACTGACGGCCTATCTCATTTCTTGAGACCCTAACATGCCAGAAAAGTACAAATACCCCCCAAATGACCCCTTTTTGGAAAGAAGACATTCCAAGGTATTTAGAAAGATGCATGGTGAGTTTTTTTAAGTTGTAATTTTTTCCCACAATTCTTTGCAAAATCAAGATTTTTTTTCTTTTTTTTTTTCACAAAATTGTCATATTAGCAGGTTATTTCTCACACACAGCATATGCATACCACAAATTACACCCCAAAACACATTCTGCTATTGCTCCAGAGTACGGCGATACCACATGTATGAGACTTTTACACAGCGTGGCCACATACAGAGGCCCAACATGCAGGGAGCACCTTCAGGCGTTCTGGAGCACCCAGGCCAATTCTGACATTTCTCTCCTACATGTAAAAATCATCATTTATTTGCTAGAAAATTACATACAACCCCAAAACATTGTATATTTTTTTTTAGCGAAGACCCTAGAGAATACAATGTTGGTCGTTGCAACTTTTTTTTTTTTTTTTTAAATTTTTTATTTATATAAGAAAACCGGTTACCCGGGACATACAGTAGACACATAGCTGTAAATAGCAGCAAAACATTCATCGTTATAGGAACAATCTGTGTCATATATAGACAAAAATTGAAAAACATGACTATACTGTTTCTGTAGTTTTAGAGGCAATGAGGATTTTACAGTGTCGTTGGTCCATATACTTTAACAGCAGCATAGTTACTGAGCACCATTTTAGCTGTTAGCATCGACTACTGAAGCCATCTGTCTCTAGTTTACTGCTGGATATCTATCTGTCAGAGTATCGTGTATATGTTTTTCGTATTTTAATGTATCTTAGTCCCTGGGTTCACGGTTCTCCAGTTATTTTTTATTATTTCAAAAGAAAAGATCAAAGAAAAAATTGTGAGGGAAAGAATAGATTGGAGATAAGTGGAGTGTGAGAAAACAGAGTTAGAGGAGGAGGGGGGGGGGGGGGTGAGGTATGAGTTAGGTGGGGGTTTGGGAGGGGGGGGGGTCTGGAGTTTAAGTGGTAGTTCATGAATCCTGGTATTCGTCTGAAACTCTAAAGCCTTGTTCTTGTCTATAGAGTGCAGTTTAGTCTTCTCTGCCACGGAGTGCCTGACCTTCCTCAGAATACTTAAACATATTCCATAACTGCCAGGTTTTGGTATATACTTCCTGTCTGTTTTGGCTCGTGAGGATTAGGTCTTCCATTTGGTTTATTTCCTCAACCTTTTGGAGCCACAGAGCTATGGTTGGTGGTTGAGTGGATTTCCATAAGGTTGGGATGCAGGATTTTGCCGCGTCTAGCAGGTGTCGTATCACTGACTTCTTGTAAGCCCTTGCGGGGGTGTCAGTAGCGTGTAGGAGGAAAAAAGCTGGGTCATCTGGTACAACGCGGTCTGTAAATTTTTGTGTTATTTGGCGGACTTCTCTCCAGAAACTCTGAATACCAGGGCAGGACCAGAAGATATGGAGGAGTGTGCCTTTCTCTCTTTGGCATCTCCAACAGATGTCAGATGACGCGGGGTATATTGTGTTAAGAAATGCCGGGGTTCTGTACCAATGGCTAAGGATTTTATAGTTCGTTTCTTGGATCCTTGTACATAGGGAGGATTTGTGGGTGAACTGTAAGATGTGTTGTTTTTTGCTGGTGGAGAACTGACATTTTAGTTCTTTTTCCCATTCGATAAGGCCCCTAAGTTTATAATCTTCTAATGGAGTGATTAACATGTTGTAGGTTAGGGAGAGTGAGTGTGGTAAGGGCCCTGTTTCCGAACATATAACCTCCATAAGTGCAAGGGGTTGGTTGATAACAGTAGGTGGTGGCATGCTGTTGAGAAAATGATGGAGCTGAAAAGCCCTCAAGAAGTCTAGTCGAAACTGTCCCTCTGGGTCAGTCAATTCTGTGATAGTCTTCCATCTGCCACTAATGCTAAAATGCGAGGCTTGGTATAATCCCCTCTCCCTGAGTTCTCGAAACCTCCTATCGCTCACTCCTGGTTCAAACAAGGGGTTCCCTATAATGGGTTTGAGTGGTGAGTTACGAGAGAACAGGGGGGACGAGTCAATGAGATGAGCGCAGATTCTTGCCGTGTTACCTATTAACGGGTGACGTTTGAGGTCTGTTGGGAGTGCAGTGTAACACCAAGGGATTCTATGGATAGGGGTTGTACTTTGTGCTTGTTCGAGTTGTGTCCACAGTTTGGTGGGTGTATGTCGGCACCAGTCTATGAGCCTTCCTAAGTGTGTTGCTTTATAGTAGGCCTGGAGGTCGGGCATTGCCAGTCCTCCGTGTCGTTTGGGTAACGAAAGAATTTTCCTCTGTATTCGTGATTTTTTCCCTGCCCAGATAAATTTGGTAAATATTGAACATATTTGGGTGAAGTAACTTGCGGGTATGTGTATTGGGATAGTCTGCAGCAAATATAGGAATTTGGGTAAAATTGACATTTTAAGGATGTTGCAACGTCCGAACCAGGAATGGAGTCCACCATTCCATTTATCTAGCAATTGCTGTACTTTTTTAAGCATAGGTGGGAAGTTATGTTTGAACAATTGGGAAAAAGATGGGGGTATGTATGTGCCCAGATACTTCAAAGCTGTGGTGGTCCATTTCAAATGAAAGCTATTTTGTAGTTGTGTGAGTTGTGGTTGTGGGATCCCCAATCCCATCGCTTCGGACTTACTAAAGTTAATTTTCAAATTAGCTAGTTGGCCATATATGCTAAATTCTTTCATGAGGTTGGGGAGGGAGATGGTTGGGTTCGTGAGGGAGAACATCATGTCATCCGCGTAAGCAGAGACTTTAAATTGTTTTTTATTAACTTCTATACCTGTGATGTCTGGGTTCAGTCTAATGTGGCATAGGAAAGGTTCTAGGGATAATGCAAAGAGCAGTGGCGAGAGGGGGCAGCCCTGACGGGTCCCGTTAGTAATTGGGAAAGCTTCCGAGACTACTCCGTTCACCTTAATTCTGGCTGTAGGGTCTGAATAAATTGAGGAGATCCAGTGCATCATCTTCTCACCTAATCCTATGTGCTTTAATGTCGCAAACATGAACCTCCAGCTGACCCGGTCGAACGCTTTTTCGGCGTCAGTTCCTAGTAGGATGCATGGTGATTTGGTACTGTTGGCTATATGAAGTAGGTTAAGGACTTTGATCGTGTTGTCCCTAGCCTCCCTAGTGGGGACAAAGCCTACTTGGTCTAGGTGGATTAGTGAGGTAAGGTGTTGCTGCAGTCTAGTGGAAATAATTTTTGTAAAGAGCTTTAGGTCTGTATTTAAAAGTGAAATCGGGCGATAGGAGCCGCATTGGCTTGGGTCTTTGCCTTCTTTTGGTATAACGGAGATTTGTGCCTGTAAAGTAGATTTAAAAAATTTTTCTCCTGTGCCTAGGTTGTTATAGAGTCTGACCAGGTGTTGTCCGAGTGAGGGGAGAAGGATCTTATAATAGTGAGTAGTCAGTCCGTCCGGGCCTGGTGCTTTGCCTGGTTTAGAGTTTTTAACAGCGGTTTGCAGTTCATTCAACGTGATTGGTTCTTCTAGTAAGGATTGAGCATCGTCAGGGAGAGTCGGCATCAGGGAGGACGAGATGTATTCTGTCATCTTGTCAGGGGGGGTTTGTGTCTCTTTTAAATTATAAAGAGATGTGTAAAAGGAACTGAATTCTTGTGCAATGTGCTGAGGTATAGAGATTTTCTGACCTCTGGGGGACATAATGTGGGGTATGTAAGAGGACAGTTTCTGTTCTCGTAACGATTGGGCTAGCAGTCTTCCGCATTTGTTCCCGGACTCATAGTGTTTCCTTTTACATACTTGTATGGCTGCTTTGGCTTTGTATCGTAAGAGGTTGGTGATCTGTGTGCGAACCGTGTCTAGTTCTACTTCTAATTGTTTGGTGGGGCCTTGTTTATGATTTGTCTCTAATGTTTCTAGTTTTTTAAGCAAAGTGTTCAATTGTGCAATCCTTTGCTTTTTTAGTCGTGAACCATGTTTAATGAGTATTCCTCTAATGACAGGTTTATGTGCCTCCCATATTAATCCCATGTCACTGTCAGGAGTAGTATTTGTGGAGAAGTAGTGTCCTATTTCTTTAGTCACTTCAGCTAAAACTTCTGGGTCCTTCAGAAGGCCCTCATTTAGTCGCCACGGTGGTTTCTGTGTCGACCTCAGGTCTGGGAGGGTGTACTGCAGTGTAATCGGAGCATGGTCCGACCATGTAATAGAACCTATAGAGGTTTTTTTAATCGCTTGTAAATCTTTGTGGGGGATCAGAAAGTAATCGATTCTCGAGTACGTCTGGTGCGATTTTGAAAAAAAGGTGTAGTCTTTTTCCCCTGGATGGAATAGGCGCCAAGCATCAATCAGTTGTGAATTGTGTAGCGTCATGCCGATGCGCTTGCGTAGTTCTCGCGAGGTAGAGGATGATCCAGTGGAAGTATCCTCTGAAGGGATGAGAGGTACATTAAAGTCTCCCCCTAGTATCAAATGGCCGTCTGAGAATTGCGATAGGAGGTCGAGGTGACGTTTGAGGAATCTGTCTTGTTGTGTATTGGGGACATATAGATTAGCTAAGGTTACTTTTGAGTCTCCTATTTTCCCCTTTATGAAGAGAAATCTGCCATCCTTATCATATTTTACTCCCGTGAGAGACCATGGTATTTTGGATGAAATTAAAATGGAGACCCCTCTAGATTTAGCCTCTGTGTACCTTGAGTGATATGTAACCGGGAAAAATCTGTTTTGAAGTGTCGGTAAGGTGCCTTCTTTGAAGTGGGTTTCCTGCAAGAAAACAACATCAGCCCTAAGGCGTCTCATGTCATTAACTAGCATGCGTCTTTTTTCAGGCGTATTAAGGCCCTTTACGTTAAGAGAGATTATGTTTATGGAGGCCATGTTCGTGGGTGGTAGATAAGATGCTATACCAGGTCTAGGTGTGCAGGTGGGGAGGGGAGGGGATTATTGGGAGGGGGGGTAGTGTGTGGGTGGGTAGGGTATAGAGCGGGTGCAGTAGGAGAGATTGAATAAGTTCAGAAAAGAGAAGAGAAAAGAGTGTAGAGAGCTGTCACTACAAAGTGCAGCTTAGTGCGAATACTAAGTTAGCCACTCAGGCTAGTACACTCCCCAGACACTATGCCGGGTTTAGAGTGTTGTCCTATGTGGGGTGGTGGAAAGACAGGGCCGGGAAGTGAGCTCCCGAACCTCTCCCTCCAACCCCGGCCATCAGTGGTTTTTAATTTATGTGTATGAGGTGCCATTAGCAATCACCTAAAGGATTAGTGAGTTATGGTGGTGTTGGCATACTGACTATTCAAATATAACTAATAGGAGAGGCATGATAAAGCCTAAAGTGAAATAAGGTAAATAGGGCTCTCCTGTCTGTAGCCCAAGGAACACATTTGTAAACCATAAGACGTGAAAGAAAAATTGGGTACATCAACAAGTGCAATAAAAGCAGAACATGAACATGAGCGTGAATCCCTCCCCATCCAGTTGCATGTAAGGTGGCCGAGCCAGGAAGGTTAAATTGAAACTGAACCGTAATAATATGTGTAGAACTGGTCCAGGCTCAGCCCTATCACATGCAGGTCAGGACATAGGGGTTGTGAATAAGTAGTCCCGTACCGGGACTTACCAGGAGGTCTGGCTCTTTCATGGCCATTCACTTATAACTGATGAACAAATGTGAAAATATGTGAAAACTCCCCCTCCCCTCCCCCCCCCCCCCACAGACCAAAACGACAGATCTTAGGTATCAGTTTGTACTCTAATGGCATGTGGGAGACCTGTAGTTACCCATCAGAACCCAATCGTCTTGTCGTGACAGGTCTCTGATGCTCCCGTGGTCCATGTCATGCCGGTCTCTGAGTGCAAGGTGCCCAAGAGGGACGATGATCTTCGTCGGGGTCCCGTCTCTGATCATTGCAGTAGCTCCCATCTACCGGCGTCAGCTTGAGTTGTCTGGTTTCTATCAGCCGAGGCATTAGTGTCATGGGATCACCCGAGGGAGCCTGTGTGGGTGGGTGGGGGAGGGTCTGGTGCAATAGAAAAGAGAAGACATGTCCCCAGTGGTAGATCCGAAAGGTTCTGTTGTGAGTCTTGTCCAGGGGTGAAGCGAACATCACTGGCTATTAGGTTATCATCCGGTGTGTTTCTCACAGAGGGAGAAGGAGGGGGGAGGAAGCCCAGGAAGCGGGGGCCAGGACCGAAGTTCGTTCAACTACCCCTCCTTCTCTAATCAAAAGTGGAGGCCAGGTTACAGATCTCCTTGCTTAAGGACAAAATATCTTGCAGTCTGACCTGTATGAGTCAAGCTGGATTAGGGAGGGATGGCCACAGGCCTACTCACGCTGTTCTCCAGAAGCCGTTCTGCGTCTCCTTCTGTCCCGCTGGTGGCGGGGAGGAAGAGGTCCGTGCAGTCTCAGGGGGCCCGATCGGCCTTGTGGACGTGGTAAGAGCTGGAGCCAGTCAGGGACTTGTATCGGTTCGGAATCCATGAACCGGAAGAGTGCCGGGAGGTCCTCCATTCTCTGCAGGGAGAAAGAGCCGGATTCGTTGCGGAACAATACAGACAGTGGATAACCCCATCTGTATGTCAGGCCCTTCTGTTTAGCAAGTTCCAGGAGAGGGCGGAGGAGGGCTCTTCGTTTCAGCGTGGCCCGCGAAAGATCGGGCAATATTCTGGTCTGTTTGCCTCCTACCTCTATCTCTCCAAAGTCCCAGGCCCGGCGTAGGATGGCCTCCTTTTGGGTGTAGCGGTGTAGTCTGCATACTACGTCCCTTGGTCTGTCCGGGTCTTCGGATCTGGGGCCGAGAGCTCTATGAACCCTGTCAAGTTCTATGGAGAGGTCTGGGTCTCCTAGTACGGTTCGGAATATTCCTCTGACCGTTTCCCCTAGATCGTCCGCTGTTGTCTCCTCTGGGATTCCCCGGAGCCGCAGGTTGTTCCTGCGGCTTCGGTCCTCGATATCTTCCAGGTGCAGCTGTAGGGCCACAGCGGAGTCCCGCTGCGAGTCTCTCGCCTGTTCAAGCGCCGCCACTCTTTCCTCCAAAGCAGACACCGAGGCATCGCCTGTGTCCATGCGGTCTGCTAGTGTAGCCATTTCCCCCCGTACCTCCTGCATGTCTCGTCGGTGTGTCTCCTCTAGTTTAAGGATGAGTGCCTCAATGTCCGATCGAGTGGGGAGGGCCTGCAGCAGGGCCCGAATGTCCTGGTCTAGCCTGATGGGTTCCGGGGATTGTGGGGAAGCCATCGTGTCTTTCCCAGAGTCTCTGTAAGTTACCAGGGGGTGATTAGTGTCGTCCTGAGAGCGTGATGGGGTTGATTGCACTCTCTGTCTGGAGGCCTGCTGTGTCTCGTCGCGTGGTAGGCCTCGCGGCGCTGTTACTGTGGCTCCTGGAGATTTGCCTTGTATCTGTCGAAAATAGTGTCGGATTCCTCCTGGGCTCCTACCAACGGGTGTCCCCCGTGTAGTTGCTCTTGTCCTGTGCCTTTTGGTTGGTATCATGCCTTTGGCAAAGTAAAAATTAGCCGGGGTTTTTGGGACAGGCCGGGAGCTCCAAGAAGAAGCTGCTTCACTCCGCCATGTCCAGGCCACGCCCCCTCGTTGCAACTTTTTATCCCGCACGGTATTTGCGCAGCAATTTTCCGAATGCGTTTTTTTTTTTGTGAAAAATGAAGTTACGCCAAGTAAATAGATACCTAACATGTCACCCTTCAAAATTGCACACGCTCGTGGAATGGCACCAAACTTCGTTACTTAAAAAACCCATAGGCGACGCTTTCAAATTTTTTACTGGTTACATGTTTTGAGTTACAGAGGGGGCCTAGGGCCAAAATAATTGCTCTCGTTCTAACGTTCGCAGCGATACCTCACATGTGTTGTTTGAACACCGTTTTCATATGTGGGCCGGACTTACATATGCATTCGCTTCTGCATGCGAGCACACGGGGACAGGGGTGCTTTAAAAAAATGTGGTTTTTTTTGTTCATTTTACTTTATTTATTTTAGTTTGACACTTTTTTCCCAAAAATTTTTTTTTGATCACTTTTATTCCTATTACAAGGAATGTAAACATCCCTTGTAATAGGAATATGGCATGACAGGTCCTCTTTACAGTGAGATATGGGGTCAATAAACCATCCGGGCTTCGATCATAGCGGTGAGTCGGTAGAAGCACCGGAAGGCGGCGGGAGGGGGGGCGAGTCCCCTCTCGCCTCCTATAAGAACGATCAAGCAGTGGAACAGCCGCTATGATCATTGTTATGGTGTAGGGAATCGCCGGCTGAAAAAGCTGATATCTGAACGATGCCTGTAGCTGTAGGCATCATTCAGATATCCTCGCACAAAGTCAAGGACGTCATATGACGGCCGGCGGGCGGGAAGTGGTTAAAACACATTTTTTTTAACACAAAGTTGTCCATTTATACAATATTTCTAACACATAGCATGTACATACCAAAAATGACACCCCAAAATAGATTCTCCTACTCCTCCTGAGTACGGCGATACCACATGTGTGAGACTTCCACAGCCTGGCCACATACAGAGGCCGAGTATAGCTAAGTATGGCAGAGTATAGCGGAATATGGCTGAGCATGGTGAGCATGGCTGGGTATGACTGAGCTGAGTATGGCTAAGCATGGCTGAGCATGGCTGGGTATGGCCGGGTATGGTAGAGTATGGCTGGGTATCACTGAGTATTGCAGAGTATGGCTTGGTATTGCAGAGTATGGCTGGGTATGGCAGAGTATGGCAGGGTATTGCAGGGTATTGTAGGGTAATGCGGGGTATTGCAGAGTATTGCGGGGCATTGCAGGGTATTGGAGTATTGCAGAGTATTGCAGGGTATTGCAGGGTATTGCAGAGTATTGCGGGGTATTGCAGAGCATTGCAGAATATTGCAGAGGATTGCAGAGTAGTGCAGGGTATTGCAGAGCATTGCAGAGTAGTGCAGGGTATTGCAGAGCATTGCAGAGTAGTGCAGGGTATTGCAAAGCATTGCAGAATATTGCAGAGTAGTGCAGGGTATTGCAGAGCATGGAGGGATGGCTGAGCATGGATGGATGGGTGGCTGGGTGTGACTGTAATTGTCACAGAGCAGCGCTGTGGGCACTACACATCCATCCAATCCCTCCCCCTCTGTACAGATCGGTACACAGAGGGGAGAGAGGAACCGGCATCATGACATGATGCCGGTTTGTCTACATGTGATCGCTTCGTCATTTGAAAGAGCGATCACATGGTAAACGGCCGCAATCAGCGTCCGTTTACCGTGATCCGTGACGCGCTGGGTCCTCTGGACCCGGTGGTCATGGATGTTCTCGGGTGCGCGCCCCAGGGGGGGGCGCGCGGGTGCAGGTTTCTTGGGGGACGTTACTGTACGCCCTCCCAGAGTTATCCGACCGCCCTGCAGCCGTCATTCGGCTATGGGCCGGCTGGTAACTGGTTAAAGGAGAATTAACCAAAAAAAAGTTAATTAAATCCACAAAGCTCAAACACGCATAAGTGTGTGTATATATATATATATATATATTTACTGTATAAATATACTGTGTATATATATATATATATATATATATATATATATATATATACAGTGCCTTGCGAAAGTATTCGGCCCCCTTGAACTTTTCAACCTTTTGTCACATTTCAGGCTTTAAAGATATAAAATTTTTATTTTTTGTGAAGAATCACCAACAAGTGGGACACAATTGTGAAGTGGAACGAAATCTTTTGGATTGTTGAAACTTTTTTAACTAATAAAAAAATGAAAAGTGGGGCGTGCAAAATTATTCGGCCCCCTTGCGTTAATACTTTGTAGAGCCACCTTTTGCTGCGATTACAGCTGCAAGTCACTTGGGGTATGTCTCTATCAGTTTTTCACATCGAGAGACTGAAATTCTTGCCCATTCTTCCTTGCAAAACAGCTCGAGCTCAGTGAGGTTGGATGGAGAGCGTTTGTGAACAGCAGTTTTCAGCTCTTTCCACAGATTCTCGATTGGATTCAGGTCTGGACTTTGACTTGGCCATTCTAACACCTGGATACGTTTATTTGTGAACCATTCCTTTGTGGATTTTGCTGTATGTTTGGGATCATTGTCTTGTTGGAAGATAAATCTCCGTCCCAGTTTCAGGTCTTTTGCAGACTCCAACAGGTTTTCATCCAGAATGGTCCTGTATTTGGCTGCATCCATCTTCCCCTCAATTTTAACCATCTTCCCTGTCCCTGCTGAAGAAAAGCAGGCCCAAACCATGATGCTGCCACCACCATGTTTCACGGTGGGGATGGTGTGTTGAGGGTGATGAGCTGTGTTGCTTTTACGCCAAACATATCGTTTTGCATTGTGGCCAAAAAGTTTGATTTTGGTTTCATCGGACCAGAGCACCTTCTTCCACATGTTTGGTGTGTCTCCCAGGTGGCTTGTGGCAAACTTTAGACGAGACTTTTTATGGATATCTTTGAGAAATGGCTTTCTTCTTGCCACTCTTCCATAAAGGCCAGATTTGTGCAGTGTACGACTGATTGTTGTCCTATGGACAGACTCTCCCACCTCAGCTGTAGTTCTCTGCAGTTCATCCAGAGTGATCATGGGCCTCTTGGCTGCATCTCTGATCAGTCTTCTCCTTGTCTGAGCTGAAAGTTTAGTGGGACAGCCAGGTCTTGGTAGATTTGCAGTGGTCTGATACTCCTTCCATTTCAAAATGATCGCTTGCACAGTGCTCCTTGGGATGTTTAAAGCTTGGGAAATCTTTTTGTATCCAAATCCGGCTTTAAACTTCTCCACAACAGTATTACGGACCTGCCTGGTGTGTTCCTTGGTCTTCATGATGCTCTCTGCGCTTTCAACAGAACCCTGAGACTATCACAGAGCAGGTGCATTTATACAGAGACTTGATTACACACAGGTGGATTCTATTTATCACCATCAGTCATTTAGGACAACATTGGATCATTCAGAGATCCTCGCTGAACTTCTGGAGTGAGTTTGCTGCACTGAAAGTAAAGGGGCCGAATAATTTTGCACGCACCACTTTTGAGTTTTTTATTTGCTAAAAAAGTTTAAAATATCCAATAGATTTCGTTCCACTTCACAATTGTGTCCCACTTGTTGGTGATTCTTCACAAAAAATTAAAATTTTATATCTTTATGTTTGAAGCCTGAAATGTGGCAAAAGGTTGAAAAGTTCAAGGGGGCCGAATACTTTCGCAAGCCACTGTATATATATATATATCAGTATGGCAATGGATAGTGTCACTAGAGCAGTGGACGATGCCAGTAGGGCAGAGGATGGGGTCGGTAGGGCAGAGATTGGTGCCAGTAGTTTATTTTTATTATTATTTTTTTTTATTATTATTCTTGCTTACCATTTTATTTTTTTATTATTTTTTACAATATTTTTTTTTACAATAATTCTTTATCTTTTTTTTTTTTTTTTTACAATTTATTAGGATTAATGGGGGGGCTTTGGTGAAATATCAGGGCTCTAAATAGAATTTTTTTTTCTCTTAGTTGAACTAGTTGAACTAGATGAACTTTTGTCTTTTTTCAACCTGACTAACTATGTAACTATCTAACCCCTGATGTCTCACTTTTCAGACAGAGATTCCCCAGTCCCTTTCTCTGCAGCAGAGGGAAATCTGCACGCAACAGGGTGATTAGGGTGTGCCCAGGCACACCTGGCACACCCTGTGCGCACGCCTATGCTTGTTTTATAACACAGACTAGACTATAACACCTACAGAAATAATTCCCAATCAACAGTCTGTTTATGTAACCTTCGTTATAAAGAACAAACAAGCACAACAGACGCAACTAAAGTATAAATCTGTTACTTACTTAGTCTTTAATTCCTAATAATGATAATCAAGTGACTTTTTCCATAAGCCGCAATGAGTGCTGGATCCATATTTTTTAATGAACGTCAATATTCCCTGTGTGTTTAACCCCAATGACTGGAAAATGCCTTGAGGTAGGACTGTTTACCAACACATTAGAAATGAGAGATTTGCAGAGTGCCTCATCTCATTGCAACAAGACACTCCAGGGAACGTCTAAATGATCCGTGTAAACGGTTCTTGGGTGGATAAAAGCACTTGCTCTTTGGCCCTCATGCTTTGTAATGTACGTGAGGGATGTTTAAATGGATCAGTTAAACGTACCCTGCCATGCTTTACTGCTTAATTGGATTTGAATGTGCTACATATTAAAATTGCACAAAGACAGAAAACTTTTAACCCTGTCTTTTCATGGGCAGCCTTCGATATTTTCATTTCTCCAAATGGAAAAAAAAAAAAAAAGAAAAAGCTCGGTACTTTGATGTTTTAGGAAGAAAGGACTCAGGCTGAGAAATACAAGTGGTTATGTTAATATTATAAATGCTTAATCCTTAATGCTGACCTCCCAGGCAACCGACTGAAATACATACTTATGTAAGAAATGTTCTGGATGCCTAAGGATTTGTGTTTCTGTCCATCTGGTCACAAGTTTACAGGTTTCAGGCGTAGATTTGCATTTGCTTGACAGGACAGCAAGGAGGGTGACCTGACATTTCTCTACCGCAGTTAAAGTAGTAATTAAACCGTCAGTGATTTTTAGTTAACACACTGAGCACAATAAAATAAACATTCCCCAGTAAGCTATTTGTTAAAATTCCGACCCAGAACTTTCAGTTTACAACTTTCAATGCAGCCTCACTCCTGGGCTTAAAGGATCACTAAAGTTATTTTTTTATTTATTTATTTATTTTAAATAACAAACATCATTTTGCACAGAGTGGCCCCCGAACCTGGTCTTGTGGGCTCCCTCGGCGGCTGTCTCGGCTCCCCCCCCCCCCCCGCAAGGACTCAACACTTTCATGCGTGCTCCCTCGCATGGTGTTGAGTGCTTGCGGGCGCGCTCCCGTGATACAGCCGGCGGCCATAGCCGCTCACTGTATCACTCGGCCCCGCCCCCCCGACGCACCGCGTCATTGGATGTGATTGACAGCAGTGCGAGCCAATTTCTGCGCTGCTTTCAATCCATCCACTCTAGCCAATCAACGACCAGGCTGAGCAGCGAAGAGGATGTCAGGGGCGAGCGCGGGACTTTTGAGGGGTCAGCTAAGTAAAACAGTGGGGCTGGGGGGGGGGGGGCGGTATTGTCAGATGTTTTTTCACCTTAATGCATAGAATGCATTAAGGTGAAAGAACTTTTACCTTTACAACCCCTTTAAGTCTTCTACCTTTAACTGAGAGATCTCCAGCGAGTCAACTGGGTGGGCTGGTGTAGAGTCAGCTGGGTGGGCTGGTGAAGAGTCATCCAGGTGGGCTGGTGAAGAGTCAGCCAGGTGGGCTGGTGTAGAGAGTCAGCCGGGTGGGCTGGTGTAGAGAGTCAGCCGGGTGGGCTGGTGAAGAGTCAGCCGGGTGGGCTGGTGTAGAGTCAGCTGGGTGGGCTGGTGTAGAGTCAGCCGGGTGGGCTGGTGTAGAGAGTCAGCCGGGTGGGCTGGTGAAGAGAGTCAGCTGGGTGGGCTGGTGTAGAGAGTCAGCTGAGTCTGCTGGGTGAAGGGACAGCCAGGAGATCTGGTGAAAGAGGCAGCTGCAGCCAGTTGGGCTAGCATTGCCTGAAGCACTTAAAGTTGTACATTGGAAGATGTCACTTGTTATTGAGTTATTGTTGCCGTCAAGTTGGGGGGGCCTAATGGGGGCATTAGTGGTAGGTTAACCAAAGCACAAAAACACAAGGTGAGTATAGTAGCAAGTCCAAGTTGCAATCTTGAAACACCCAATACGAGGACAATATGCGACCGGTCTAAACTATGTGGCATGTTCACCAATGCCAGAAGCCTGGCGGACAAGATGGGTGAACTAGAGATACTGTTGTACAAGGAGGATTTGGATTTTGTGGGAATTTCAGAGACCTGGTTCAACAGCTCTCATGATTGGCTGGCAAACATTCAAGGGTATACCCTATACCGCAAGGATAGAGAGGGTAAAAAAGGGGGAGGGGTATGCCTATATATCAAGAATAATGTACAAGTGAATGTGAGAGATGACATCACTGAGGGGGCTAGGGAGGAGGTGGAATCTTTATGGGTAGAGCTCCAAAGGGATGAAGCTAAGGGGAAAATAATACTGGGAGTATGCTATAGGCCCCCTAACCTGAGGGAGGAAGTGGAGACGGATCTCCTATCACAAATTGGATTAGCAGCAAGGATGGGAAGTGTTATCATAATGGGGGATTTTAATTATCCAGACATAGACTGGGCGGAGGGAACCGCGCATTCATTTAAGGCTCGCCAGTTCCTTAATGTCTTGCAGGACAATTTTATGGGTCAGATGGTAGACGCACCAACTAGAAATAAAACATTACTAGATCTACTGATTACCAACAATACAGACCTGATAACAGATGTGGAAATACGGGGCAATTTAGGTAACAGCGATCACAGGTCAATTAGTTTCAGTATAAATCACACAAATAGGAGACATGAAGGGAACACAAAGACACTGAATTTCAAAAGAGCCAACTTCCCTAAACTACAAACCTTGCTAAAAGGCATAAATTGGGATAAAATATTAGGAACAAAGAATACAGAGGAGAGATGGGTTTGCTTTAAGAGCATATTAAATAAGGGCATTAGCCAATGTATCCCATTGGGTAATAAATTTAAAAGAGCGAACAAACATCCTGGATGGCTTAACTCCAATGTAAAAATGCATATAAAAGCAAAGGAGAAGGCCTTCAAAAAATACAAGGTTGAGGGATCATCCACAGCATTCAGAATTTATAAAGAATGCAATAAGAAATGTAAGGGTGCAATTAGGATGGCTAAGATAGAACACGAAAGACACATAGCGGAGGAGAGCAAAAAAAATCCCAAGAAATTCTTTAAGTATGTAAACAGTAAAAAAGGGAGGACAGACCATATTGGCCCCATAAAGAATGAGGAAGGACATCTGGTTACAAAGGATGGGGAGATGGCAGAGGTATTGAATTTATTCTTCTCCTCAGTATTCACGAGTGAATCGGGGGGCTTCAGTAACCAAAACTGCAGTGTTTATCCTCATGACACAACACAGGAAGCACCTACATGGTTAACAGAGGACGGAATTAAAATTAGACTTGAGAAACTTAACATTAATAAATCACCGGGACCAGATGGCTTGCATCCGAGGGTACTTAGGGAACTCAGTCAGGTGATTGCCAGACCGTTGTTCCTAATTTTTACAGACAGTCTATTGACTGGAATGGTGCCAGCTGATTGGAGAAAAGCCAATGTAGCACCAATATTTAAAAAGGGCCCAAAAAACATCCCTGGGAATTACAGACCAGTTAGCCTAACATCAATAGTATGTAAACTCTTGGAGGGGATGATAAGGGACTATATACAAGATTTTAGTAATAAGAATGATATCATTAGCAGTAATCAGCATGGATTCATGAAGAATCGTTCTTGCCAAACCAATCTATTAACCTTCTATGAGGAGGTGAGTTGCCATCTAGATAAAGGAAGGCCCGTAGACGTGGTGTATCTGGATTTTGCAAAAGCATTTGACACAGTCCCCCTTAAACGTTTACTGTACAAAATAAGGTGCGTTGGCATGGACCATAGGGTGAGTACATGGATTGAAAACTGGCTACAAGGGCGTGTTCAGAGGGTGGTGATAAATGGGGAGTACTCAGAATGGTCAGGGGTGGGTAGTGGGGTCCCCCAGGGTTCTGTGCTGGGACCAATCCTATTTAATTTGTTCATAAATGACCTGGAGGATGGGATAAACAGTTCCATCTCTGTATTTGCAGACGATACTAAGCTAAGCAGGGCAATAACTTCTCCGCAGGATGTGGAAATCTTGCAAAAAGACCTGAACAAATTAATGGGGTGGGCAACTACATGGCAAATGAGGTTCAATGTAGAAAAATGTAAAATAATGCATTTGGGTGTCAAAAATATGAATGCAATCTATACACTGGGGGGAGAACCTCTGGGGGAATCTAGGATGGAAAAGGACTTGGGGGTCCTAGTGGATGATAGGCTCAGCAACGGCATGCAATGCCAAGCTGCTGCTAATAAAGCAAACAGAATATTGGCATGCATTAAAAGGGGGATCAACTGCAGAGATAAAACGATAATTCTCCCGCTCTATAAGACTCTGGTCCGCCCGCACCTGGAGTATGCTGTCCAGTTCTGGGCACCAGTCCTCAGGAGGGACATACTGGAAATGGAGCGAGTACAAAGAAGGGCAACAAAGCTAATAAAGGGTCTGGAGGATCTTAGTTATGAGGAAAGGTTGCGAGCACTGAACTTATTCTCTCTGGAGAAGAGACGCTTGAGAGGGGATATGATTTCAATTTACAAATACTATACTGGTGACCCCACAATAGGGATAAAACTTTTTCGCAGAAGAGAGTTTAATAAGACTCGTGGCCACTCATTGCAATTAGAGGAAAAGAGGTTTAACCTTAAACTACGTAGAGGGTTCTTTACTGTAAGAGCGGCAAAGATGTGGAATTCCCTTCCACAGGCGGTGGTCTCAGCGGGGAGCATTGATAGCTTCAAGAAACTATTAGATAATCACCTGAATGACCGCAATATACAGGGATATGTAATGTAATACTGACACATAATCACACACATAGGTTGGACTTGATGGACTTGTGTCTTTTTTCAACCTCACCTACTATGTAACTATGTAAGTTGGCACCCCATAACTTCCTATTCCCATCCTAGTTGTTAACCCCTAATAAACAAAAAAATCAAAGCTACAGACCGTTTTCTGAATTTGTGTGCTTGTGAAGATTCGGTGTGCCTTGCTGGCGGGAGTGGGGGATCCCTGTTAATCTGCAGCTCCTATGTGTGGTGTGCTACACACATTTGCATGGTTAGGTACCAATGTTGGAGGAAAGAGATGGGGCTCCCAATTAATGTTCCACTTCTTCCCAAAAGTGTTTAGTAGGGTTAAGGTCGGGGGTCTTTGCAGGCAATTTGAATTCCTCCATACTGCTCATCAAACTATATCTTCATGGAGCTGCCTTTTTGTACAGGGACTCAGTCTTATAGGGCGTACACACGGTCGGACTTTGTTCGGACATTCCGACAACAAAATCCTAGGATTTTTCCGACGGATGTTGGCTCAAACTTGTTTTGTCTACACACGGTCACACAAAGTTGTCGGAAAATCCGATCATTCTAAACGCGGTGACGTAAAACACGTACGGCGGGACTATAAACGGGGCAGTGGCCAATAGCTTTCATCTCTTTATTTATTCTGAGCATGCGTGGCACTTTGTCCGTCAGATTTGTGTACACACGATCGGAAGTTCCGACAACGGATTTTGTTGTCGGAAAATTTTATCTCCTGCTCTCCAACTTTGTGTGTCGGAAAATCCGATGGAAAATGTCCGATGGAGCCCACACACGGTCGGAATTTCCGACAACACGCTCCGATCGGACATTTTCCATCGGAAAATCCGACCGTGTGTACGGGGCATTACTGAAACAGAAAAGGACCTCCAGTAATGTTCATGGAACTTTGTGCACAGGTTCACCATCATGCTAGGATAGAAAAGGACCTTCCTCTAACTCTAATGCCCTGTACACATGATCGCACATTCCGACAACAAAATCCATGTTTTTTTTTCAGACGGATGTTGGCTCAAACTTGTCTTGCATACACGCGGTCACACAAATCTTGTCAGAAATTCCGAATGTCAAGAACGCGGTGAGGTACCTACGACGAGCCGAGAAAAATGAAGTTCAATAGGCAGTGCGGCTCTTCTGCTTGACTCCAAGCATGCGTGGAACTTTGTGCGTCGGACTTGTGTACACGCGATCGGAATTTACGACAACGGAAATTTTGTTTGTCGGAAAATGTCCGATGCAGCCTACACATTGTCGGAATTTCCGACAACAAGCTCCCATCGAACATTTTCTGTCAGAAAATCCTATTGTGTGTACGGGGCATTACACTGTATGGGTGACACCATCATAATGCTGATGTTGTTACCAGCAGAGTGGTGTACTCCACAACCCTTCCAGTAATGACCTTCCCCAAACTGTTGCCATGCGGTTAGAAGTGCACAATTGTCTTTGTATGCTGTAGCAATAACAATATGCTTTACTGAAAACACCTGAACTCAGTTTTTTTAAAGGGGGGGCCACATAGTGTTGGCCATATAGTATATACAGTATTGTATGTGAGCAGTATTTTGTCTTTTGCATTAAAGTAAACTTTGGCCCATGCAGAGCAGTAGGGATGAGCTTCGTGTTCGAGTCGAACCCATGTTCGACTCGAACATCGGCTGTTCGACCGTCCGTCGAATTGCGAACGATATGGGCAGTTCGCGCCAAATTCGTGTGGCGCGTCACGGCCCATAATTCACTGCGGCATCGCAGTGCATTGCTGGCTGATGATTGGCCAAGCATGCACTATGACCCGCATGCTTGGCCAATCACAGCGCCGTCAGTAGAGAGAGCTGTAATTGGCCAAAGCCAGGGTGGCTTTGGCCAATTATGGCTCAGGGGATTTAGTACACGCCCCACACTATATAAGGCCGCCTGCACGGCGGCCCTGTATAGTGTGTGTTCCGGTGTGCTGAGAGATAGAGAGAGAGAGAGACAGTGTCATTTGATTTGAGTTAGAT
Organism: Lithobates septentrionalis; assembly: GCA_037952835.1. Taxonomy (NCBI): domain Eukaryota; kingdom Metazoa; phylum Chordata; class Amphibia; order Anura; family Ranidae; genus Lithobates; species Lithobates septentrionalis. The sequence goes on from JBBDGP010001620.1 coordinate 859,917, forward strand.
AGATTAGGCAGAACAGTCAGTTAGTTAGCTGCACTTACAGTGTATTGTGTATATATATGCATCCCAGGTGTTGCATATATATATATACACTGTATTCAGTTTAGCTAGATCCGTTCCTGTTATCTTCTATCTAGACTATTTACATTTAGTGCAGTGCGTCCTGCTCACAGTGTTCAGCTAGATCCGTTCCTGCTATTTACATTTAGTGCAGTGCGTCCTGCTCACAGTGTTCAGCTAGATCCGTTCCTGCTATTTACATTTAGTGCAGTGCGTCCTGCTCACAGTGTTCAGCTAGATCCGTTCCTGCTATTTACATTTAGTGCAGTGCGTCCTGATCACAGTGTTCAGCTAGATCCGTTCCTGTTATTTACATTTAGTGCAGTGCGTCCTGCTCACAGTGTTCAGCTAGATCCGTTCCTGCTATTTACATTTAGTGCAGTGCGTCCTGCTCACAGTGTTCAGCTAGATCCGTTCCTGTTATTTACATTTAGTGCAGAGCGTCCTGCTCACAGTGTTCAGCTAGATCCGTTCCTGCTATTTACATTTAGTGCAGTGCGTCCTGCTCACAGTGTTCAGCTAGATCCGTTCCTGTTATTTACATTTAGTGCAGTGCGTCCTGCTCACAGTGTTCAGCTAGATCCGTTCCTGCTATTTACATTTAGTGCAGTGCGTCCTGCTCACAGTGTTCAGCTAGATCCGTTCCTGCTATTTACATTTAGTGCAGTGCGTCCTGCTCACAGTGTTCAGCTAGATCCGTTCCTGCTATTTACATTTAGTGCAGTACGTCCTGCTCACAGTGTTCAGCTAGATCCGTTTCTGCTATTTACATTTAGTGCAGTGCGTCCTGCTCACAGTGTTCAGCTAGATCCGTTCCTGTTATCTTCTAGACTATTTACATTTAGTGCAGTGCGTCCTGCTCACAGTGTTCAGCTAGATCCGTTCCTGTTATTTACATTTAGTGCAGTGCGTCCTGCTCACAGTGTTCAGCTAGATCCGTTCCTGCTATTTACATTTAGTGCAGTGCGTCCTGCTCACAGTGTTCAGCTAGATCCGTTCCTGCTATTTACATTTAGTGCAGTGCGTCCTGCTCACAGTGTTCAGCTAGATCCGTTCCTGCTATTTACATTTAGTGCAGTGCGTCCTGCTCACAGTGTTCAGCTAGATCCGTTCCTGTTATTTACTTTTAGTGCAGTGCGTCCTGCTCACAGTGTTCAGCTAGATCCGTTCCTGCTATTTACATTTAGTGCAGTGCGCCCTGCTCACAGTGTTCAGCTAGATCCGTTCCTGTTATCTTCCTACTGACAGGCAGGCTTGTCTGGTTACAGTATATAAAGCTACCTGAAGAAAATTACAGGTGTTCTATCCCAGCTTAGTGCAGCTACAGGCCATTAGTATGTCTGGAAGGCCAAGAAGGAGAGGCAGACAGTCACAAGCCAATAAGAGAGGGCAAGCAGGCTCTGTGTCTAGTGCTGGTCGTGGAGACGGTGCATCCTCATCAGCACGTGGCCATGGGACACGCTTGGCCTTTTTTTCGGCAGCTGGCCGTGTTGAGCCGCAACATGCGGAAGACTTGGTCGAGTGGATGACCAAGCCGTCCTCATCCTCCTCATCCTCTCTCACCCATGCCCAGGGTGCTTTGTCTGGCAAAGCAGCGGCCTCTTCCCTCAGCTCAATGTCATCAGTGACTCCTTCCCTAGCTCCACCATGTCCTCCTGAGGATTCCCTCGAACTGTTTGACCACAGTGTTGGGTACATGCTCCAGGAGGATGCCCAGCGTTTGGAAGGCTCTGATGATGATACTGAGCTCGATGAAGGCAGTAACATGAGCACGGACAGAGGGGGTGCCCAAGAAGGACAGCAATCTGGCAGTCATGCTCCCCCTGCTGCAGCATACTGCCAGGTTTGCTTCAGTGATGAGGAGGGAGGGGATGATGAGGTCACTGACTCAACGTGGGTGCCTGATAGGAGAGAGGAGGAGGAGGAGGAGGAGGAGGAGGAGGAGGCGGCACATCACCAACGAGGCAGGATGCCCTCCAGGGGCCAGCCTATGGGCATCACATTGACTGCATCACACCCCAAAGCTCCACATGTGCAGGGCGCTGCAGTCTTTGCGCGTTATTCAAAAAGTTCTTTGGTGTGGGCCTTTTTTGAGACGAGTGCATCAGATCGCACCGCTGCTATTTGCAACATATGTCTCAAGCGTATCTCGCGTGGCCAAAACATCTCCCGCTTGGGTACCACATGCTTGACCAGACATATGTTGACCTGCCATGCAGTTCGTTGGCAAGCGTATCTAAAAGACCCACACCAAAGAACAAAGAGGATCTCTCCTTGCTCCTCATCAGCTGAGATTTCCAACCCCACTAGACCTTCAGTCCTCTCTGAGACCTGCAGTGAGAGGAATGAAGGTGTAGAATTAGGTGTGTCACAGCCAAGTACTTGTGGGCAATCTGCTTTTGGTACACCGACGTCAGATTGTACCAGGCAAATTTCCCTGCCCCAGCTGCTGCACCGCCGAAAGAAGTTTGCTCCCAGCCATCCACATGCCCAGCGGTTGAATGCTAGCTTGGCAAAATTGCTAGCACTTCAACTGCTGCCTTTTCAGTTGGTAGACTCTGCCCCCTTCCGTGAGTTTGTGGAATGTGCGGTTCCTCAGTGGCAGGTACCCAAACGCCACTTTTTCTCACGGAAGGCGATTCCGGCTCTCTACCGGCATGTGGAAGGCAATGTCCATGCCTCGCTGGACAGGGCGGTCAGCGGTAAGGTGCATATTACCGCTGACTCATGGTCCAGCAGGCATGGACAGGGACGTTACCTAAGTTTCACGGCGCATTGGGTGACTCTGCTGGCAGCTGGGAAGGATGCAGGACAAGGTGCAGTAGTGTTGGAGGTTGTTCCGCCACCACGCCTCCAAAATGCTGATTGTGACACACCTCTCTCCTCCACCCCCTCCTCTTCTTCTTCCTCCATGGCCTCTTCCTCTGAACCAGCGGTGCTCCGTAGGCGTTCAAGGGGCTACGCAAGTACGCAGGCCAAAAGATGCCATGCGGTGCTTGAGCTGGTGTGCTTGGGGGACAGGAGCCACACTGGGGCAGAGGTTCTGTCAGCTCTGCAGGGGCAGGTTCAGAGGTGGTTGACGCCACGCCAACTTAAGGCAGGAATGGTGGTTTGCGACAATGGCACCAACCTCCTCTCTGCCCTCCGACAGGGACAAATGACCCATGTGCCCTGTTTGGCTCACGTCCTTAACTTGGTGGTGCAGCGGTTCTTGGGCAGGTACCCGGGCTTACAGGATGTCCTGAGGCAGGCCAGGAAAGTCTGTGTGCATTTCCGCCGGTCATATAATGCCAGTGCTCGGCTGACGGACCTCCAAAAGGAGTTTAACCTGCCCAAGAACCGCCTAATCTGTGACATGCCCACCAGGTGGAACTCAACGTTGGCCATGCTGCAGCGGCTGCACACGCAGCAGAGGGCCATCAATGAGTACCTGTGCGACTATGGCACCAGGACAGGGTCAGGGGAGCTTGGTTTTTTTTCCCCACGCCAGTGGGCCATGATCAGGGATGCATGCACTGTCCTGTCACCATTCGAGGAGGCCACGAGGATGGTGAGCACTGACAGTGCATGCATCAGTGACACTGTCCCCCTTGTCCACCTGTTGGAGCACACGCTGCGTGGAATAATGGACAGGGCACTTGAGGCAGAACAGAGGCAGGAAGAGGAGGACTTCCTTAGCTCTCAAGGCCCCCTTTATCCAGACAGTGTTCCTGCGTGCCCGCCGATCACACAGGAAGAGGACGAGGAGGAGGAGGAGGAAGATTGTGTCAGTATGGAGGTGGAGCCTGGCACTCAGCATCAGCAGCAGTCTTTAAGGGATCAGTCCCAAGGAACACATGGACTTGTACGTGGCTGGGAGGAGGTGGCTGCGGACGTTGTTGTCCTTAGTGACCCAGAGGACTCCGGACCGAATGCCTCAGCAAACCTACGCTGCATGGCCTCCCTGATCCTGCAAAGCCTGCGTAAGGATCCTCGTATTCGTGGTATCAAGGAGAAGGACCAATACTGGCTGGCAACCCTCCTTGATCCACGTTACAAGGGTAAGGTTGCGGACCTTATCTTGCCATCGCAGAGGGAGCAGAGGATGAAACATCTTCGGGAGGCCTTGCAGAAAGGTCTGTGCAACGCGTTCCCAGAGACTGGGAGGTTACAAACTCCTGTTTCTGGACAACGTGTTGCTGAGGCTTCGGTCAGTCAAAGAAGGAGCGGTGGAGAAGGTGGCCGTCTGACCGATGCGTTCAGACAATTTTTTGGTCCGCAGCCCCAAGGTATGATCGGTTCCAGCAACCATCGCCAGCGTCTGTTTTACATGGTGCAGGAATACCTAGGGGCAAGATCAGACTTGGACACCTTTCCCACCGAAAATCCTCTGGGTTACTGGGTCTTGAGGATGGATCACTGGCCAGAGCTTGCACAGTATGCAATTGAGCTACTGGCCTGTCCTGCATCCAGCGTTCTTTCGGAACGCACATTCAGTGCTGCTGGAGGCGTGGTAACCGATTACAGGGTGCGTCTGTCCACCGACTCGGTCGATCGACTGACCTTCATAAAAATGAATCAGTCTTGGATCACCACCAGCTACCAAGCACCTGATGCTGATGAAACCGAATAATTTTTTTTGAAATCTCAGATCCCTTCAAAGACTGCCTATGCTGATGCTGAGTGACTATCCCTGAGTAATTATCCTCTTCCTCCTCAATCATCACGCTGATAGCTTGTAAGAACATTTTTGGTTCTGGGTGCCACCACCAGTGCCTAAGGCACAATTTTTCAGCCCCTGTTTAACAGGGGCGTGTAATTACAATTTTTGATGTAATACTTTGCAGCAGGGCTCGTTTCTGCATTCCAACTAGAGTGTCTGTGAGGGGTTGCAGTGTTGTGGACCAGCACCAGTGCCTAAGGCCCAATTTTTCTGCCCCTCTCTAACAGGGGCGTGTAATTACAATTTTTGATGCAATACTTTGCAGCAGGGCTCGTTCCTGCATTCCAACTAGAGTGTCTGTGAGGGGTTGCAGTGTTGTGGCACCAGCACCAGTGCCTAAGGCCCAATTTTTCTGCCCCTGTCTAACAGGGGCGTGTAATTACAATTTTTGATACAATACTTTGCAGCAGGGCTCGTTCCTGCGTTCCAACTAGAGTGTCTGTGAGGGGTTGCAGTGTTGTGGCACCAGCACCAGTGCCTAAGGCCCAATTTTTCTGCCCCTGTCTAACAGGGGCGTGTAATTACAATTTTTGAAGCAATACTTTGCAGCAGGGCTCGTTCCTGCGTTCCAACTAGAGTGTCTGTGAGGGGTTGCAGTGTTGTGGCACCAGCACCAGTGCCTAAGGCCTAATTTTTCAGCTCCTGTTCAACAGGGGCATGTAATTACAATTCTTGATCTAATATTTCACAGCAGGGCCCTGTGAGGGCTTACAGTGTTGTGGCCACAGCAACACCTAAGGCCCAAATTTCTGCTGAGTATATAGGGCAGGACCCTACTTTCAAACATCTAACTTACAAACGACTCCTACTTGCAAACGGAAGGAGACAACAGGAAGTGAGATGAAATCTACCCCTAGGAAGGGAAATTCTCTCCTGTAAGAGTTAATATGGGAAAACAATTTCTCCTTTCCACTGATGCTTTCCAATCCTTGTTCCACAAAAAAACCCAAATTTTCAAAAAACATTTTTCATTGGGACAAAAAAGTGAGGTGAAATCTTCTGAAGAGGAGGAAAGACGCAAAACAAATGTCACAGGGGTGATAACCCTTCCCTATGTTTTCCAAAAAGCTTAGAAAAGATTTTTTGGCTGGAGCTAAACACGTTAAAAATGTTCAAAATTACAAACAGATTCTACTTAACAACAAACCTACAGTCCCTGTCTTGTTTGCACCGCCTGTATACTGCTGTTCAGAGTATATAGGGCCTGGTGGCCCCACACCTTTCCTTATTTTAATTTGGGTGCGGGGTTCCCCTTAATATCCATACAAGACCCAAAGGGCCTGGTAATGGACTGGGGGGTACCCATGCCGTTTGTCTCACTGATTTTCATCCATATTGCCATGACCCGACATGACATTAAGCCCGCAAGCAGTTTTAAATGAGATTTTTTCCTTTAAAAATGACATTTGGTGCAGGGACTGTTCTAAACATGGGAAACACGCGTCACTTTACAGGCATACTATAGACACCCCCCAGGTACGATATTTAAAGGAATATTTCACTTTTTTTTTTTACTTTAAGCATCATTAAAATCACTGCTCCCGAAAAAACGGCCGTTTTTAAAAGTTTTTTTTGCATTGATACATGTACCCTGGGGTAGGACCCGGGTCCCCAAACCCTTTTTAGGACAATACCATGCAAATTAGCCTTTAAAATGAGCACTTTTGATTTCGAACGTTCGAGTCCCATAGACATCAATGGGGTTCTAACGTTCGTGCGAACTTTCGGTCCGTTCGCGGGTTCTGGTGCGAACCGAACCGGGGGGTGTTCGGCTCATCCCTACAGAGCAGTAACAGATTTTATTAATTGACCCCCCTCACCCCTTAGCTTACACTCAACGTTCCTTTTGTTTCCCCAGTGCCCCCCCAAAAAATTCCAAGTCACACTGGTTCTAGACCGAACAAAACTGAAGGTTTCCCCTTGTGAATTGGCTTGGCCTTGATAATTTTCTGCTCAGACAACTAGCACTGCATAATGAGAGGAAGGGGAGATAAAATCACATGTTCCCTGTTCCCAGAAGTACCAGATAATTTACCAATATGGTTGTGGACAAACAAATGAAAAGTAATGCCCTGTACACACGAGCGGAATGTCCAACAGAAAAAGTCCGACGGGAGCTTTTCATCGTATATCCCGATTGTGTGTATGCCCCATCAGACTTTTTACGTCGAAAATTAAGACGGACCTAGAAAGAGAACATGTTCTAAATTTTTCCGATGGAACCAATTCCTATTGGGAAAACCGCTCGTCTGTATGCTGTTCCGACGTACCAAAAACGACGCATGCTCTGAAGCAAGTACGAGACAGAAACTATTGGCTACTGGCTATTGAACTTTGGTTTTCTAGCCCCGTCCCGTGTTGTACGTCACCGCATTCTGGACGGTCGGAATTTGGTGTGACCGTGTGTATGCAAGACAGCTTGAGCGGAATTCCGATGTAACTCAGTTGGAAAAACCTTCAGAGTTTATTCCGACGGGAAAACCGGTCATGTGTACAGGGCATGAGTGTAAGCAGTGTATAGGGAAAGGGAAGGTTTCATTGGTCTAGCTTGGACCAATGTAACTATGCATATACCATAACTAGCTGATTACCCTGGAAGCTATAAAACACAGAAGTAGACACCTCTAATCCAGTAAACTCCACTTGCTTCTAGGTCCTATGCCAAGCAGCTGCCCTGCTGCATTCTGTTCACCAGAGGTCGGCCACTTGGCAGTGGCGCCATTTATAAAATGCTTTGCATTTTCTGAATGAATTATAAGTGTTCTCTGAATGAGGTGGAGAATATGACTTCAACGCCTCCACCTCATCCAATCAGACTTTGCATTCAAAGAATTCTGTGAATGGCGCCCATGCCAAGTGGCCAAACTCCTGTGTTAAGAATGCAGCAGATCAGCCGCTTGGCACAGAACCTGGAAGCAAATGGAGATCAGTGGAGTAGCGGTGTCTATTACAATGATATCCAGCTTCCATGGGCATCAGCCAGGTATAATATATGCGTAGTTACATTGGTCCAAGTTGGACCAATATAACTAGGTATAAAATATCTATAACTTGAAATCCTCTTTAAGCAAACCTGTTATGCCGTGTCCACACGACCGGACTTTTCGACCGAACTGGTCCGACGGAACAAATCCGTCGGACAATTCGATCGTGTGTGGGCTTCATAGGAGCTTTTCTGTCGAAAAATCTGTCGGACTTTAGAAATAGAACATGTTTCAAATCTTTCTCGGACTCGAGTCCGATCGAAAAATTAGTTCGTCTGTATGCTAGTCCGATGGACAAAAAAGGAGTGCAAGGTCAGCTATTGGCTACTGGCTATAAACTTCCTTATTCTAGTCCAGTCGTACGTCATCACGTTCGAATCTATCGGACTTTGGTTTAATTGTGTGTAGGCAAGTCCGTTTCATTGGAACTCCGTCGGAACTCCGTTGAAAAGTCCTTCGGAGTTCAGTCCAACGGAAAGTCTGGTCGCGTGTACACGGGATTACTTCACAGAATTTTTGGTACTAAAGTGTCCTTTTCCAATACAGAAAGTTAGGAGGTGTGTATGTATTTTAGTGTATTTTCCAATAAATAGGTTACCCGCAGTTAACAACCAGCAATTTATGTTCCTTACAGCCAAAATGTAGCACAGAACAGGTCAATCACTGGAATGACACAAATAAACATCAGCCTAAAAGAAGACTATTCTTATGTCTTCAGCAGACAGTATACAGCCCCAGTAGACACACAGCACAGTATCTAGGATACTGGGTTCAGTAAGGATAAAAGTATGGAACAAGTCACATCACTCCCATATAAGATGCTTCATATTTGTTTTATTTTTTAGATTTTGCATGCATACTGTAATATAGGATATGCAGTATCCAAGATACTGGCTTCTGAAAGGGTAATGAAGAAATCATATTATTTGCTAAATGTTCACAGAAGATGCTTCCTATTTTAATTCTTTTTTTTCTCCCTTTTAGTTGAATATTCTGTATACCTGAACACTGTAGTGCCGCGTACACACGATCAGACATTCCGACAACGAAATCCTGTGATTTATTTCCGACGGATGTTGGCTCAAGCTTGTCTTGCATACACACGGTCACACAAATGTTGTCGGAAATTCCGATCGTCAAGAATGCGGTGACGTACAACACGTACGACGTCACTATAAAGAGGAAGTTCAATAGTCAGTGTGCCACCCCTTGGGCTCCTTCTGCTAATCTCGTGTTAGTAGAAGTTTGGTGAGAGACGATTCGCGTTTTTCAGCCTCGTGCTTTTCAGATCGTTTGTAGAATTTAGAAAAAAAACTAATCTTAAATATTAAATATACAAAAACGGGTAATCAAAACTTTTGGACGAAAAAAATGGGCTAACTTTACTGCTTAGTTTTTTTTTAAATTTATTAATGTATTTTTTCAAAAAAAATTGCGTTTGAAAGACCGCTGCGCTAATACCATGTGACATAAAATATTGCAACAACCGCTATTTTATTCCCTAGGGTCTCTGCTAAAAAAATATATATATATAATGTTTGGGGGTTCTAAGTGATTTTCTAGCAGAAAATACAAGATTTTTTCTTGTAAGCAACAAATGTCAGAAAAGATTTAGTCTTTAAATGGTTAAACTGAGAGCTTCTACACACAGAATTTAGTTCATTCATAAGTGTAAACATTGTATCCTTCAGGTTATTTTTATCAGACTTGGCAGGCTGCCCAGAGGAGGGAGAAGTCGCTTCACAGAAGATTTCAGGCAACTTGTATTGACTTCTATTACAGAAGTCATTTGCAAGTCGCGCTGAAGTTATATCGGCCTTTTTTATCAGCACAGCCGATGCCGATTAAGTAAAAAACACCAAATATCGGCCGATATACCGGCCGGCCGATATATCGGTCGACCTCTAGTTAACACTAGGGGGCGATCAAGGGGTTAAGTGTTCCCTAGGGAGGTGTTTCTAACTGTGGGGGGAGGGGACTGACTGGAGGAGGAGAGAGATCGCTGTTCCTAATCACTAGGAAAAGACAATCACTCTTTAGTCCCCTGACAGAACGGGGATCTGTCTGTTTACATTAACAGATCCCCAATCTGGCTCTCTGTGGAGCGATCGCGGGTGGCCGGCGAACATGGCGGCCGCCATCCATGCGCATCGGTTCCCCTGCCGTGCAGTGGCCTGCGATAGCTGTTAAAGGGACCGACGTTACAGCTACGGCAATTTGTGGGATCGAGCCGGCCTGCCGCAGTATAATGACGGTGGCTGGTCGGCAAGTGGTTAAATCACCTTGGGCTTAACAAAACGGCATTATTTAGAAATGGTACACTACTAATAACACACACAGTCTTTGATCTCAGCAATATGTTTACAAATTCATTTAGAATGGAATTGGATGTAAAATTTGATTCGAATTTCAATTCGAAAACCAGACGAATTTAGTTTCGTCATTCGGAAAATTCGGAAACATTCGGCAGGGTTTTGATTTGGCTATTCAGTTATATCCGAATTCACGAATAGCGAAAATTTGTCCGAATATATATATTTGGAAATAAATGAACTGCGCATGTCCATAGCTCCCAACTGTCCCTGATTTGGAGGGACTGTCCCTGATTTGGAGCAATGTCCCTCTGTCCCTCATTCCTCCTTATTTGTCCCTCATTTTGGTCTGATCTATATAGTTATATATAAAACACACTTTTTGACTATCAAAAGCATATGTGTGCACAGCCTATTGCATTAGGGTGTGCACCTGCAAAGCTTAAACACATGCTACTGATCATTCATTGTGTTCATTTAGAAAAGGAAGGGGCCCGTAAATTACATATTTACTGGCCCCTTTTCCCCACTCATCCTAAAATATCCACCTGTGTGTGCCCACAGTAGCAGCCGGTGGGAGAGGACTGAAAGTAAGCTAGCAGCGCTGCAGGGGAAATGGGGGGGAGCAGGGCAATTGGGTGAATCTGTGCTGCACAGAGTGATTAGGGTGTGCCTGGGCACACCTGGCACACCCTGTGCGCACACCTATGATCAAAAGGTGTTTTCCAGCGCTAAACCTTTCATCTGATTTCTAAATTGCTGCATTTGTAAATTCCAAAAGCCAGTATAAAGGAATAGTAGTGGTAAAAAAAAAGCACCTGTGGTTTTAACCAGTCTTGTTTTTTTGTACAATTCTCCTTTAAGGGGGCGTGGCAAGGGGTGTGTCCTATGCCTGCATACTTTTGCTGATAGGTGTCCCTCATTCCCATCTCAAAAAAGTTGGAAGGTATGCATGTCTACGCTGCACCTTCACAGATGTTCATGGCAACTGGGTGGGGCAGGAAGGGGTTGGGTGACTCTGGGCATGACTTGACTGGAAGTAACTGTAGCACTAACTCTCGGTGGAGCTGCTGGTTTAAAGTGGGCTTGTTACCTTCACTCTCGATACCTCTGTTTCATCGGCACCGGGTCTAGGGTTCCGTTGAGTTTACGTCTGGACGATATAAGCACCACACACTTGAGTAGGTTTTCCAATGCTTTAACGAACAAATAAAGGAAGTAGCAGGAAAGAGGCAGAAGGAAAGCTGCAGGGAAGCTCAAATACCTTCAGAACATTCTTTGTAATTGAACATTTGTAGTTGAATGCGCTCCCCTTGTGGGATTCAATCTTTGCCCGTCTGGATAGACCTCTCTCACTTGTCTAGCAGCCAGTACGTAGCACGAACAAAAGTCTCTGCCACAGACTTGTTTGAAATAAAACCCGTACGATCATCTGCCACAGGATGTATTGGTTTGCGATGAATGTCAGACACAGTACTTGAACCTTTAAGCCAACCCGGCAGTACTATGCAGTAAGACTACTTTAGGATTTGTCCTCCAACCGAGTCACCAGGCCCCTCTCCAGACCAGCACTCTGCATGATCCTTCCATACCGGGTCCTCCCCTGGGATCTTCTCGGTTGTCCAGCTTCTTTACTCTGGATAGACAGCCCAGGACCATTCCTCTGCTGCTGTGGTAGGCCCCAGACAGGCTTCTGGGCCCACCCACAGCGACGTGGGCCTCCGGAACAGAGGACCAGGAGGTGGTACTCTTAACACATACCTGTCGGCCAGGAGGGCCAGCAGGTGGCTGAAAATGAACCCCAAAGTATGGCGTCTGTCCCATAAATACCCTCTCCCAGAATGCAACTCGGAGGACCACCTCCACCGAGTTGTCTCCGGGACAGAGAAGCACTCATACGCTTCAATACGTTGCTTTTCCAACACTGGCCCATGGCGACAACAACACCCACCGGCACAGTGTGTGGAACTACACGCAACTCAGCCAAGCTGGAACAGAGGCAAATCTAACTTCCTCTAACAAGTGACCCACTAGATTTACCTATCAGCGGGAGATTAAAATCTACCAGCGCTACATAACAAAGAAGATATATATTTAATGACAGGAAAGTTTACATTTAAAAACCAAAGACAAAGAATTGCAAAACAGGAATTGGAAATTTAGAGTCAACATGGCATCCACTACCAAATACAGGCACAAATGATTTCTCCCTTTAAAGCGGACCTTCAGTCATTTTTTCATCTTTCCATCTATTAAATCCTCTGCCCTTGTTGTTGTTTTAACTTTGGATAGTAAAACATTTTTTTTTTTTCTGCCAGTAAATACTTTATACAGCCCACTTCCTGTTTCTTGTCTGGTCATTAGCCTAGGCCAGTGATGGCGAACCTTGGCACCCCAGATGTTCTGGAACTACATTTCCCATGATGCTCATGTACTCTGCAGTGTAGTTGAGCTTCATGGGAAATGTAGTTCCAAAACATCTGGGGTGCCAAGGTTGGCCATCACTGGCCCAGGCTTATGACATCATGCACAGTTCTCTCTAATGCCCTGTACACACGGTCGGACATTGATCGGACATTCCGACAACAAAATCCTAGGATTTTTTCTGACGGATGTTGGCTCAAACTTGTCTTGCATACACACGGTCACACAAAGTTGTCGGAAAATCCGATCGTTCTGAACGCGGTGACGTAAAACACGTACGTCGGGACTATAAACGGGGCAGTGGCCAATAGCTTTTGTCTCTTAATTTATTCTAAGCATGCGTGGCACTATTTGCGTCGGATTTGTGTACACACGACAACGGATTTTGAAAATTTTATAGCCTGCTCTCAAACTTTGTGTGTCGGAAAATCCGATGGAAAACGTGTGATGGAGCCCACACACGGTCGGAATTTCCGACAAAAAGGTCCTATCACACATTTTCCGTCGGAAAATCCGACCGTGTGTACGGGGCATATCACTCTCCTTAGAAAGGGAGGGGGATGAGTCATAAGCGGGCCAAAGAGAGCTGCAGAGCTGGAGGTGTGCCTCTGTGTGTGTCTGTGTAAATCCAGGAAGTGAACAGGCTGCAGGTTCAGCTGCCCACAGGTAAAATGGCTGCAGCCAGACTCAGTGGAGGGAGATTTCTGCAGCATATTTGGCAAATACAGAATCCCAGTATATATAAAAAGATATGCAAAGTGGTTGGAGGGAAGCTTCAGTATGGCAAAAATGTTTTTATTACAAATTACGTGAGCAGACTGCGGTTCCTCTTTAAGTATTTATTTATTTATATTGTTTTTGTACAAGGAAGGAAAAACATTTTACAAAAAAAATAAAATAATAATAAACACCTGTAGCCTTGGCAGTTCTTTCTACTGATCTCCAGTTCATTAAATATAATAATGTTGCAAGCTTGGCTTGGCTTTGTTATCAGATAGGTGGTAAAATAACTCTTCTCTACATCACATAACACAATAAAAATGAAAAGGCAAAGGCCACACACGCCTGCCTCTGGACTCCGGGGATTTGGGAGTTATTATGCTTTGTAAGTGGAAATATTTGAAATTATGGCATTTTTTTTCTCATGCAAAATATGTTTATATTACAAAATGCATTGCATTCCTCTTAATATCTCCGTAGTAAGCAAATTGTGTAATTATTTATTATGGATTTGCTGCGATGCTAAAAAGAGCAGAAATTGCTTTAGTGACATGTATTGGCTAGAGATATCCCAGTGCACCGGGTCAGACATGTAATTTACTGCAGGGAGCGCACAATGGATGGAATTCTGCTTAGTAACAGTTCAGCTATTGCATGTTGTTGAATACAGCAAGGACTAAGGGCAAGCTAGTGATAGATAGGTGATAGAAAGGGCCAGCACCATGGCTTAGGCTGGCCATACATGAATCGAAAATTCGGATAGTTCAGCAGAGACCAGACAAATTTTGCTCCATGTCTGGCCACAGTGGTTGAACAGAAACCAATTTTTTTTTTTTTTTCATTTTTACAGTGGAACCTTGGATTACGAGCATAATCCATTCAAAGAGAATGCTTGTAATCCAAAGCACTCGCATATCAAAGCGAGTTTCCCCATAGAAGTCAATGGAAACGAAAATAATTTGTTCCGCATTGACTTCTATTGCATGCAATACCGCATGCGGCCAGGAGTAGGGGGGGGGCGCCGGAGAGCCTCGGAAATACTCGGGGACAGGTAGGCTGAAATTGGAAAGCCTCGGAAAGGCTTGTAAACACTCGGGAACGGAGTATTTCCAAGCGTTCCCGAGCATTTCCGAGTGATTCTGAGTATTTCCTAACGGCTCCGAACCATTCCGAGTGTCACCGGCGCCCCCGGACCTCTTCTCAAATGCGGTACTGCACACCCCATTCACTTGAATTCTGCTCATTTTGCGAGACAACACTCGAGTCAGAATTTAAAAAAAAAAACTTGCTCGTCTTTCAAAACGCTCGTTAACCGCGTTACTCGTAAACACTGAATTCTTATATGTTTAAAACATTTTTGGTTTCATTTTTTATTCATCTTTACATAACTTTTACATAGGGGACCAGGTGACAGGTTCTCTTTATGAAAACACCCCGGGGGCTATTAGACCCTAGATGTCTCCCGTCTGATCCACTGCACAGACCGTCCCGGAGAATGACAGCTCTAGTCCAGGAAGTGATGTCATGGTCTGTGTACAGGAGGGAGGCTGAGCGGGCAGAGGTCCGCTGAGCTCCCACCACCTGTTATGACAGCATCAGGCACCCAGATGGGACAGCGGAGCATGAGGGAACATGGCGGTTGGGGGGGGGCACATTGTGGCAGTGGTGGAACTAGTGTTGCCACCTGTCCGGGATTCACCTGGACAGTTCAGGTTTGGAATCATGCGTCTGGGTCTCAGACTGCCTGAAACCCGGACACATTATTCAGACTGGACAATGGCTTCCCAGCAGGGTTGCTGGCTTCTGTTGTCTAAGCCGAGATTGTCTGTTACACCCTCTTTCACACTGCCCAAAGTCAGCGCTGACAATCCCCCCCAAACACACATACAGACAGGAGAGGAGAGAGGGCTCGATATGCTCCTCTTCCTCCTGCCCCTACCCCTCTGTGTCTGCCCATAATCCTTGGAAAAAGAAATTGCGGGCTGGAAATTTGAAGTCCAGCAGCCTCAGATACATCTGGATGAGAGGTTCTGACTGCCAAGGGGTGAGTGAAGCTCACCATCCATCCCTGTCTTTGTCTGAAGTCTCCCTCCTTCTCTCTCCTTCCTCTGAGTACACCAAGGTAAATCAGGGTTCTCAGAACACCCCATATATCAGAGTTCCCCTTTACACCAGAGGCCACAGTGTTCCCCCTTACATCAGAGTCTTCTCCATGCATCAGAGTTCTCAGTGTTCCCCCTTAAATCAGGGTTCCCAGAGCATCCCTTATGTCAGAGTCCCCAGAGTTCTCCCTTACATAAGAGTCTGCAGAGTCCCCCCTTACAGTCAAAGGGAACTCTGTGAGTTCAGATGTAAAAGGGCAACTCTGTGGACTCTGATGTAGAGGAGGACTCTTGATATTAACTTCATATGATTAGAAATGTAAATTAATAGCAAAATATATG
Organism: Lithobates septentrionalis; assembly: GCA_037952835.1. Classification (NCBI taxonomy): domain Eukaryota; kingdom Metazoa; phylum Chordata; class Amphibia; order Anura; family Ranidae; genus Lithobates; species Lithobates septentrionalis. Next base: position 875,560 of record JBBDGP010001620.1, read on the forward strand.
TATAGTTTATACCCTAAGGTGGCTGCTTTAGTTGCCTTATGGTAGTGCTGGTCCTGCCTGCAACTCTTACCAGACCATCATTATAGGGGTTGTGTGCACCTGGGCATACACACTGCTGGTCTTCCACGACAGGTAGGAGACCTTTTCCTCTGCTTAAAGTTAACAGTCCATAACACATATACAGTATAATATATATATATATATATATATATATATATATATATATATATATATATATTATATATTATATATACAGGGCTTTTTTTCAGGGGGAACTTGGTGGAACTCAGTTCCACCACCTCTGGCTCAGACCTTTGGTGCCTGCTCACCACAATCACTAGTAAACACAGAAGTCAGATTTCTGTGTTTACAAGTGACCGCTCTGCACTCTCTATGTAATGCAATCCTGGTATTTAATGCCCCTTTAAGACCCTCCTACTGTTTTCGTGAAATTTGACTGAACACACCCACTATTTGATGTGATTTGGAGGGTGTGTGTAGGGGGAGGGGTTTTGTGGGGCCGTGGTTAAGTAGTTCCAGCACCTATTGTTTGAGAAAAAAAGCCCTGTGTATATATATATATATATATATATATATATATATATATATATATATACACACATATAAATACACATATATACAGTTACATAGTAACACTATATTATTAAAAGTATTGGGAGGCCTCCCTTTACACGCTCATACACTTTAATGGCATCCCAGTCTTCAATATTGAGTTGGCCCACCCTTTGCAGCTATAACAGCTTCATATGTTCTGGGAAGGCTGTCCACAAGGTTTAGGAGTGTGTCTATGGGAATGTTTGACCTTTCTTCCAGAAGCAAGGTCCATAAAGACATGGATGAACGAGTTTGGGGTGGAGGAACTTGATTGGCCTGCACAGAGTTCTGACCTCAACCTGATAGAACATCTTTGGGGTAAATTAGAGCGGAGACTTCTCATCTACATCAGTGCCTGACCTCACAAATGCACTTCTGGAAGAATAGTCAAACATTCCCATAGACACACTCCTAAACCTTGTAGACAGCCTTCCCAGAAGAGTTACATAAGAAACGAAAATGGCCGCATACTGGAAATCCCAAAACTTGCATGAATGAAATCTTTATTGTCAAAGGTTTGCCAGCCAGATACAGGGATTGCAGTTGATGCGTTTGACAAGCGTGTAGCCTGTTTTTGCACCCAAAGCTAGCCTAGAAGCTGTGTGTCTCTCCTTGGCTTTCCAGAAGAGTTACATAGTTGGTAAGGTTGAAAAAAGACACAAGTCCATCAAGTCCAACCTGTGATTTGAAGCTGTTATAGCTGCAAAGGGTGGGCCAACTCAATATTGAACCTTACGGACTAAGACTGGGATGCCAGTAAAGTTCATGTGCATGTAAAGGCAGGTGTCCCAATACTTTTGCTAATATAGTGTATGTTTCACCATGGTTAGGATTGTGGTCCCTTTATGGGGATGACAAAATAAGTAGTTTTTGAGTACTCAATGATTCTCATCCATGCAGGATGAAGGGTACAGGGGTGATCCTTTAAAGAAGGAACAGGGGTGGACTGACCATTTGGGCACTTGGGCACTGCCCGAGGGCCCCATGCCACTAAGGGGCCCCATCAGGGTTCCCAGCCTCAATAAAACCAGGGACAGTATGTAAAAATCTGTGGTTTTTTTTTTCAAATCCCAAGATTATAGCTCCCCCGCCTCTCCAGTACCTTTTCAGTGTGTGTATGTGTATACTGTGTGTGTATACTGTGTGTGTGTGTGTATACTGCCTGGCCCCATAATCTATTGCCTGGGAGCCCCATAATCTCCTATTGCCTGGGGGCCCCATAATCTCCCATTGCCCGGGGGCCCCATAATCTCCTATTGCCCGGGGGCCCCATGAGTTGTCAGTCCGCCCCTGAGAAGGAATTTGCAGTTGTCCCATGATTATTAAGTCCCGATCTTGGGTGAGAAAGAACCTCAAACCCTGACTAAGGGTACTTTGACACCTGAAAGAGGAGGATTTGAAAAATGCAGAAGGTAACCCTCATGCCCCGTACACACGAGCGGACTTTACGGCAGACTTTGTCCTGCAGACTTTTCTACGGACTTTCTGAATGAACGGACTTGCCTACACACGATCAACCAAAGTCCGACGGATTTGTACGGGATGACGTACGACCGGACTAAAACAAGGAAGTTGATAGCCAGTAGCCAATAGCTGCCCTAGCGTCGGTTTTTGTCCGTCGGACTAGCATACAGACGAGCGGACTTTTTGACCGGACTCGAGTCCGTCGAAAAGATTTGAAACGTGTTTCATTTCTAGGTCCGTCGAACTTTTGGGGGGGGAAAAAAGTCCTGCTGGAGCCCACACACGATCGAATTGTCCCACGGACTCCGGTCCACCGAACCAAGTATGGCGTAAAGTCCGGTCGTGTGTACGCGGCATCAGAGGTTGATAAGGTGTTGGATGGAACAGGACACAGTTGTGTGAGAGCTACGGGCTGTTTGGCTACTGAGATACTGCTGGGCTATTTGTGACCTTTCCTGGAGCAGGTGTGGATTGTAAACCTTGTGGTGGATCAAGTTCTTTTTTTTGGCAGTGACCCGTCATTTTGTTTTGGTGTGGTCCTTTGGTCCATAACTGTTCAAATCGCTGGTTGGGAGCTCCGAGCTGGTCTAAACTCTACTAAGCAACAGTCATGTATTCTAGCTCTACAGTTTGGTGAGCCGGTTCACTATGTTGCCCTACTTTCATAGGTCAGATTGCCTCAAGGACATTCTAATAATAGGATAGAATCACACCTACTAGTAGAACATTCCCTGGATAATGACTGTTTCTCTTTAGGATGGTTACTTTTAGAAACAAAAAGCAAACACAGGTATCCCAGTTTCTCATTATTCGTTTACTACTGAATTGTATATTTTGTCTGCAGTTCTTCTTTCAGTGCCGGATAGACTACAAAGTCACAATATCCTCCAAGAACCGTACGGGATCTTAGAAGTCTCAGATTGTTTTACAATTTTCTAAGTTAGTTTACAGGGAAACAGCTTAATTCTGCTCTCAATGCCTTTCAGAATGTTCCCTGTGGGTTAGAACTTGTAGTAGTGCCTAGTCTGATCTCCATGCTCGGTGCTCCTGCCATTTTATTAGTTTTGCAGATAAACACACTCATTGGGGGCGGCGGCGGCATTCAGTGGCGCAGCATGAAAACTATTCATAAACGGGATTGTGGTGGAAAGCTTTTCCTGACCTCATAAGCTTCTCCAGTATGTACATGAGAGGCATAGAAATGAAGTCAGTATAAACGTAAATATCATACTGTAAATAGCAAATGTCAGCTATGGAGACAGAATAATGATATAGTGTTTATCGAAATGCGGCAATGCATAAGACACGCTTGTTTGATATAGGAGCTTGGAAAGGTTCTAGAATATTTTAAATAGGTTCTCCTATTTAAAACAAAAGTATAGTTTGTACTAGACAGTCAATGAAAAACCCATCAGATCTTAAAGCGGAGGGCCACCCTAAAAAAAGAAAAAAAAAATTACAAAAAAATGTTCCTAAAAATCTGAAAATTTTTTTTTTCTTTAGTTACCAGAAATGGCTGTTGCTAGGCAGATTGTCCTAATCTGCCACTTCCTACACCGCGGTGATCTTCAGTCTTCTCCTCCTCGCGTTGTCTTCTAGGGAATGGGGCGTGCTGTGTCTTGGGAACTGTGTGCGTCCCAGAACACAGCCAGCCATTCACAAAGCGCTGCGCGACTCGCGCATGCGCAGTAGGAAACGGGCAGTGAAGGCGCAAGGCTCCACTGCCTGTTTCTCTTAGTTTGAATGGCGGCACCGGGAGCCGAGAGCCGAGGGACGGGTCGGCCTCAGGCGGCCGACATCGCGGGCACTCTGGACAGGTAAGTGTGCTTATTAAAAGTCAGCAGCTACAGTGTTTGTAACTGCTGACTTTTTAATTTTTTTTTTTTCAGCTGGTCCTCCGCTTTAAAGTGGAAGAAAAGCTTTAAAGTCCCGTACACACGATCAGACTTTCCGACAACAAAACAGTGGAATTTTGTTCGTAGGGTGTTGCCTCAAATTTGTCTTGCATACAAACGGTCACATAAATGTTGGCCAACAATTGCGAATGTAGTGACGTACTACGTGGTTTTCAGCTCTTTAGCCCCACCCTTCGTGCTCCTTCTACTAATTTTGTGTTAGTAGAAGCTTGGCGAGTGTTGATTCGCGCTTTTCTTTTCGCGTTTTTCATTTCGTGCTTTTCAGTTCGTTTCTGAACGGCCGTTCGTCAACCAGACATGTTGCGGAATCGGAGGAGATAACGTGTTATTGATTATTGGCCTTGGAGTTATTGCTTTGACATGATTTTTTTTGGTTGAATAATGATTTGATTTGGTATATTTTCTATATTTTTGGATGCATAGAATGCACTTTTTGGTTAAGTTCTATTGGCAGATAGCATGTCTAATTTTTTATTTTATTTTTTTTAATGCACAATTAAAAAAAAAACATAATAATATTATTCTTGATATCACTAAAAAAAAAAAGCCTTTGAAAATTTGTTTGCAATAACTCCATCAGTATCACCAGCAAAGCAGCTTCATTATTATCCCATTAAAGAAGAAGAGAATTGTGCGCTGCATTTCCAGATTTCATAATTTGCCGCGTCACAAATGTTAATTCTCCATTACGAATGCTAGTTTACAAGACCGACCGCTTCTGGCTCGTCCTTGCTTCCGAGCATGCCTGTTTGTACTATGGACTTTTGTCTGACGGACTTGTGTACACACGATCGGAAAGTCCGACAACACACATTTGTTGGCGGAATATTTGAGAACATGCTATCCAACATTTGTTGGCGGAAAGTCCAACAAAAATTGTCTGATGGAGCATACACACGGTCGGACTTACCGCCAACAAGCTCACATCCAACATTTCCAGTCGGAAAGTCCGGGGACATACAGGCCTATTTTATATGTTCCCCCCCCCCTCGGTCTACCTATGTTGCCAGACCTGTCGAAAAAGATCTCTGTTACCTATTTTTAATCTGCTCCGGTCTGGTCGCGTGATCATGCAGTTCCAGATCCTGTGTGCCAGTAAGCAGTTCCTGCACACTTGGGTTTTCCTTACATTTTATACACCAAAGGGCATTACCTTGACACTAGGAGATTCCTGAGAACCCAAACGGACTGTAATCCGTAGTCGCCATAAGCTCTCAACCAAGACCGGTGTGCAATGCCAATGCCACCCTCTTGTGGTTGGGGAATCTTAAAGTATAAGTGATGGTATAACTGCGCTAACCCAATAAAACAGAACACAGTGCAGCTACACAAGAATGTGACAAATATTCAAATAAGATGATGTAAGAAATGTAGCGCTAAAACAAAATGTGACAAAAACACATATGTGAAAACTGATAAAGTTCAATAATAAGTGGATGTTAACCCAATGTAATATAAATGTGAAAAAACCATATAAATATAATAAAGTCCAGCAGTGAAATAAGTGAAAAATCCAATGAAAGTGAAAGGGTCTTCCGACATATAATTAGTCTACTAGCAAATCCTGAAGTGAAGGAGGTGTAAACACCGGAACAGATGGATTCGGATGCCAGTGACACCGAATCAAACAAGCTTAGAAATCCAGATGGATGGCTCTCCCAGATGATGGTAGGGACCGAAGGTATCTCCTCTTGACTGGAACAGATGCAATGGTATCCACCGAACCGAGGAAACAACACATCCAATAGGGACATCCAAATCTCTCATCAAACCCAAAAAATATGGGAAAGAAAGAATGGAGTGCTCCAATGGTGCAGATCAAAAAGGGTAGATTTATTGGAACCAACCAATATACAATAATTAAAAAAAGTGATCACATGGAAAATAAAAGCAATGTAGGGAACGAAGAGCCTTGCCCAATGCGTTTCGTCCTAAATGGACTTCTACAGTGTTAACCCCACAGTTCGCCTTGCTGGCCCTGGATTTAGAAAATTGGCCCAGACACTTCCATTCCATTCTAACACATATTCTTATTGCCCCTCGTCTATCAATCGCTCGTAAGTGGAAAAGTAGTACCCTCCCCACTGTCCAACAAGTCATCGCCACTATCAACCAACGCATGCATCTGTAACATATATTTGCCAAAGCCATCCTAACCATGTCAGAAATTCCTCCTTGAGTGGTCCCCCTGGTTTGTGGATACTTGGGTAGAGAAACTTGTCCATTAATGAAACCCTCTCCTTTTTCCCCTTTGTACTAGGCTTCCCTTCCAAGAGATCAGTCATGACACCAGGCCTAGCAGGAGTGACTGTCTTTGTTATACAAGTAATGCTGTCAAATGAAATAGTGATGTCTCAATTAGGTTTCCACCCCATACCCCTTCTTTCTATCTGTCATCTCTCCTCTGGTACCCTCCTGTTCTATTCGATACCCGGATTAATCAAGCAGCTCGTTTGTTCACCAACTGTTGTTTATATATCTCTGCAACAGTTATAGTCTGATGTGTATGCTGATATTTTTGTCCATATACTGTAGCTAAACAGTAATTCACCCTCTACTGTACGTGTTCTTGGAAACTTCAATATATTTTCAAGTTAAAAATAAAAGCTTTCCATTTTTATTACACACCTTATTGTTAGACCCAGTGAAGTCATAGGTTTCTGTGTACAGTATCTCACAAAAGTGAGTACACCCCTCACATTTTTGTAAATATTTTATTCTATCTTTTCATGTGACAACACTGAAGAAATGACACTTTTCTACAATGTAAAGTAGTGAGTGTACAGCTTGTATAACAGTGTAAATTTGCTGTCCCCTCAAAATAACTCAACACACAGCCATTAATGTCTAAACCGCTGGCAACAAAAGTGAGTACACCCCTAAGTGAAAATGTCCAAATTGGGCCCAATTAGCCATTTTCCCTCCCCTGTGTGATGTAACTTGTTAGTGTTACAAGGTCTTAGGTGTGAATGGGAAGCAGGTGTGTTACATTTGGTGTTATTGCTCTCACTCTCTCATACTGGTCACTGGAAGCTCAACATGGCACCTCATGGCAAAAAACTCTCTGAGGAGCTGAAAAAAGAATTATTGCTCTACATAAAGATGGCCTAGGCTATAAGAAGATTGCCAAGATCCTGAAACTGAGCTGCAGCATGGTGGTCAAGACCATACAGTGGTTTAGCAGGACAGGTTCCAATCAGAACAGGCCTCGCCATGGACGACCAAAGAAGTTAAGTGCACATGTTCAGCGTCATATCCAGAAGTTGTCTTTGGGAAACAGACGTATAAGTGCTGCCAGCATTGCTGCAGAGGTTGAAGGAGTAGGGGGTCAACCTGTCAGTGCTCAGACCATACGCCGCACACTGCATCAAATTGGTCTGCATGGCTGTCGCCCCAGAAGGAAGCCTCTTCTAAAGATGATGCACAAGAAAGCCTGCAAACAGTTTGCTGAAGACAAGCAGACTAAGGACATGGATTACTGGGACCATGTCCTGTGGTCTGATGAGACCAAGATAAACTTATTTGGTTCAGATGGTGTCAAACGTGTGTGGCGGCAACCAGGTGAGGAGTACAAAGACAAGTGTGTCTTGCCTACAGCCATGGTGGTGGGAGTGTCATGGTCTGGGGCTGCATGAGTGCTGCTTGCACTGGGGGGCTACAGTTCATTGAGGGAACCATGAATGCCAACATGTACTGTGACATACTGAAGCAGAGCATGATCCCCTATCTTCGGAGCCTGGACCTCAGGACAGTATTCCGAACATGAAAACGACCCCAGGCACACCTCTAAGACGACCACTGCCTTGCTAAAGAAGCTTACGGGAAAGGTGATGGACTGGCCAAGCATGTCTCCAGACCTAAAACCTATTGAGCATTTGTGGGACATCCTCAAATGGAAGGTGGAGGAGCGCAAGGTCTCTAACATCCACCAGCTCTGTGATGTCGTCATGGAGGAGGGGAAGAGGACTCCAGTGACAACCTGTGAAGCTCTGGTGAACTCCATGCCCAGGAGGGTTAAGGCAGTGCTGAAAAATAATGGTGGCCACACAAAATATTGACACGTTGGGCCCAATTTGGACATTTTCACTTAGGGGTGTACTCACTGCCAAGGGTTTAGACATCAATGGCTGTGTATTGAGTTATTTTGAGGGGATGGCAAATTTACACTGTTATGCCCCGTACACACGGTCGGATTTTCAACGGAAAATGTATGATAGGACCTTGTTGTTGGAAATTCCGACTGTGTGTGGGCTCCATCACACATTTTCCATCGGAATTTCCGACACACAAAGTTTGAGAGCAGGCTATAAAATTTTCCAACAACAAAATTCGTTGTCGGAAATTCCGATCGTGTATACACAAATCCAACGCACAAAGTGCCACGCATGCTCAGAATAAATTAAGAGACGAAAGCTATTGGCTACTGCCCCGTTTATAGTCCCGACGTACGTGTTTTACGTCACCGCGTTTAGAACGATCGGATTTTCCGACAACTTTGTGTGACCGTGTGTATGCAAGACAAGTTTGAGCCAACATCCGTCGGAAAAAAAATCCATGGATTTTGTTGTCGGAATGTCCGATCAATGTCCGACCGTGTGTACGGGGCATTATACAAGCTGTACACTCACTACTTTACATTGTAGCAAAGTGTCATTTCTTCAGTGTTGTCACATGAAAATATATAATAAAATATTTACAAAAATGTGAGGGGTGTACTCACTTTTGTGAGATACTGTATTTCTGTGTTCCCCGCCGGTGCTCCTGACTCCTCCTTCCTCCTGGCTTCCTATGGGGTCACTCATGCATGCTCGCTCCCTAGCCCCACTCTGTATGTCCATTGACACACAGATTGAAGCTCGGCACCGCCCCCCGCTTCCTCCTCCCTGGCTGTGATTGACAGCAGCCACTCCCACTGCTGTGTCTGAGCCAATGAGGGAGAGAAGGACCAGAGACACTGCTCTCATGCACATCACTGGATTACTGAGATGGACTCAGGTAAGTATAAGGGGGCTGGAGGGGAAGCATGCAGACGTTTTTTTCCCTTAATTCAGAGAATGCACTATGGTATAAAAAGTTCTGCCTTTAGAATTTGATTATGCCTGGACTGAGCAAACAATGAGGCAAGGCTCATGCTAAGACCAAGACCTGATCATCTGGGCCAGTCTGCAGTTTCCAGTTGGTCATTTTCAATGCAAAAAGGCAACTATGTGGAGTGGGTCAGCAATGGAATTCATTGAGCTGCCCACGGCAACAAAAAACACCCGCATCATCCCCCGACACTTCCAGCTGGCTGTCCACAATGATGAGGAGCTCAACAAGGTGCTTGGTGTGGTCACCATCTCCCAGGGAGAAGGTGTGCTGCTACCCAAGAAGACTGTAAGCCACAAGCCTGCAAAGGCCAAGTAAACTCTAAAGACTCAGGCGCCCCTGCATGCAAGATGATCTCCAAAACCTGAGCTCTGTGACATATGGGCTACAGGCACTTCCAAGATGGTGTGGGAAGGTTGCAGCGCCTATACACCTGACATCCAAGATAGTGCCTGGAGTCAATGGCAGCGGACCCACCAGTCATATGTCAGGCTTCCTTAGTGGCAGCAGTAAGCAGTAGTTACATGACCGTTTTTATTACTACTATGAAACCATCAGGTTGTGACTGTGTGATCCTGGATCACTTGTTAGTCTGGTAGCTCAGCATTCTGCGGCTAGCAGCACCTACTGGGCAGCCAGTAGATGAAGACAACTCAGTTCACATGCAAAGCCGTCGTGTTTGACTGGAGGGCATCAAAAAAGTCATATTTTATACTGTACATTTTTCACAACTTTTTTTTACTTTTCTAACTTACTTATACTTTTATTTACTTATCTTTACTTTTCTTTCTGTTTTACATATTCTAAAAATATATATTATCCAAAGTACATTTGAAAGTGCTATATTTTATTAATTCTGGAGGAGGGAAAGGTTATGCTTTTTTCGCCTGCAATCCATATGTCAGAAAAAGATGCGCAGACTTCAGCATAAAGACCCAGGCCATGTTACCGCAGTATCATGTGACAGAACATATCCCCAGGGAAGCTGTCCTCACATACTCCCGAGTCCCGGTTACATAGCAAACTTATTTTTAGTTGCAAACTTCTATTGCAAAAAAACAACATTGCCAAGTCTACCACATCCAAGTAAATAATGAAATGGACAACTTACTGTATGTGAATGTGGGTATTCAGAATTGACTCTTATTTGCAAAACTCCTAATATACGGATTTTTTTTTAAAAAAAGCTGCATTTACTAGTAAGAAGCTTCAGCAAGATACAAAGGGATATAATTAGGAAAAAAATGCATAATAAGTTATCCAGTGAAATTGCACATATATTTGTTTTTTGCGAATGGGGCAAAAATAAAATAAAAAAGATACTAGGTTAATTCTTGTGCTTGTTGAACATTTTTCATTGATTTAAAACAGAAAATACTGCATTTGTCAACTAGATGGAGCTAAGTATCATAGGATTTTGCTATGATACTTCACGCCATCTAGTGGCCAAATAAAGTATTTTTTGTCTTTCTTAAAGAGTAACTTTCTTGGGAGAACAATAGCAAATAATAATAAAAAAATAATAATAATATAGATTATGCAATTGCTACCCAAGTCATATTGTAATTGAATGTTGTTAAAAATTGAATTTATTTTTAAATCTGACATCTTCTGTAAAATGCAATATGGCAACCTGATATAAAGGGACTAAAAAAAAAAAAGATCACTAGGTCAATTATTGTGCTTGTTGAATGTTTTTCATTGATTTAAAATAGAAAATACTGCATTTGGTAACTAGATGGTGCTAAGTATCATAGGATTTTGCTATGATACTTCGCGCCATCTAGTGGCCAAATACAGTATTTTTTGTCTTTCTTAAAGAGTAACTTTCTTGGGAGAACAATAGCAAATAATACAAAAAATAATAATAATCTAGATTATGCAATTGCTACCCAAGTCATATTGTAATTGAATGTTATTAAAAATTGAATTTATTTTATAAATCTGACATCTTCTGTAAAATGCAATATGACAACCTGATATAAAGGGATAAAAAAATGCATAACAGGTCACCCAGTGAAATTGCACAAATACTTATTTGTTTTTTTGCAAATGGGGCAAAAAAAAAAGGGTCACTAGGTCAATTCTTGTGCTTGTTGAATGTTTTTCATTGATTTAAAATAGAAAATACTGCATTTGGCAACTGGATGGTGCTAAGTATCATAGGATTTTGCTATGATACTTTGCGCCATCTAGTGGCCAAATACAGTATTTTTTGTCTTTCTTAAAGAGTGACTTTCTTGGGAGAACAATAGCAAATAATAAAAAAAAAATAATAATAATAATATAGATTATGCAATTGCTACCCAAGTCATATTGTAATTGAATGTTATTAAAAATTTAATTTATTTTTAAATCTGGAGGAGGGAAAGGTTATGCTTTTTTCGCTTGCAATCCATATGCATTATAGGTCACCCAGTGAAATTGCAGAAATACTTATTTGTTTTTTTGCAAATGGGGCAAAAAAAAAAGGGTCACTCGGTCAATTCTTGTGCTTGTTGAATGTTTTTCATTGATTTAAAATAGAAAATACTGCATTTGGCAACTAGATGGTGCTGAGTATCATAGGATTTTGCTATGATACTTTGCGCCATCTAGTGGCCAAACACAGTATTTTTTGTCTTTCTTAAAGGGGTTGTAAACCCTTGCGGTTTTTCACCTCAATGCATTCTAAAAATGCACTTCCACCGGCCGCCACTGTTTGAAAAACAACAGACCAAATCACCAGATAAGGGAACGGAGCCCACCCAGATGTGTTACAACATTGAAACACTGATCCTCAATCCGGCCAATCAGAAGCGGGTGTGAGATCCGTTTTCCGATTGCCCGAAAAGAGAAGATGAAAATAAGGGAAAGAGAGCCTAACAAAGAAAACAAATGCAGCTATCACATATACAGGTAGTTCGCACACATATAATAAATGCTTGCTTTTGGGTTTAACCACTTCCGGACCGGCTTAGGCCGATATACGTCGGCACTTTGAAGAGGAATATCCTTCTTATGGCAGCAGCTAGCTACCATAACCCTGGTATCCTCTTCATCAGTGAGCGGTCCGGTTTCCGATAATAGTGGTCACTGCAGCGGATTTGCCGCAAGATCACTTTTATTGGTGGCGGGAGAGGGTCCCCCCTTCCGCCTCTCTCTGGTGCCCTCTGCCGCTTACCGGAGCTGTCGGAGGCGATCGGGTCCTTTCCCTGGCTTGGTATGGAGCTGAGTGAGGGGAAGATGACCCCCACCCATCTCCATACCATTACAGTGCGGAAGCGATGTTAAAACTTCACTTCCACCCATAGCTCCTAAAGCAACATTTTTAATTATTTTTTAAATGATATTACATTTATTTTTTATTTTTTTATTGCATTTTAGTGTAAATATGAGATCTGAGGTCTTTTTGACCGCAGATCTCATATTTAAGAGGTCCTGTCATGCTTTTTTTCTATTACAAGGGATGTTTACATTCCTTGTAATAAGAATAAAAGTGACACATATTTTTTTTTAAAGAACAGTGTAAAAATAAAAAATAAAAGGTAAAATAAATAATAATAATAAAAAAAAAAAAAAAAGGTTAAATGCACCCCGTCCCGACGAGCTCGCGTGCAGAAGCGAACGTATATGTGAGTAGCGCCCACATATGAAAACGGTGTTCAAACCACACATGTGAGGTATCCCCGCAATTGTTAGAGCAAGAGCAATAATTCTAGCCTTAGTCCTCCTCTGTAACTCAAAACATGCAACCTGTAGAATTTTTTAAACGTCACCTATGGAGATTTTTAAGGGTAAAAGTTTTCGCCATTCCACAAGCGGGTGCAATTTTGAAGCGTGACATGTTGGGTATCAATTTACTGGGCGTAACATTATCTTTCACAATATAAAAAAAAAATTTGGGCTAACTTTACTGTTGTCTTATTTTTTAATTCAAAAAAGTGTATTTTTTCCAAAACAAGTGCGCTTGTAAGACCGCTGCGCAAATACGGTGTGACAGAAAGTATTGCAACGACCGCCATTTTATTCTCTAAGGTGTTAGAAAAAATATATATATAAAGTTTGGGGGTTCTAAGTAGTTTTCCAGCAAAAAAAAAATGTTTTTAACTTAACACCAAATCTCAGAAAGAGGCTTGGTCCTTAAAGAGGAAGTAAACCCTGCAGTCCCTATGTTGCTTTTCATATATTTATTTTTAACCACTTGCCGACCGCTGCACACCGATATACGTCAGCACAATGGCAGCAGTGGGCAAATGGGCGTACCTGTAAGTCCCCTTTAAGTAGCGCGGCTAGCGGGCGCGTGCGCGCCCACCGCGTACAGCGTGACCGTGCCCGCTGGACCCGCGGACTTGATGTCCACCGGGGTCCCGGCGATCGTGTCACGGAGCCGCAAAATGGGGAGAGGCAAACAAGGCATTTCCCCGTTCTGCCTAGTGACATACCAGGGATCTAATGCTCCTTGTCATTGGGAGCAGTGATCGCTGTCATTTCAGTGGTAGCCCATCCCCCCCACAGTTAGAATCACCCCCTAGGACACACTTAACCCCTTGATAGCCCCCTAGTGTTTAACCACTTCCCTGCCAGTGTCATTTACACAGTAATCAGTGCATTTTTATAGCACTGATCGCTGTATAAATGACAATTATCCCAAAATAGTGTCAAAAGTGTCCGATGTGTCCGCCATAATGTCGCAGTCATGATTAAAATCACAGATCGCCGCTATTACTAATAAAAAAAATTAATAAAAATGCCATAAAACTATCCCCTATTTTGTAGACGCTATAACTTTTGCACAAACCAATCAATATACGCTTATTGCAATTTTTTTTTTACCAAAAATATGTACAAGATGACATAAACTGAGGAAAAATTCGTTTTTTTTATTTATTTTTGGGGGATATTTATTGTAGCAAAAAGTAGAAAATATTGCTTTTTTTTTCAAAATTGTCGTTTTTTTTTTTGTTTATAGCGCAAAAAAATAAAAACTACAGAGGTGATCAAATACCAAAAAAGGACCTCAATTTTGTTTGGGTGTAATGTCGCACGGCCGCGCAATTGTCAGTTAACCACTTCAGCTCTGGAAGATTTTACCCCCTTCCTGACCAGACCACTTTTTGCGATTCACACTGCATCGCTTTAACTGACAATTGCGCGGTCATGCGACGTGGCTCCCAAACAAAATTGACGTCCTTTTCTTCCCACAAATAGAGCTTTCTTTTGGTGGTATTTGATCACCTCTGCGGTTTTTATTTTTTGCGCTATAAACAAAAAACGAGCGACAATTTTGAAAAGAACGCATTATTTTCTACTATCCCCAAAAAATATATATAAAAACATTTTTATTCCTCAGTTTAGGTCGATACGTATTCTTCTACATATTTTTGGTTAAAAAAAAAATCGCAATAAGCGTTTATTGATTAGTTTGCGCAAAAGTTATAGCGTCTACAAAATAGGGGATAGTTTTATGACATTTTTGTTGATTTTTTTTTTTTTTTACTAGTAATGGCGGCGATCGGCGATTTTTATCGTGACTGCGACATTATTGCGGACACATCAGACAATTTTGACACATTTTTGGGACCATTGGCATTAATACAGCGATCAATGCTATAAAATTGCATTGATTACCGTAAAAATGTCACTGACAGTGTAGGGGTTAACCACTAGGGGGACGCTGTAGGGGCTAAGTGTGTCCTAGGGAGTGATTCTAACTGTGGGGGGGAGGGGCTGTGTGTGACACATCACTGATCACCGCTCCCTGTAATCGGGTGTCAATAGGCAGAACAGGGAGATGCTTGTTTACATTAGCACCTCCCTGTTCTTCCTCACCATGAGACGATCGCGGGTATGCCTGCGGACATCGAGTCCGTGGGACCCGCGATCACGGTCACGGAGCTCCGGCAGGTGCCTGCGAGCCACCTCATAAGGGGCAACGTACAGGTATGTTAATCTGCCTGTACGTTCCCTTCTGCAACAGTATACAGTGCCTTGCAAAAGTATTCACCCCCTTGGCTTTTTACCAATTTTGTTACATTACAGCCTTTAGTTCAATGTTTTTTTAATCTGAATTATATGTGATGGATCAGAACACAATAGTCTAATTTGGTAAGGTCAAATTAGAAAAATATATACATAAAACTCTTTTTCAGAAATAAAAAACTGATAATTGGCATGTGCGTATGTATTCACCCCCTTTGTTATGAAGCCCATAAAAAGCTCCGGTGCAACCAATTACCTT
This sequence comes from Lithobates septentrionalis, assembly GCA_037952835.1. NCBI lineage: Eukaryota > Metazoa > Chordata > Amphibia > Anura > Ranidae > Lithobates > Lithobates septentrionalis. The sequence continues at coordinate 890,863 of JBBDGP010001620.1, forward strand.
CAGAAGTCACATAATTAGTGAAATGATGTCCACCTGTGTGCAATCTAAGTGTCACATGATCTGTCATTACATATACACACCTTTTTGAAAGGCCCCAGAGGCTGCAACACCTAAGCAAGAGGCACCACTAACCAAACACTGCCATGAAGACCAAGGAACTCTCCAAACAAGTAAGGGACAATGTTGTTGAGAAGTACAAGTCAGGGTTAGGTTATAAAAAATATCCAAATCTTTGATGATCCCTAGGAGCACCATCAAATCCTATCATAACCAAATGGAAAGAACATGGCACAACAGCAAACCTGCCAAGAGATGGCCGCACACCAAAACTCACGGACCGGGCAAGGAGGGCATTAATCAGAGAGGCAGCACAGAGACCTAAGGTAACCCTGGAGGAGCTGCAGAGTTCCACAGCAGAGACTCAAGTATCTGTACATAGGATGACAATAAGCCGTACGCTGCATAGAGTTGGGCTTTATGGCAGAGTGGCCAGAAGAAAGCCATTACTTTCAGCAAAAAACAAAATGGCACATTTTGAGTTTGTGAAAAGGCATGTGGGAGACTCCCAAAATGTACGGAGGAAGCTGCCCTTGTCTGATGAGACTAAAATTGAACTTTTTGGCCATCAAAGAAAACGCTATGTCTGGAGCAAACCCAACACATCACATCACCCAAAGAACACCATCCCCACTGTGAAACATGGTGGTGGCGGCATCATGCTGTGGGGATGTTTTTAAGCAGTCGGGACTGGGAAACTGGTCAGTGTTGAGGGAAAGATGGATGGTGCTAAATACAGGGATGTTCACCTTCCAGCAGGACAATGACTCCAAACACACTGCTAAAGCAACACTTTAGTGGTTCAAGGGGAAACATGTAAATGTGTTGGAATGGCCTAGTCAATGCCCAGACCTCAATCCAATAGAAAATCTGTGGTCAGACTTAAAGATTGCTGTTCACAAGCGCAAACCATCCAACTTGAAGGAGCTGGAGCAGTTTTGCGAGGAGGAATGGGCAAAAATCCCCATGGTAAGTTGTGGCAAGCTCATAGAGACTTAGCCAAAGCGACTTGGAGCTGTGATAGCTGCAAAAGGTGGCTCTACAAAGTATTGACTTTAGGGGGGTGAATAGTTATGCACATTGACTTGTTCTGTTATTTTGTCCTATTTGTTGTTTGCGTCACAATAATAAAAAAAAAAATCTTCCATGTTGTGGGCATGTTCTGTAAATTAAACGATGCAAATCCTCAAAACAATCCATGTTAATTCCAGGTTATGAGGCAAAAAAACACGAAAAATGCCAGGGGGGAGGGGTGAATACTTTTGCAAGGCACTGTATCTGCGTGAGGCTGTCGGGAAGCGGTTAAAGCGACGCAGTGCCGAATCGCAAAAAGTGCTCTGGTCAGGAAAGGGGGTAAAATCTTCCGGGGCTGAAGCGGTTAATGTGGTTAAAACCGCTTTCAGGCCGGCCGCGCCGTCTGTACCGCATAACATCACAGCTATCTTTTACAGAAGACAAGCCACAGAGCCGCCTCCTGGCACCATCTGAACAAGTAGATGTAGTGCAAAAACAGTTCAACAACTCATCTTGTTATCTTTAATAAACGATAAATTTTCTCAGAACAAGTATTTATTTCCAGGCTGGCACAAAGTAAGCGCATTAAATCATTGGCAATCATTCAAGCCGGGGCTGCTCCGGCCCATCATCGTGACTATGATGTAGGGATCCAGTAAGTAACACAACGGGAGGCATTTCAATAAAGGTAATTTGAATACTGTGTTTGGAAGGGAGAAAAGAGGATTCTGTATATTTTAGGAAACTCTCATTCATCAAACACCGCGGCTCTTTTATTTTTTTTAACTCGCGGCAAACTTTATAGTCTGGGGAGTTGAACTGACAAAAGTTGCGGTGCCTAAGAAAAGTGGGGGGGACTGGATTATTTATGGTGTTGGTGTGGAGTGATGGGAGGAAATCTATTGAAGTGCATCACAGAGAAGCTGATAAGCTCCTGAAATGTATCAGATTTATCCAATCTCTTATAAGGATGGCCATACATACTTAGTCTGCAACTAAACAAAGAGACACCCAAAGGAACTTCTTCTAATCTTTATGTAACTCCAGTCTTATGTGAGCGGAAGAGAATCTAAAAAATCACATTTCTTTTACTCTCCTCCGTTTCTCACTTGATATCCCAGATAGCAAGGATAACGTGCCACAAACTTGTGGCAGTGTTGAATTTTAAGTCTGTTAAAGTGGAGTTCCACCCACTTTTACAACTCTTCAGCATCCCTCACTAAACTGTGCACTGTAAACAAATTGGATATTTTTTAATTTTTTTTTCTCAGCACCTACTGTATATCTGCTGTATTCATTTTTCACTTCCTCCTCCCTGGCCGTGGCCCATCGCATCATTTCCTGTTTGCAATGCCTTCTGGGAAGGGGCGGCAACTTTCTCTGACACTGCCGTTGCTTTGGAAACCTGGCCTGAAACCTATTACACCGCTTGTGCTGCACTGAGCATGTGCGAGATCTGCAAGGATGAGATCCAGGAAGAAATACAGTCTGGCTTCAGATGCCCACACTTAAGATGGCCACGGCCTGCTGTAAGTTTATAATATAACAAACTACTGCTATAAACTAACAAAACAGACCTTCGTTTACAGACTAACTTTACTAGAATACATTAAGCTTGTGTATTATAGGGGTATTTTTATTAAAGTGGAGGGCCACCCTGAAAAAAAAAAAAAATCACCAAAAATAAAAAAAAAAATAAAAAAAAAAAACATTTGAAAAAAAAAAAAAATTTTAAACGTACCTAAACCCTTGTTGCTAGGCAGTCTTCCTAATCTGCCTCTTCCTCTTCCGCGGCATGTTCTGCTCCTCGGTGAGCGGCCCCGTTGTCTTCTGGGAACTGTGTGTGTTCCCAGAACACCACGGGGCCATTCACAGCGCGCTGCGCTGCTCGCGCGTGTGCCGTAGGAAACTGGCAGTGAAGCCGCAAGGCTCCATTGCCTGTTTCCCTTACTTAGGATGGCGGTGCCGGGACCCGAAAGCCGAGGGACAGGTCGGCCTCGGGCGGCCGACATCGTGGGCACCCAGGACAGGTAAGTACTTATTTAAAGTCAGCAGCTACAGTGTTAGTAGCTGCTGACTTTAAATTCTTTTTTTTTTTGACCGCTTTAAGCCCCGGAACATTTGGCTGCCCAAAGATCACTTTTTGCGATTCGGCACTGCGTCGCTTTAACTGACAATTGTGCGTTTGTGCGACGTGGCTCCCAAACAAAATTGACGTCCTTTTTTTCCCCACAAATAGAGCTTTCTTTTGGTGGTATTTGATCACCTCTGCGTTTTTTATTTTTTGCAATATAAACAAAAAAATAGCGACAATTTTAAAGAAAAACGCAATCTTTTTTTACTTTTTGCTATAAAAAATATCCCCCAAAAATATATTAAAAAAAACATTTTTTTTCCTCAGTTTAGGCCGATACATATTCTTCTACATATTTTTGGTAAAAAAAACCCCGCAATAAGCGTTTATTGATTGGTTTGCGCAAAAGCTATAGCGTCTACAAAATAGGGGATAGATTTATGGCATTTTTATTAATTTTTTTTTTTTTTACTAGTAATGGCGGCGATCAGCGATTTTTATGGTGACTGCGACATTATGGCGGACAGATCGGACACTTTTGGAGCTATTTTCAGACCATTCATATTTTTACAGCGATCAGTGCAATTAAAAATGCATTGATTACTGTGTAAAAGTGACTGTCAGTGAAGGGGTTAATCACTAGGTGGCACTGTAGGGGTTAAGTGTGCCCTAGGGAGTGATTCTAACTGTTGTGTGGGGGGGGCTATGTGTGACACGACACTGATCACCGCTCCCGATTACAGGGAACTGTGATCAGTGTCCTGTTATTAAGCAGAACAGAGAAATGCTTGTTTACATCAGCATTTCCCTGTTCTTCCTCTCCGTGAGACGATCGCGGGTATCCCCGCGGACCCAATGTCCGCGGGACCCGCGATCACACTCACGGAGGGCGCGGCGGGTGTGCCCACAAACCACTTCTTAAAGGGCAACGTACAGGTACATTAATCTGCCTGTACGTGCCCTTCTGCCGACGTATATCGGCGTGAGCCGGTCGGCAAGCAGTTAATTTGCTGCACATTTTCACTGGCAAGTTGAATACTTGATGCAAAAAGTTCTAGTTGACACTTTTCCAATTTGTAGCAAATGTACGTTGCAAGTCTCCACCAAGCGCAAAGTTGCAGTGGTGAGTCTACAGCAGGAGCTCTGCAAGACTACAGCATGAAATTTCAGCCACAGTGACCCCCTGTGGTGGGATGACCATCGTACAACATAACTGAACCAGAACTTGCAGAATGTTTGCGGAGAAACTCGATCCGAGGTCATGCAATGCGAACTTGCTGCAACAAACTTGTGAAGTCTGGCAAGTCTAGCAATAGATTAGAAAGTCATTTTTAAACTTGCAGCACAATTGGTTGCTATCTTGGATGTTGTTGTAACACAGAAACTGTACAAAGACAAACTATAATGGTTTGGGGATCAATGTTATTTTTTTTTTTTTTGTTTAAATGTTTCAATACTTTGCAGAAAGTAATGCAAAAGGGGCACACTTTTTTAACCGCTTGCTTACTGGACACTTTCACCCCCTTCCTGCCCAGGCCAATATTCAGCTTTCATCGCTGTTGCATTTTGAATGACAATTGCGCGGTCATGCAACACTGTACCCAAACTAAATTTTTATAATTTTTTTTCACACAAATAGAGCTTTCTTTTGGTGGTATTTAATCACTGCTGGTTTTTTTATTTTTTGCTGAACAGAGGAAAAAATACTGAAAATTTTGAAAGAAATATGTATATTTTTTTACATAGTTTGTTATAAAATTGTGCAAACAGGAACATTTTCTCCTTCATCCAATGGGCGCTGATGAGGCGGCACTAATGGGCACTGATAGGTGGCACTGCTGGGCACTGATAGGTGGCACTGGTAGGTAGCACTGATAGGCAGCACTAATGAGGCTGCACTGATGGGCACTGATAGGTGGCATTGGTGGGCACTGATAGGTAGCACTGATGGACACTGATGAGACAGCACTGGTGGGCACTGATGAGGAGGCACTGATGAGGCTGCACTGATAGGCGATGCTGATGGGCACTGATGAGCACTTATAGGTGGCACTGATAGGCGGCACTGAAGGGCACTGATAGGTGGCACTGATAGGCAGCACTGATAGGCGGCACTGATGGGCACTGATCAGTGGCACTGAAGGGCACTGATAGGCTGCACTGATGGGCACTGATAGGCAGCACTGATGGGCAGCACTGAAAGGTGACATTGGTGAGGAGGCACTGATTGGCAGCACTGGTGGGCACTGTTGGGACTGCACTGATAATCGGGACACTGATAATCAGTTCCCTAATAATCAGTGCTGGTGTCCCTTTAACACAAGCCAGTTATCAGCTCTGTTTTTCTCTCCACACCAGTGTCGCACTGTCCATCGAGGGCGCGTGGGTGCCGACTCGACTTGATCTAAATACAGGGCACCGGGCTCATGGATTCCAATGGCGGGGGGTGTTTTTTTGAAGCACCCGATTAGAGCCAGAGGCTCTAATAGGCTTCAAAACAAGGGTGGTCTCTGAGCACAGACCACTGCGCTCCGATCCCACCCTGTTGCGTGATGATAGCAAATAAATGTTCGCTGTTTTCACACTAAAGTTCCTCCCTGAGACCTGTTTCCCGATTGGCCAAAGCGCCAGGCATTCCTATTGGATGCCTAGCGCTTTGGTGGAAGAGGAGACACACAACGGAGGAAGCTGGAGGAGCGGACACCAGAGCCGCCACTGCCTGCACTCCAGGAGAGGAGGAGAGGACACCACAGCCCTCCACACGAGCAGGTAAGTGAGGGACCGCCCGCGGGGGGTGTGTGTGCTGTCAGTGCTGCATCGCCCAGCGGGAAAGGGGGGTGCTGTCTCAGTGCCATGCTGCCGGGGGGGCATGGTGTTGTTTATTTGCCACCCCCCCAAAAGAAGAACCCACCAGTTGCCACTGCTCCTTACGCTGTCAACGTGAGGAGCAGTGGTGGCTGGTGTGTTCTTCTTTTGGGGGGTAGTAAACAAACAAAGAAAAGCCGATAACTGGCTTGTGTGATCACTGGCTTCCGTGATCAGCTGTCATTGGACAGTGCTGCTGTGATTGGCCCTTTACCCTGATCTGTGATCAGTTGAGTCCAAAGGATGGATGCCCTCCCAGCCAACTAAGCCCGCACTGTAGCCATCTTTCGACTATAGCGCGGGCAGGAAGTGGATAAAAATAAAACTCTTTATATTAATAATACTTTTTAATGTTACTAAGATAAAAAAGGAAAGAAAAAGCTTTGATCGGCATCTAGGACAGAAAGCCAAACATGAAAGTTAATGAGAGATCTTGGAGCCTGCCCCAGTTGAAGGCCTTTAGTTCGGAATACGTCAGGCTTGCTATACATGCTTCTCACATTGCTTTTACTACCATTTTTTGTGATCACATTTTATCTGTCCGAGTTCTGGATATTTGGTTGCCAAACCTGGATCCATACTTGCTGATCGATCCAACGTCTGCTTCTGGAGTGATCTCTCTACAGGCTCCGTCTACTTCTGAGTTGGTACTACCGATGAGCATCTGGCTTTCGGCCAACATAAGCCTGATTGACCCGCTGTCGTATGGCAGGTGGGTCCACCTTGTCTGGTAAGAAGTATTTATCTACAACCCTCCATTAGATGAATGTTTATCCCGTTTTGTGCCACACAGTCATCTTCTTGCCTACATCATCCCATCATTTGTCACTGAGGATTTTATTACAGCGATCTGATTGGACACAATTTTTATGAAGTTCATTCATACTTCTTTTTTTCAGTGTTTGGACTCTATCATGTTATAGTCACTATACACCATTATTGTTTTGCATTGTTTTTCACATCCTCACGAGGTTTTGAATATTATTACTTTGTGTCATAGCACTTATACTCACCATTTGTTTTGATATACCTTGGCCCACCACACCTATGGTGTTCCATTTAGGTATATTTATATTTACACTTTTGTTTATATAGTTCAATGAGAGATCACATGACCTGTTCCTTTCGGGGGCCACTCTCCATATAGTTACATAGTAGGTGAGGTTGAAAAAAAGACACAAATCCATCAAGTCCAACCTATGTGTCATGGTTAGGCAGTAATCTTTGTCTGTCAGCTTACCTCCCCTCCATGTGTTCACCTTTAGAGGCCAGCCACTGCATTGCAAGCCTACCTTGCTGATCAACCATTGTGTGTTTAGCTTTCGTGTGCTTCTTGCTGTGTCTCCTACATCTGATTCTGGTTACCGATCTTGGCCTGTTCTCGACTATCCCTGTCTGCTAGTCACCCCGACCATTGGCGTGTTCTATGTTCATCCTTGTCTGCTAGTCGCCCCGACCTTGGCTTATCCCTTTAATCTCCTTGTTGTTCCAGCCTGCTGCTTCCTTCCTCTTTCTCCTGTAGTCTACCATGAGCGTGAGCTGGGAGACCCTGGGGGCTGCGACCAGCATCCAGACTGCAGTGCAGTCCATCCTCACCACTAGAGGCTCTGGTGAACACCTGCTGGCTTTTAGACTCCGCGCCCTAGGGAATCTATGCTCTAGCTCCCAGTGGGATCTGTGTTGATGCTCCAGTAGAAATGCTTTCTGAACCTCCCAGAGTTCAATCTGTAGCAGTCAGTCCTAGGGTCCACTACCTTAGTGGTGCCCTTCTGACTCCTAGGGAGTACTTCTGTCACCTGGACTCAGGTGACCTGACACTATGTGTGTGATTATATGTCGGTATTACATTGTATATCCCTGTATGTTGTGGTCGTTCAGGTACCTATCTAATAGTTTCTTGAAACTATCGATGCTCCCCACTGAGACCACCGCCTGTGGAAGGGAATTCCACATACTTGCCGCTCTTACAGTAAAGAACCCTCTACGTAGTTTAAGGTTAAACCTCTTTTCTTCTAATTTTAATGAGTGGCCACGAGTCTTGTTAAACTCCCTTCCGCGAAAAAGTTTTATCCCTATTGTGGGGTCACCAGCACGGTATTTGTATATTGAAATCATATCCCCTCTCAAGCGTCTCTTCTCCAGAGAGAATAAGTTCAGTGCTCCCAACCTTTCCTCATAACTAATACCCTCCAGACCATTTATTAGCTTTGTTGCCTTCTTTGTACTCGCTCCATTTCCAGTACATTCTTCCTGAGGACTGGTGCCCAGAACTGGACAGCATACTCCAGGTGCGGCCAGACCAGAGTCCATTCTATGCCGGTTGATAGTAGGGCCAGGGCAAGCACATCAGAGTAGCACAGATTGACATCAATAGTTCCATTTCTTTTTTTTTTTTAAAACCTCATAAAAAAGAGAAGGTTCATCTCGCAAACTTACGCACATATTCTGTTTTAAGTAATAAAACTGGGCTGCGACGGGTAACATTAGCAGTAAAGTTATTAAAATGTGAAATTATGTTCCAATCTCTTAATTAGTGAAGAAGCTCGCAAAGCTTTAGAGATTTCATTTAAAACAAATTTAGAAGAGATCTAGATGAACAGATTATTAGTCATTACATGCGCACCCTCTTCTCCGTCTCCCCCTCGCCGCTGTCGCAAGCTATAAATCCTTCTGCTTTGTTGTGAGGGTCTGACTGGAGCTGTTGGGAGAAAGTTATGGGCTGCTAAATTTTAGTTTCCTGAATTGTGATCTGACAACATTCTGCTCAATTATTAAAAGAAAATAAATCTGTCAGGTACGGCTAAATGGCACAATGTTCTAGTCCTAGTGCCTGTAAAAACGAGGAAAAAGTTCTCATAAAGTGCATGTAAACCCTAAAAATTAGCTTCTCTTTTGATTTGTTAAATATACGATTGAAAGTGTTTTGTTATATCAGTTCTGCCACACTCTTATGTAACTTTTCTGTGTTTTATTGAACTGCATAGAGTGGAGAGGGATTAGAACCCCCGTTAGGGAGATTCACTCTCTCTATTTGTCCTGTTTACAATTATCATTGAAAGTGAAAGTAAAAGAAAGCCCCACATTTTTGGTTGTCCCCAGAAAAATAATAGAGGGGAAATCTTCCAATTGGGACACTAGTTCTGGTGACCTGGGGGGGGGGGGGGGGGGTCTGCAAGAGATTCCTTAATTTGCAAGAAATTTCCTCTCACTTCCTGTTTGGCTATGGGACAGGAAGTGAAGGTAAATCTCCCCAATGGGACAAAGAAGGCAAAAATAAACCTTACAGGGGTAATAACCTAATAACCCTCCCGTACTCTATCCAAATTGAAAAACAAAAAAAAAAAAATTTTGCCTATAGTTCTACTTTAAATACACTAACAAATTGAAGCCATATTTCAGCTCACACTTTATAAGCAGCGACAGCAAACCAGTTTGTTTTCTTTTCTTTTGAGATAAAGGTTTTACATGAATAAATAAAAGCTGATCATTGTAAACACCCGTGTCAGTGGTAAATGGTTTGTCTCATCCATGTAAACTGATACATTCTGCTGGAGAGCTTGTGCTTTTGAAAAACAACAGGCTTGCTGACTGGATCTCCAGATGAAAATAGAAGAGAGAAAGCCTAAAAAAGAAAATGAATGCAGCCATCACAGGTAAGAATTGGTAAGCTGCATTATATTTATAATACAGCGGGGACGGAAAGTATTCAGACCCCCTTATACTTTCCACTCTTTGTTATATTGCAGCCATTTGCTAAAATCATTTAAGTTCATTTTTTTCCTCATTAATGTACACACAGCACGTCATATTGACAGAAAAACACAGAATTGTTGACATTTTTGCAGATTTATTAAAAGGAAAAACTGAAATATCACATGGTCCTAAGTATTCAGACCCTTTGCTGTGACACTCATATATTTAACTCAGGTGCTGTCCATTTCTTCTGATCATCCTTGAGATGGTTCTACACCTTCATTTGAGTCCAGCTGTGTTTGATTATACTGATTGGACTTGATTAGGAAAGCCACACACCTGTCTATATAAGACCTTACAGCTCACAGTGCATGTCAGAGCAAATGAGAATCATGAGGTCAAAGGAACTGTCTGAAGAGCTCAGAGACAGAATTGTGGCAAGGCACAGATCTGGCCAAGGTTACAAAAAAATGTCTGCTGCACTTAAGATTCCTAAGTGCACAGTGGCCTCCATAATCCTTAAATGAAAGACATTTGGTTGGACCAGAACCCTTCTTAGAGCTAAAATAAATTAAGGACTGTCGCTCAGAGGTTATAAGGCAAATGACTGTAAAAATAAAATAAAATGAAATAAATTAAATAAAATTAAAATCTTGAAGCTGGATCAATTGCGGTGTAATCAGGATGGTAATAGAAGACTTAGACAGGAGCCAGGATGCAGTCTATAATACAGGAGAAAATCCCTGGAGCATAAGTCATAAGTAAACAAAAACACCGGATATAAAGTTTTCGTTTATTGTAGGGTACTGTGTGGCCAGATTCACCAAAGGCAGCTCTTCTTATAGAGATATGTGGCGCTATTCTACCCTCCTGTACCACACTATGAAAAAATTCATTCATTCATTCATCATTGTAGGAACTCGCAAGGCTAATTGTTTTATAATGACTATGCTTTTATATATGTAATTTTAATCTTTATTTACTGAGAGGAGAGGAGATTTACTGATCATGTATCTACTAGAATGTTTTAATGAACCACCTATACCTTCCCCATAGCGCGGTATCATGCACGTAGGTTTGGTTTTAATTGTTGTTAAGCCATTGCCATGTCAACGGCGCGCATTTAAATTGACTAGCTGGCACCGGACTCCTCATCCCTTTGATAAAGTCACGTGGTGTGACGCAACGCGTCAGGGTAGGAGGAGCCAGGTGCCGACGCTTCACGGGGACGGCCGAACCCGGAAGCTACTTGTTCTTACTGCTCGCTTTTTATCTTCTCTGTAAGTTACTACATTTTTTTCAATAAATGTAATTTATAACTACTACACTATGGGAGTTTTCCTTTTCGTTTTAACTACCGCTGTGGGAGTGCTGTGAGAGGCGAGAGGGGAGACGGATAGACTGCTCCACGGACATCCCCCAGGAAAAGGCTACCACTGCAGGAACCCTTCCACCAGAGTATTATCCATATGTCTTATTCAGCCCATTTGGGGGCCGCTGCTGGAGGTGAGAGGCTGGGGGGAACTATTAGTGGGTGCACCAGAAGAAATTGAGAGGAATAGCACAAATCACTGCTATCTGCACTGTCACATTTTGCCTGACAACAGCATCGGTGTGGACTGTATTGCACTATTGTCACTTTCATGGACTATTATTTATTAATCATTTATTAATGTTGCACTTTTTTATTATCAGTTACGTGCTGCTGAAAAAAACTTTTTTCCATATTTTTAGTTTGTCACCCATGACACTTTTGTGCACTATTTTATGCTCATCGCTGGGTTTGAGGTGTTGAATTCACTTTGCTTATGATATCTACACAGTATAATTCCTAATATATAATATTTTGTATCTATACACTCATCACTGATTTCAGTTAATTGTGTGGGCTAGATTTATAGCCATTTTCAGATGCTATTTATTTGTAAATCATTTTTGTGACACATGTTATTTATTTATTCATTTGATTTTGGGTTTTTTGCACTAGAGAACTTATTCTGCACTAGCCACTTTATTATTCACTTCTATCAGGAGGTGTGTTAGGTCCTGTATGGGTACGGACCGTTATTTCTACACGTCTCATTTATTCATTTATTATTGTGATTTACCAACTGGAGTTGTTTCTTAAAGCATTTATTTGTTATATATCTGCTATATGGATTAGAAAGGTTTTAGACACACCGAGTGTCATTTCAGTAGACATTTTTTCATAGTGTGGTACAGGAGGGTAGAATAGCGCCACATATTTCATACTAACCTATTGTTTCTCTTGGGGGAGCTGAGTGGACCCATCTATGTTGGCAGCTCTTTACCTACTACCTTACTGATAGTCCTAGATTGGTCATTTCCTGTTTAGATTGTGGTTATTGCGCATTAGTCTCCATACATTTATTTTTTTCTTCTTATAGAGAGAAGTCAGCTCGGATCCATCCAAGTAAAAAACTAAAAGAGAGAGGAGCGCCACTAAGTAAAATCATTTATTCAACAATGTAAAATCAAAGTAGCAACTTACATTTGGGAGCGGTATGTTGAACAGGCAGATGTAATCCCAGATGGGAGAGAGGAAGAGAAACAGTCAGCAGTTCCCAGGAAATGCCTCCAAACACAGCGCAGTCTGGCGGGGAAGCCAGGATGGTGTAAAGCCTGTCTCTGCGGGAGGACGGAGCGGCAGCCCAGGAAGCAGCTGGCAGTGTTATCAATGGGGAAAACCCACAACGCGTTTCTGAGCATGCGCAAGGTCTATACGGCACATGCGCGCTCCTTTATCAAGTGTAGAGTGAGGGGAGAGTGAAGGGCTATTTATAGTGAACTAAAACTAATGAATGGACATTCGCAGCTGATTAGATCATTGTAGAATTGTCGGTGTGAGATATACTGTACAGGCAATTGTAGTTGTATATAACACGGACAATTGTAATTATATATAACACGGCCGGAACACCTATGAGTATGTTTATAATACTAGATGTATGATATATAAAGGAACTAGGGGGAAAAAAAGGTTGCCAGAGAAATGAATGTCTAAAATTAGTAAGTAATTAAAAGGGGAATATCTAAAAGAAATATATATGTATATCTGAGTATGTGTAAAGAGCCTATCATATGAATATAATACAAATGTTATAAGGACATGATCAAAAGGTAAAATAATGAAAAGGGGGGGGGGGTGGAAATAAAAATAAAATTAAAAAAATATATATAAAGATGTGGAAATTGGAACTAGGAATGATAAAAGAAAAAGGGTATATATATATATATATATATATATATATATATATATATATATATATATATATATATATATATATATATATATATATATATATATATAAAAATTGAAACATATATATATGGAACCTATATCTATGATGGTAAAATAACACTGATAAAAAGAATAGTTGATGAGGAGTCTAATGATAATGAAGAATAAAAGCAAGGAAGAAGGTTATTGCTATACATAGTACATACAATATGCTAAATGTCACACCCCTAAATATTTGGTGTGACAAAAAGAAACAAAAACAAAAGGGGTAAAATGTACTAATTATGTTGAAAGTGCGACTTCTGACACACCCATAATCGCATTCCCTTTGTCTCATTCCCTTAGTAGGAATGTATAGATGCAATAAACCACTGTGCTTAACCTGTGGCTTTGTGAACCACGGTCAAAAAAGTTTTACCCATAAAGGTAGACTTTTCTCCTTCGACAAATTCCATAACTGTTCCAGCGAGTACGTAGTGTATTGCCTCATATGTCCTTGTAAACTCTTGTACGTAGGCCGGACCATCTGCCCATTAAGACAGCGCTTTGGCAAGCACCGTCGTTTGGTTGAATTAGGCAGTGATAAACACAGTGTACTACGCCACTTTTTAAAATACCATGCTCGCTCCACTAGAGGCCTACAAGTCTGGGTCATTGAGTCCATACCAAAAGATCTTTCAGAAGCTGAGCGTTTTTCGCACTTGTGCGAGCGGGAAACGTTCTGGATTTATACCCTTGACACGCTTGCCCCTAATGGACTCAATGAGGAACTAGAAATTAATACTATCCTCTAAATATCCAGAATGGCCTTTCTTGCATTAATCCTTGTTTAGCTTGCCCGCTTACCATGGGCTATTTGGTAATGTTGTTATTTACACAATTTTGTTATATATCATCTGTATGCGATTATGGGTGTGTCAGAAGTCGCATTTTCAACATAATTAGCACATTTTACCCCTTTTTGTTTTTATTTCGCCGCCATCTGGTAATGTTGTTATTTACGCAATTTTGTTATACATCATTTGTATGCGATTATGGGTGTGTCAGAAGTCGCACTTTCAACATAATTAGTACATTTTACCCCTTTTGTTTTTGTTTCTATTTGTCGCACCAAATATTTAGGGGTGTGACATTTAGCATATTGTATGTATTATATATAGCAATAACCTTCTTCCTTGCTTTTATTCTTCATTATCATTAGACTCCTCATCAACTATTCTTTTTATCAGTGTTATTATACCATCATAGATATAGGTTCCATATATATATGTTTCATATTTTCTATATAGATATATATAGATATATCTATATATATACACTACCGTTCAAAAGTTTGGGGTCACCCAAACAATTTTGTGTTTTCCATGAAAAGTTACACTTATTCACCACCATACGTTGTGAAATGAATAGAAAATAGAGTCAAGACATTGACAAGGTTAGAAATAATGATTTGTATTTGAAATAACATTGTTTTTACATCAAACTTTGCTTTCATCAAAGAATCCTCCTTTTGCAGCAATTACAGCATTGCACACCTTTGGCATTCTAGCTGTTAATTTATTGAGGTAAGCTGGAGAAATTGCACCCCACGCTTCTAGAAGCAGCTCCCACAAGTTGGATTGGTTGGATGGGCACTTCTGGCGTACCATACGGTCAAGCTGCTCCCACAACAGCTCAATGGGGTTCAGATCTGGTGACTGTGCTGGCCACTCCATTACCGATAGAATACCAGCTGCCTGCTTCTGCTGTAAATAGTTCTTGCACAATTTGGAGGTGTGTTTAGGGTCATTGTCCTGTTGTAGGATGAAATTGGCTCCAATCAAGCGCTGTCCACTGGGTATGGCATGGCGTTGCAAAATGGAGTGATAGCCTTCCTTATTTAGAATCCCTTTTACCCTGTACAAAGCTCCCACCTTACCAGCACCAAAGCAACCCCAGACCATCACATTACCTCCACCATGCTTAACAGATGGCGTCAGGCATTCTTCCAGCATCTTTTCATTTGTTCTGCGTCTCACAAACGTTCTTCTTTGTGATCCAAACACCTCAAACTTGGATTCATCCGTCCACAACACTTTTTTCCAGTCTTCCTCTGTCCAATGTCTGTGTTCTTTTGCCCATCTTAATCTTTTTCTTTTATTGGCCAGTCTCAGATATGGCTTTTTCTTTGCCACTCTGCCCTGAAGCCCAAAATCCCGCAGCCGCCTCTTCACTGTAGATGTTGACACTGGTGTTTTGCGGGTACTATTTAATGAAGATGCCAGTTGGGGACCTGTGAGGCGTCTGTTTCTCAAACTAGAGACTCTAATGTGCTTATCTTCTTGCTTAGTTGTGCAACGCGGCCTCCCACTTCTTTTTCTACTCTGGTAAGAGCCTGTTTGTGCTGTCCTCTGAAGGGAGTAGTACACACCGTTGTAGGAAATCTTCAATTTCTTTGCAATTTCTCGCATGGAATAGCCTTCATTTCTAAGAACAAGAATAGACTGTCGAGTTTCAGATGAAAGTTCTCTTTTTCTGGCCATTTTGAGCGTTTAATTGACCCCACAAATGTGATGCTCCAGAAACTCAATCTGCTCACAGGAAGGTCAGTTTTGTAGCTTCTGGAAGGAGCTAGACTGTTTTTAGATGTGTGAACATGATTGCACAAGGGTTTGCTAATCATCAATTAGCCTTCTGAGCCAATGAGCAAACACATTGTACCATTAGAACACTGGAGTGATAGTTGCTGGAAATGGGCCTCTATACACCTATGTAGATATTGCACCAAAAACTAGACATTTGCAGTTAGAATAGTCATTTACCACATTAGCAATGTATAGAGTATATTTGTTTAAAGTTAGGACTAGTTTAAAGTTAGCTTCATTTAAAAGTACAGTGCTTTTCCTTCAAAAATAAGGACATTTTAATGTGACCCCAAACTTTTGAACGGTAGTGTATATATATATATATATATATATATATATAGATATATCTATATATATATATATAGATATATATATATCTATATATATATATCTATATATATATCTATATATATATATATATCTATATATATACCCTTTTTCTTTTATCATTCCTAGTTTCAATTTCCACATCTTTATATATATTTTTTTATTTTATATTTATTTCCACCCCCCCCCCCCCTTTTCATTATTTTACCTTTTGATCATGTCCTTATAACATTTGTATTATATTCATATGATATGCTCTTTACACATACTCAGATATACATATATATTTCTTTTAGATATTCCCCTTTTAATTACTTACTAATTTTAGACATTCATTTCTCTAGCAACCTTTTTTTCCCCCTAGTTCCTTTATATATCATACATCTAGTATTATAAACATACTCATAGGTGTTCCGGCCGTGTTATATACAATTACAATTGCCCGTGTTATATACAACTACAATTGCCTGTATATCTCACACCGAAAATCCTGCAATGATCTAATCAGCTGCGAACGTCCATTCATTAGTTTTAGTTCACTATAAATAGCCCTTCACGCTCCCCTCACTCTACACTTGATAAAGGAGCGCGCATGTGCCGTATAGACCTTGCGCATGCTCAGAAACGCGTTGTGGTTTTCCCCGTTGATAACACTGCCAGCTGCTTCCTGTGCTGCCGCTCCGTCCTCCCGCAGAGACAGGCTTTACACCATCCTGGCTTCCCCGCCAGACTGCGCTGTGTTTGGAGGAATTTCCTGGGAACTGCTGACTGTTTCTCTTCCTCTCTCCCATCTGGGATTACATCTGCCTGTTCAACATACCGCTCCCAAATGTAAGTTGCTACTTTGATTTTACATTGTTGAATAAATGATTTTACTTAGTGGCGCTCCTCTCTCTTTTCGTTTTTTACTTCCTAGAGCTGGCCGTCCGGCCAAACTGAGCTATCGGGGGAGAAGAGCCTTGGTGAGAGAGGTAAAGAAGAACCCAAAGATCACTGTGGCTGAGCTCCAGAGATGCAGTCGGGAGATGGGAGAAAGTTGTAAAAAGTCAACCATCACTGCAGCCCTCCACCAGTCGGGGCTTTATGGCAGAGTGGCCCGACGGAAGCCTCTCCTCAGTGCAAGACACATGAAAGCCCGCATGGAGTTTGCTAAAAAACACCTGAAGGACTCCAAGATGGTGAGAAATAAGATTCTCTGGTCTGATGAGACCAAGATAGAACTTTTTGGCCTTAATTCTAAGCAGTATATGTGGAGAAAACCAGGCACTGCTCATCACCTGTCCAATACAGTCCCAACAGTGAAGCATGGCTGTGGCAGCATTATGCTGTGGGGGTGTTTTTCAGCTCTAGGGACAGGACGACTGGTTGCAATGGAGGGAAAGATGAGCCAAGTACAGGGATATCCTGGACAAAAACCTTCTCCAGAGTGCTCAGGACCTCATACTGGGCCGAAGGTTTACCTTCCAACAAGACAATGACCCTAAGCACACAGCTAAAATAACGAAGGAGTGGCTTCACACAACTCCGTGACTGTTCTTGAATGGCCCAGCCAGAGCCCTGACTTAAACCCAATTGAGCATCTCTGGAGAGACCTAAAAATGGCCGTCCACCAACGTTTACCATCCAACCTGACAGAACTGGAGAGGATCTGCAAGGAGGAATGGCAGAGGATCCCCAAATCCAGGTGTGAAAAACTTGTTGCATCTTTCCCAAAAAGACTCATGGCAGTATTAGATCAAAAGGGAGCTTCTAAAAAATACCGAGCAAAGGGTCTGAATACTTAGGACCATGTGATATTTCAGTTTTTCTTTTTTTAATAAATCTGCAAAAATGTCAACAATTCTGTGTTTTTCTGTCAATATGGGGTGCTGTGTGTACATTAATGAGGAAAAAAATTAACTTAAATGATTTTAGCAAATGGCTGCAATATAACAAAGAATGAAAAATTTAAGGGGGTCTGAATACTTTCCGTCCCCACTGTAGATGTTTGCTTTTGGGTTTAATACTGCGTTAAAACATTGAGTACTATTGTTCTGGTATTTGTTCTAGTACATGATTGGCCTGCTCTGAGGAGGGTTGTTGGGCTAACCCTGTGTGGCGTTAACAGAAAATTATTTTTGGAACATGGATACAGAGCAACCTAACCCCCTTTCTTTACCAAGCGCTGTTAGACCTCCTGTAGTTTAGGCGTCTTCTTCCAAGGTGGCTGGAAAGAGGTGAAGAAGGGGACTATCTGCAGGCGGCACTCTATACAAGACCAATCACTGGGAGGTCTATTGCTTTGTTAATAGATCGGAATGTGGGACTGCACTAGTGTTATTTTACACATTATAATTCATTTATTCTGCATGAATTGAGTTTCCCTTTGATTTTATTGATTGTTGTGCTATGAGAAGATTTCACTTTGTGTATCAAGGATTATAGGTGTTTATATATTATGAGTGTTTCCCCCAGAGATTTTGGATTATACACCATTTAGGAGTAATATTAAAGTGGTTTTTACAGCTGAAGGTGTTTTACCTTCATGCAGCCTAAAACACCTTCTGTGTGCTGCAGCCCCCCCAATACTTACCTGCAATGGCGACCCTAGGGGGGGGGGGCAGAGGGGGCCCTGACCCCCCCGACATTATGCTGGGCCCCACCATGTGCCCCCCCCAAAAAAAAAAAGATTTTTTTTTTTTTTACAAAAAGGCAATTTCTTTTTGTTTGTATTCATATCGGATGGGCCGCATCTTACTCGGGCCACCGCTGGGGTAACACAGTCTCTATTGAGAGGGAGAAGGTCCCCAGTGGGTGATTCCTCCCCCCTCCCTCTGCTCGCTGACACTGCATAATGCGAGCACTCACACAACCACGGCCGCCCGATCTGCTCCTTCCCCTGCATCCTCATTGGCAGGGAGAAGAGCGAGTTGCAAGAAGGACTCCACAGGACTCTCAGTTACTGAAAAAACAGACTGAGGGCAGGGGTAGGACAGCAAGAGGAGGCTGGGGAACCCCACAGTGGCAGAACACCAGGGCCCGGTGGCAAGACAACCTTTGCAACCCTGATAGTTCTCCCACTGCTTTGGACCCTTATATTTTCTTGGTATGCTGGTGACATATATCTCTTGTTCTCTGTCACCCTGGGGGGGCCCAATACAGTAGGAAGGGAGCTCACTGCAGAATATGTGAAAGGGCCGTTGTGGGATCGTAGTAAAGGGGTAAAGGGCCCCAGAATAGATAGATATATCTATATATCTATATATATTTTATCTATATCTATATCTATATCTATATCTATATCTATATCTATATATATATATATATATTTGCATTTTATATTGCCCCCCTATTTTTGTCCCTGTCCCCCCATGTGCCCCCCCTAAATATGAAAGCTGGAGACGCCACTGCTTACCTGAACCCCATCTCGATCCAATGATGGGCACAAGAGCAGCGGCTTTCCCGGGTCTCTACTTTCTCATTGAAGGGGAAGGGAAAGGGGAAGAGGAAGAGGAAAAGAAGGGGAAAGAGGAAGGGGAAGGGAAAGGAGAAGAAGAAGAGGAAGGGAAATGGAAAGGAGAAGGGGAAGGGAAAGGGGAAGAGGAAGAGAGCCCCATCTCAGTCCCATTGTAGGATCGAGATGGGGCTCAGGTAAGTATTGGGGGGGGGGCAGTAAAACACATTTTCAGCTGTTACAACCACTTTAATATTAATAATAAATGGTGTATAATCCAAAATCTCTGTGAGAAAACGATGGGCACAAGAGCAGCGGCTTTCCCGGGTCTCTACTTTCTCATTGGCTGGGACAGCAGCAAGTACCATTGGGTCCTGCTACTGTCAATCACAGCCAGTGAGCCAATGAGGAGAGAGCGAGGGGGGGGGGGGGGGGGCGGGCAAGCTCTGTGTGTGAATGGACACACAGAACAGAGGCTCATGAGCGAACCTGCTGGGGTGCCCCCATAGCAAGCTTCTTGCTATGGGGGCACGCTACAAGAGGGAGGAGCCATCAGCGGATGGCCTGAGAAGAGGAGGATTGGGTCTGCTCTGTGCACAGAGCAGGTAAGTATAACGTGTTTGTTATTAAAAAATAAATACATCTGCTAATAAGGCTGGGTTCACACTGCATCCCCGCATCCAATTCGCATGTCAGGAGATTGTGACCGGCTCTCTATGGAGCTGGTTTACATATCTTCAGGGTGGCTCTGGAGCTAATTGCACCGGAGTTCTGTGTGTCTTCTGGTCCGTTTCAGGTCCGAATTCAGCCCAAAATTTAGGCTGAAATTGGACCTGAAAGGATAAACGGGGGCGTACCGGACCCCTGCTGTGAGCCGCTCCTTAAAATGTTACTAAACCCACAACAGTACAATCAGTCTGTATTAGGGATGAGCCGAACACCCCCCCGGTTCGGTTCGCACCAGAACCTGCGAACAGACCGAAAGTTCGCACGAACGTTAGAACCCCATTGACGTCTATGGGACTCGAACGTTCGAAATCAAAAGTGCTCATTTTAAAGGCTAATTTGCATGGTATTGTCCTAAAAAGGGTTTGGGGACCCGGGTCCTACCCCAGGGGACATGTATCAATGCAAAAAAACTTTTAAAAACGGCCGTTTTTTCGGGAGCAGTGATTTTAATGATGCTTAAAGTAAAAAAAAAAAGTGAAATATTCCTTTAAATATCGTACCTGGGGGGTGTCTATAGTATGCCTGTAAAGTGACGCGTGTTTCCCATGTTTAGAACAGTCCCTGCACCAAATGTCATTTTTAAAGGAAAAAATCTCATTTAAAACTGCTTGCGGGTTTAATGTCATGTCGGGTCCTGGCAATATGGATGAAAATCAGTGAGACAAACGGCATGGGTACCCCCCAGTCCATTACCAGGCCCTTTGGGTCTTGTATGGATATTAAGGGGAACCCCGCACCCAAATTAAAATAAGGAAAGGTGTGGGGCCACCAGGCCCTATATACTCTGAACAGCAGTATACAGGCGGTGCAAACAAGACAGGGACTGTAGGTTTGTTGTTAAAGTGGTGTTCCAGCCGAAATTATACTTTTTAAATAAAAATACCCCTATAATACACAAGCTTAATGTATTCTAGTAAAGTTAGTCTGTAAACTAAGGTCTGTTTTGTTAGTTTATAGCAGTAGTTTGTTATTTTATAAACGTACAGCAGGCCGTGGCCATCTTAAGTGTGGGCATCTGAAGCCAGACTGTATTTCTTCCTGGATTTCATCCTTGCAGATCTCGCACATGCTCAGTGCAGCACAAGCAGGGTAATAGGTTTCAGGTCAGGTTTCCATAGCAACGGCAGTTTCAGAGGAAGTTGCCGCCCCTTCCCAGAAGGCATTGCAAACAGGAAATGATGCGATGGGCCGTGGCCAGGGAGGAGGAAGTGAAAAATGAATACAGCAGATATACAGTAGGTGCTGAGAAAAAAATAAAAAAATATCCAATTCGTTTACAGTACACAGTTTAGTGAGGGATGCTGAAGAGTTGTAAAAGTGGGTGGAACTCCACTTTAAGTAGAATCTCTTTGTAATTTTGAACGGGTACATTTTTAACGTGTTTAGCTCCAGCCAAAAAATCTTTTTTAAGCTTTTTGGAAAACATAGGGAAGGGTTATCACCCCTGTGACATTTGTTTTGCTGTCTTTCCTCCTCTTCAGAAGATTTCACCTCACTTTTTGTCCCAATGAAAAATGTTTTTTGAAAATTTGGGTTTTTTTGTGGAACAAGGATTGGAAAGCCTCAGTGGAAAGGAGAAATTGTTTTCCCATATTAACTCTTACAGGAGAGAATTTCCCTTCCTAGGGGTAGATTTCATCTCACTTCCTGTTGTCTCCTTCCGTTTGCAAGTAGGAGTCGTTTGTAAGTTAGATGTTTGAAAGTAGGGTCCTGCCCTATATACTCAGCAGAAATTTGGGCCTTAGGTGTTGCTGTGGCCACAACACTGTAAGCCCTCACAGGGCCCTGCTGTGAAATATTAGATCAAGAATTGTAATTACATGCCCCTGTTGAACAGGAGCTGAAAAATTAGGCCTTAGGCACTGGTGCTGGTGCCACAACACTGCAACCCCTCACAGACACTCTAGTTGGAACGCAGGAACGAGCCCTGCTGCAAAGTATTGCATCAAAAATTGTAATTACACACCCCTGTTAGACAGGGGCAGAAAAATTGGGCCTTAGGCACTGGTGCTCGTGCCACAACACTGCAACCCCTCACAGACACTCTAGTTGGAACGCAGGAACGAGTCCTGCTGCAAAGTATTGCATCAAAAATTGTAATTACACGCCCCTGTTAGACAGGGGCAGAAAAATTGGGCCTTAGGCACTGGTGCTGGTGCCACAACACTGCAACCCCTCACAGACACTCTAGTTGGAATGCAGGAACGAGCCCTGCTGCAAAGTATTGCATCAAAAATTGTAATTACACGCCCCTGTTAGACAGGGGCAGAAAAATTGGGCCTTAGGCACTGGTGCTGGTGCCACAACACTGCAACCCCTCACAGACACTCTAGTTGGAACGCAGGAACGAGCCCTGATGCAAAGTATTGCATCAAAAATTGTAATTACACGCCCCTGTTAGACAGGGGCAGAAAAATTGGGCCTTAGGCACTGGTGCTGGTGCCACAACACTGCAACCCCTCACAGACACTCTAGTTGGAACGCAGGAACGAGCCCTGCTGCAAAGTATTGCATCAAAAATTGTAATTACACGCCCCTGTTAGACAGGGGCAGAAAAATTGGGCCTTAGGCACTGGTGCTCGTGCCACAACACTGCAACCCCTCACAGACACTCTAGTTGGAATGCAGGAACAAGCCCTGCTGCAAAGTATTACATCAAAAATTGTAATTACACGCCCCTGTTAAACAGGGGCTGAAAAATTGTGCCTTAGGCACTGGTGGTGGCGCCCAGAACCAAAAATGTTCTTACAAGCTATCAGCGTGATGATTGAGGAGGAAGAGGATAATTACTCAGGGATAGTCACTCAGCATCAGCATAGGCAGTCTTTGAAGGGATCTGAGATTTCAAAAAAAATTATTCGGTTACATCAGCATCAGGTGCTTGGTACCTGGAGGTGATCCAAGACTGATTCATTTTTATGAAGGTCAGTCGATCGACCGAGTCGGTGGACAGACGCACCCTGTAATCGGTTACCACGCCTCCAGCAGCACTGAATGTGCGTTCCGAAAAAACGCTGGATGCAGGACAGGCCAGTAGCTCAATTGCATACTGTGCAAGCTCTGGCCAGTGATCCATCCTCAAGACCCAGTAACCCAGAGGATTTTCGGTGGGAAAGGTGTCCAAGTCAGATCTTGCCCCTAGGTATTCCTGCACCATGTAAAACAGACGCTGGCGATGGTTGCTGGAACCGATCATACCTTGGGGCTGCGGACCAAAAAATTGTCTGAACGCATCGGTCAGACGGCCACCTTCTCCACCGCTCCTTCTTTGACTGACCGAAGCCTCAGCAACACGTTGTCCAGAAACAGGAGTTTGTAACCTCCCAGTCTCTGGGAACGCGTTGCACAGACCTTTCTGCAAGGCCTCCCGAAGATGTTTCATCCTCTGCTCCCTCTGCGATGGCAAGATAAGGTCCGCAACCTTACCCTTGTAACGTGGATCAAGGAGGGTTGCCAGCCAGTATTGGTCCTTCTCCTTGATACCACGAATACGAGGATCCTTACGCAGGCTTTGCAGGATCAGGGAGGCCATGCAGCGTAGGTTTGCTGAGGCATTCGGTCCGGAGTCCTCTGGGTCACTAAGGACGACAACGTCCGCAGCCACCTCCTCCCAGCCACGTACAAGTCCATGTGTTTCTTGGGACTGATCCCTTAAAGACTGCTGCTGATGCTGAGTGCCAGGCTCCACCTCCATACTGACACAATCTTCCTCCTCCTCCTCCTCTTCCTCTTCCTGTGTGATCGGTGGGCACGCAGGAACACTGTCTGGATAAAGGGGGCCTTGAGAGCTAAGGAAGTCCTCCTCTTCCTGCCTCTGTTCTGCCTCAAGTGCCCTGTCCATTATTCCACGCAGCGTGTGCTCCAACAGGTGGACAAGGGGGACAGTGTCACTGATGCATGCACTGTCACTGCTCACCATCCTCGTGGCCTCCTCGAATGGTGACAGGACAGTGCATGCATCCCTGATCATGGCCCACTGGCGTGGGGAAAAAAAACCAAGCTCCCCTGACCCTGTCCTGGTGCCATAGTCGCACAGGTACTCACTGATGGCCCTCTGCTGCGTGTGCAGCCGCTGCAGAATGGCCAACGTTGAGTTACACCTGGTGGGCATGTCACAGATTAGGCGGTTCTTGGGCAGGTTAAACTCCTTTTGGAGGTCCGTCAGCCGAGCACTGGCATTATATGACCGGTGGAAATGCACACAGACTTTCCTGGCCTGCCTCAGGACATCCTGTAAGCCCGGGTACCTGCCCAAGAACCGCTGCACCACCAAGTTAAGGACGTGAGCCAAACAGGGCACATGGGTCATTCGTCCCTGTCGGAGGGCAGAGAGGAGGTTGGTGCCATTGTCGCAAACCACCATTCCTGCCTTAAGTTGGCGTGGCGTCAACCACCTCTGAACCTGCCCCTGCAGAGCTGACAGAACCTCTGCCCCAGTGTGGCTTCTGTCCCCCAAGCACACCAGTTCAAGCACCGCATGGCATCTTTTGGCCTGCGTACTTGCGTAGCCCCTTGAATGACTACGGAGCACCGCTGGTTCTGAGGAAGAGGCCATGGAGGAAGAAGAAGAGGAGGGGGTGGAGGAGAGAGGTGTGTCACAATCATTAGCATTTTGGAGGCGTGGTGGCGGAACAACCTCCAACACTACTGCACCTTGTCCTGCATCCTTCCCAGCTGCCAGCGGAGTCACCCAATGCGCCGTGAAACTTAGGTAACGTCCCTGTCCATGCCTGCTGGACCATGAGTCAGCGGTAATATGCACCTTACCGCTGACCGCCCTGTCCAGCGAGGCATGGACATTGCCTTCCACATGCCGGTAGAGAGCCGGAATCGCCTTCCGTGAGAAAAAGTGGCGTTTGGGTACCTGCCACTGAGGAACCGCACATTCCACTAACTCACGGAAGGGGGCAGAGTCTACCAACTGAAAAGGCAGCAGTTGAAGTGCTAGCAATTTTGCCAAGCTAGCATTCAACCGCTGGGCATGTGGATGGCTGGGAGCAAACTTCTTTCGGCGGTGCAGCAGCTGGGGCAGGGAAATTTGCCTGGTACAATCTGACGTCGGTGTACCAAAAGCAGATTGCCCACAAGTACTTGGCTGTGACACACCTAATTCTACACCTTCATTCCTCTCACTGCAGGTCTCAGAGAGGACTGGAGGTCTAGTGGGGTTGGAAATCTCAGCTGATGAGGAGCAAGGAGAGATCCTCTTTGATCTTTGGTGTGGGTCTTTTAGATACGCTTGCCAACGAAATGCATGGCAGGTCAACATATGTCTGGTCAAGCATGTGGTACCCAAGCGGGAGATGTTTTGGCCACGTGAGATACGCTTGAGACATATTTTGCAAATAGCAGCGGTGCGATCTGATGCACTCGTCTCAAAAAAGGCCCACACCAAAGAACTTTTTGAATAACGCGCAGAGACTGCAGCGCCCTGCACATGTGGAGCTTTGGGATGTGATGCAGTCAATGTGCTGCCCTTAGGCTGGCCCCTGGAGGGCATCCTGCCTCGTTGGTGATGTGCCGCCTCCTCCTCCTCCTCCTCCTCTCTCCTATCAGGCACCCATGTTGAGTCAGTGACCTCATCATCCCCTCCCTCCTCATCACTGGAGCAAACCTGGCAGTATGCTGCAGCAGGGGGAGCATGACTGCCAGATTGCTGTCCTTCTTGGGCACCCCCTCTGTCCGTGCTCATGTTACTGCCTTCATCGAGCTCAGTATCATCATCAGAGCCTTCCAAACGCTGGGCATCCTCCTGGAGCATGTACCCAACACTGTGGTCAAACAGTTCGAGGGAATCCTCAGGAGGACATGGTGGAGCTAGGGAAGGAGTCACTGATGACATTGAGCCGAGGGAAGAGGCCGCTGCTTTGCCAGACAAAGCACCCTGGGCATGGGTGAGAGAGGATGAGGAGGATGAGGACGGCTTGGTCATCCACTCGACCAAGTCTTCCGCATGTTGCGGCTCAACACGGCCAGCTGCCGAAAAAAAGGCCAAGCGTGTCCCATGGCCACGTGCTGATGAGGATGCACTGTCTCCACGACCAGCACTAGACACAGAGCCTGCTTGCCCTCTCTTATAGGCTTGTGACTGTCTGCCTCTCCTTCTTGGCCTTCCAGACATACTAATGGCCTGTAGCTGCACTAAGCTGGGATATATATATCTATATATATATATATATATGTACTGATACTGCAGCTAGCAAAATCAACTGCTTGCCTGTAGTATGAGAACACCACCAACCTTCTACAGGTAGCTGAACACTGTGAGGTGGACGCACCCCACTAACTTGTAGGTTTAGCTGAACACTGTGAGCAGGACGCACTGCACTAACTGTAAATAGTCTAGCTGCCTGACCGTGGTACTATTAGGATCAAAAGAACACCAGTAATTTTCTTCAGGTAGCTTTATATACTGTAACAAGCCTGCCTGTCAGTAGGAAGATAACAGGAACGGATCTAGCTGAACACTGTGAGCAGGACGCACTGTACTAAATGTAAATAGTCTAGCTGCCTGACCGTGGTACTAATAGGATCAAAAGAACACCAGTAATTTTCTTTAGGTAGCTGTTAATACTGTAACAAGACAAGCCTGCCTGTCAGTAAGAAGATAACAGGAACGGATCTAGCTGAACACTGTGAGCAGGACGCACTGTACTAAATGTAAATAGTCTAGCTGCCTGACCGTGGTACTAATAGGATCAAAAGAACACCAGTAATTTTCTTTAGGTAGCTGTTAATACTGTAACAAGACAAGCCTGCCTGTCAGTAGGAAGATAACAGGAACGGATCTAGCTGAACACTGTGAGCAGGACGCACTGTACTAAATGTAAATCGTCTAGCTGCCTGACCGTGGTACTAATAGGATCAAAAGAACACCAGTAATTTTCTTTAGGTAGCTGTTAATACTGTAACAAGACAAGCCTGCCTGTCAGTAGGAAGATAACAGGAACGGATCTAGCTGAACACTGTGAGCAGGACGCACTGCACTAAATGTAAATAGTCTAGAAGATAACAGGAACGGATCTAGCTGAACACTGTGAGCAGGACGCACTGTACTAAATGTAAATAGTCTAGCTGCCTGACCGTGGTACTAATAGGATCAAAAGAACACCAGTAATTTTCTTTAGGTAGCTGTTAATACTGTAACAAGACAAGCCTGCCTGTCAGTAGGAAGATAACAGGAACGGATCTAGCTGAACACTGTGAGCAGGACGCACTGCACTAAATGTAAATAGTCTAGAAGATAATAGGAACGGATCTAGCTGAACACTGTGAGCAGGACGCACTGCACTAAATGTAAATAGTCTAGAAGATAACAGGAACGGATCTAGCTGAACACTGTGAGCAGGACGCACTGCACTAAATGTAAATAGTCTAGAAGATAACAGGAACGGATCTAGCTGAACACTGTGAGCAGGACGCACTGCACTAAATGTAAATAGTCTAGAAGATAACAGGAACGGATCTAGCTGAACACTGTGAGCAGGACGCACTGCACTAAATGTAAATAGTCTAGAAGATAACAGGAACGGATCTAGCTGAACACTGTGAGCAGGACGCACTGCACTAAATGTAAATAGTCTAGAAGATAACAGGAACAGATCTAGCTAAACTGAATACAGTGTATATATTTATATGTAACACCTGGGATGCATATATATACACAATACACTGTAAGTGCAGCTAACTGACTGACTGTTCTGCCTAATCTATCTAACTCAAATCAAATGACACTGTCTCTCTGTCTATCTCTTTCAACGCCGGAACACACACTACACAGGGCCGCCGTGCAGGCGGCCTTATATAGTGTGGGGCGTGTACTAAATCCCCTGAGCCATAATTGGCCAAAGCCTCCTTGGCTTTGGCCAATTACGGCTCTCTGTTCAGGCGGCGCTGTGATTGGCCAAGCATGCGGGTCATAGTGCATGCTTGGCCAATCATCAGCAAGCAATGCACTGCGATGCCGATATCGTTCGCAATTCGGCGAACGACCGAACAGCCGATGTTCGAGTCGAACATGGGTTTGACTCGAACACGAAGCTCATCCCTAGTCTGTATATGCAGTAAAGCATGCTTGTTATACTCACTGTCGAACCTAAGGGGTTAATCCTCTGCATTGTGTTTGATCCTGTCTTCTCTGATCCTCCCCTTCTTCCACAGTCCCCAATCCATCTCCTGATCGAACAGAGCCTTGGGGGCACTCTGCACATGCTCAGTTTTGTGTGCATTGCTAGAGGGTTTTTTTTTTTTTTTTTTCTTGTTAGGGTGCGTGTGATCAGCACAGGGCCAATCAGCACTGTCCAGACAGAGGGTCAGGGGTCCTCAGAGGAGAATGAAAACTCCTCCCACAAGCTTTAAGCAGACACTGATACAAGTCACAAAACTGCTATATACTGCTGTTGAGAAAAGGTATTTAGCAGTTTATTTTTACTAAAATTATGGCATTTCCATGTTTTGTGTATTGTGGGAGATCAGATATAGTGAATGCAGGCTCCTGGGTTTAGTAACACTTGAATTATTTTACACAGTCACCTAGATATTTTTGGGATAGCGCTGCACTTTTTTATGACTTGTACTAGAAAGTTTGGCGAGCCGCTGAAAGTACCATTGTAAAGTAGACATGTGCACAACAAAAAAAATGTTTTCGTTTCTTTACGTTTCCGAGGATTCGTAACGATTCGTAATTTCGGAAGACGCGAGTTTTCATATTCAGACTCGTTCGTATTTTCATAACAGTTATATTTTCTTTGTTATAGAATGATTCGCAATTCTGTTAGTCTAATTTTCTTTGATTCGAAATCGTAATTTTGTTAGATAATCATTTTCGTTTATTCGGTACACTACTCGTAATTTAGTAATTGTTACTTTTGTGAGATTGCCTTTTTCGTTGATTCGTACTTTCATAGGAAATAAAGAAGAATAATCCTATGCTTTAAAAATGTGAGGTACTAATGCGCCGCTAAAACGTGTAAACAAATTGTATAGTAAAGTGCTGAAGTACAAAAAGATAACTATAAAGCAGCTGACTTCTGTAGTGTTGCCAGCACCAAAGTATAATGTGATAAGTGATGAAGCAGAGCTAAAAATCTCTTTAAAAGTTATATTAATAAAGTGCTGGTACTGTTCCTGAGTACCCCAGAAACAATCTTGAACATATGTAAAGTGCTAATAATAAAGTGCTAATGACAATATATATTCATTAATGTGCAAACTGGTGCAATAAAATCAAATAGAATAATTCACCAAGATGGCTGATGTAACTCCAAAAAAAAAAAAAAAACTAGCTGTGCAAAATAATACAATAATATGTAAATAATAAAGTTCATAAAGTTGACAGATGAATCTTCAATTGCTAAGCAAAAATAGTCTTTATAAGGGTATGTACATCAAGGAAAAGAAATATTTCTAATGCAGATAATAACTTACAAGAATCCTTTCTCCAACCCACACCCTGTAAGTGCTAGCCTCTCACCTCAAGGGAAGACCCCAAATGGGTCTAGTTGTGCATCAACACAAAAAAGCATACTAATGAGTAGGGGTACAGTATGTTTTCCATTATCTCTATGATCACCATGAGTATATAAACCCCACTAGGTCACTTAGTATCCAGACCCTTAAAAAGGCACGTGTGGTGTGACGTAATGCGTAGGGAGGAGCTTAGTGACAGTGGCGTTTTCCTCCTCCTTGGGTGGATCTTAAACAGATGGTCACAGCAATTTCCAGGCTAGTTTCTCCACAGACACCAAGTTCCACGACCAGCTACTTTTAAAAAGTTTTTTTAAAAAGGATAAAGGGTAGAAGAAAAGTGCCTTCATAGTGTAGTAATAAAAAACTTGCATTTTATTTAAAAAATGTAGGCATAACAGTTTAAAAGTGGCCAAAACGCCATCAGCAGAAAAAAACATGTGCTAAACAAAGAGACTTCCGGTGATGTCACTTAGCTCCTCCCCACGCGTTACGTCACACCACACGTGATTTTTTCAAGGGTCTGAATACTAAGTGACCTAGAGGGGTTTATATACTCATGGTGATCATAGAGATAATGGAAAACATACACCTACTCATTAGTATGCTGTTTTGTGTTGATGCACAACTAGACCCATTTGGGGTCTTCCCTTGAGGTGAGAGGCTAGCACTTACAGGGTGTGGATTGGAGAAAGGATTCTTAAAAGTTTTTAGCTGCATTAGAAATATTTCTTTTCCTTGACGTATATACCCGTATAAAGACTATTTTTGCTTAACAATTGATGATTCATCTGTCAACTTTATGAACTTTATTATTTACATATTATTGTATTATTTTGCACAGCTAGTTTTCTTTTTTTTTTGGAGTTACATCAGCCATCTTGGTGAATTATTCTATTTGATGTTATTGCACCAGTTTGCACATTAATTAATATATATTGTCATTAGCACTTTATTATTAATCCTATGCTTGCTTTTCTAATAAGTCCTGTACTTACTCCACCCCCTCAGTCACCAGACCTGACTCCGTCTCCACCTCAACTGAGTCTAAAAAGATTCAGGAATGCCGTGTGACTCAGACACAAAAGGGATAAGCTGATTGACTAAAGATATTAAGTAGGATACATCACTCACTAATACACTGCCCATTCGAAAGAACGATTCGAGAACACGAAATTACGAACATACATATTAAGATACACTTACACTGTCCATTCAAAAGAACAATTTGAGAACATGAACAAACGAAAATTACGAACAGACAAAGAAATGAAATTACGAACACACGAATGAAAATACGAACGTACGAAATTACGAACAGACAAAGGATTGAAAATCCGAAATGTAAATCATTCATTATAGATGTCATTTTCTTTCTTTTACTGCTTCAGAGTTTCATATTTTCGTAAAATTGACCGTTTGTAAGTTCGTAATTTCGTAATTTTCGTTATTTTGCTTATTTGTAATTTTGTAATTTTCGTATTTTGGTTCTTTCAGCTATTCGGATGTTCGAATTGATCCGAATGTACGAATACTAACAAATTCGTACGAAAATCTATCCGTTACAAACCGAATCGCACATGTCTATTGCAAAGTTCCCCCCAGTGTTTCACACAGCTGACAGGTGCCGGCATCCAAAGAGTTCATCCCAGCTCCAGGGGAGATACACAAGAACAACCGATGAGACGCTGCACACCAAAACCACAGCCCAAGTGCAGAAAAGTAAGGGCGCGCCTACTGACGCATTTCATCCCACCAACAAGGCTTAGTCATAGTCACTCTATGATTAAGACCTGTGGGTGGGGTGAATATCATCAGAGGGGTGTGGCCTGGGAGGAGCCAAGCTGAAGCCGCTATCTACCTATCTTCACTTGGGCTGTGTTTCCGGAATGCGACGTCTTGTCGGTTGTTCTTGTGTAGCTGCACATTTATGGTTATATATATTCAGATTAGGGGTGTGAAACATTTGCCAAGTGCTGGTGGG
This sequence comes from Lithobates septentrionalis, assembly GCA_037952835.1. Classification (NCBI taxonomy): domain Eukaryota; kingdom Metazoa; phylum Chordata; class Amphibia; order Anura; family Ranidae; genus Lithobates; species Lithobates septentrionalis. Next base: position 922,390 of record JBBDGP010001620.1, read on the forward strand.
CTGTCCCCTTAGTTAGCTTGGTGTGGTTGTGCAACAGCTTTTTTGCTTTCAACTATATGTAGACCCCCACCCTGTAAAACAACCCATTCAAAACATTGGTGTATATAAATA